>JAJJWX010004185.1:0-415720 GCA_023529315.1 Papaver bracteatum | reverse complement strand
AACAATCAATCAAATCATGTAACTATATTTTCAGAGAATTGTAAACGATAAATATGAGACAAAACTAATATATTGAATCAAAGAATCATGCTTTGTGAAATCCAACTATTCCATAGCCAATAATAAAACTCTAGCTCATGTTCATGGAGTTCATAACAAGGAGAAAGAGAAACCCTAACATGTTTCTAAACCCTAGAAACAAAAGTAGTAGATAATAATTCTAAATATTAAAAGATATATCCTCCAAAAGTTGTAGAAGTTTTCCTTTTATAGCTCTCCTTGTTCCAAAATTAGGTCTAGTCTTCAAAGTCCATTATTTAGAAGTCCACCAAGCCCATAAGAGAGAGAAACCCATGTAGAAATTCTATCCCAAAAACGCATGCCGGAAAACTAGGTTTTTCGCCGGAAATTTGCCGGAATCCGGCAATGGAAGGTCGTCGCCGGCTACCTGAAAAATCACCCGTCCAGAGAATATTCCGTTTTAGATTCCGTTATACTTAACTGTTGACTAACGGTCTTTAACGGTTTACCGGGTCAAGGTATGTTGAGTCACTGAGTCAGCTTTCTCTAGTCAGATCGAGTAAGGACCGAGTCACTCACTGATCTGGTCTAATCGGTCATATCTCTCGCCATTCTCGCCAGGCCTGAACAGTTCACTGCATTTCTCAGCCATGATGGCTGAGCATTCCATTCTACCAATTCATATGCCAACTGCATAGTGCAATCAACATCAAATATTATTTCACATAACACCACCCTTCAACATCAACCAACTTCAGTGCATGCTTGAACCACCTGCAACTACCCTTCTAACCAGTTCCACCAAAATTAAATTCATAACCACCAGCTACAATTCTACAGCTCTAGTTCAAACCACCAAATTCCTTGCTATTACTTCAATCACCATCTAACTTTTCATATTACACAGCACAGTCTCAAGCACACATCTCAAGCACACTGAACTCAAGAAATCACCAACCCATGACAATCAACTTCTCTAATTTCACAGTTCAATTAATGAGACAACACCTAGCAGCACCACACAAACCCAAATTCTAGACTTCTTCCATTATCATCCACCAGGCCAACAATTCAAGCTCATTCCAACACCTTCTCCAATTAATCACAGACTTTATCTTATCACTGAATTCTTCATCTGTGAATCAACTGCAGCATCATCTCATCTCTAATTTGTTGAATCAGCTACAAACACAGCTTCATTATCTCCTGATAATCATCCGTAGAACCCATCAACTCAGTAACTTGAACCCAATCTTCAGTTTTGTCTAATACTTCATCATACCAACAAATCCAAAATCGACCCTTCTCATCTGTTCTTCATCCCTCTTCAATCCATCACCATACTCCACAGAACCCAACTTCGTGCTCAAACCCCTTGAATTTCAACTTGACAGCAGCAACAAAAATGAAGAATTCTTCTCTTCTCATATCGACGGCAACATCAATCCCCTCTTAATCTCTGACAGATACCGGGATTAGAACTCGATTCGGTTAAAACCCATCTTCTTGCAAGCTCCGTGTTCTTCTGTGGATCTGTAATTAACAGCAAACCCCTTTACTTTCTAATCTCCATCTTGAATATGTTGTTTCAGGTGATAATATCAGCATCATAGGGGAAGAAAAAACTTGAACAGAAAATGAGAATTGATTCCCTTATCTCTCGACCTAATTAGGTCTTACAGCTATTTGCACCCACTTTGTATGCAGCCACCCTAGTGATAATTAAACCCTCTAATAACTGATAAGGGATACCCTAGATGAAACATCAATTTCCCTTCAACTGTCGGTCCTGCGAGACTCATAGTTCAATTTCAAAACTTTCTCATAAGATGTTGTAGTGCCTCATTCTTTCACCGCATGACTTTAGCCGGCTCCATTGCTCGCTTGTGAATTGACCTTCTCGCTCCATTTAGCTCCAATTGAACGTTTTCTTCTTCTTTTACTCCAATGACTCCAAAACACCTATAAAACTCAAAAGAGAACATAAGATACATAATTCACACGAAAAATAGGAAAGAAAGCATAAATACTAAATATAAAATTAGGTGTTTTCTACACCTATCAAATTCCCCCACACTTAGACTTTGCTAGTCCTCGAGAAGATCAAACAAAACTAAAATACATCAACTCTATGTCGTCGAGAAAACGGTTAATTTTAGCATAAATAACAAGCCTTTAAACCCCTAGGTGTCCCTAGTGGACGAGTTATAGTCTCGTGAAGGTTTACAAGAGATCTACCTACAAAACCTATTTTTCCAACTCCAGCTACCTGTGACAAATCTATGAACGAATCCAATCTGACTACAGGAGGAGGTACCTTGTGCAAATTCAGTTCATATATTAGTAAATAAAGCTTTAATTAGATAGTCGAACAAGCCACAATACTCGGAAACTAACAAACCACAATCACAATGAAAAGATTAAGAAGATGGATATAGATGTAGATGTTGGCGAATGTTCACAAGTGATCGTTGTTTCCCATATCTGTCTAAAGGTCACTGCCAAGATGAACCTATGCCTATTGGATTGAGCTACTGGTTTGAATTCTACATCAACTCACTGGCATATACAAGGGAACCAGGAGTGACTTTATTCAACCAAAATAATACTTTCTTTTTCTTTTCACTTTTTCACTTTTTTTTTATTTCTCTTTTCTTCTTCTTTTTTTTAGACAACATGATTGGATCAAACTGGATCCAAGTGCATGATTCTTGTCAGCAGATTACACGATAGTTCCCTTGGATCATGCATTCCACGCTTGTTTAGGCGACGGAGACATGGAGAACACACACATATTGCTTTATCCAAGTGTCTTTTATTCCGTTTGGTCTAATTGGTCGGTCTTTTTTTTTTTCTTTTCTTTATTTTTTTTTTCCTTTTTTTTTTTAGCAACTCAATCACTCTATTTCATCCTAGCAGCAATAACACGTCGATGTTTAGTGACCCACCAAAACACTTAGAGAACAATAGATAAATATGAAAAAATAAAAATAGAATGTGATATGGTGATATTCCGAGATATGGTAACAACTTTCATGTTAATTGTGATTTCTGAGCTATGTTCGTCCCTTTTAGTTAATTGGTTCCTCAACTCTTGCATTCAAAATGGTTCCATCCACTAATGGTGTCATCCTAAAGGCACAAGTTTCTAGATTTCGGAGTTCAAAAAGCACAAATTTTTTCTTGGTTTTTCTATTTTTCTGATTTTTTTAAAGGCATAAAACAAACTATACAAACATATAAATGCTCCCCCACACTTAAACTTCACATTGTCCTCAATGTGTAAAACCGAAAGTTCTGAATTCTGACATAACATCAGATAAAACGCAAAAGGTTTGCAAATTGGTAAGGAATTTGGAAAAACTCCATTTCACAAAAGTTCTTCAACTACGTGTTTTCTACAAAGTGTCAAAATTTCACAGTATTTTGATAAACGGTCTGACAGTTATGGTCTCTGGACTGAACTACGCGCAGTCTAAAATTTTCTGACGAAAAGGTATTCCTCATAATTCTCTTCTAAGATAGATTATGGATTTAATGAAATTAAACATGGGGATGCAAATATGATATGAAAACAATAGAAAAATAAATAAACGAAACAAAAATAAAATCAAAATCAAAAGGATAAGAGATACAAAACCGGTGGGTTGCCTCCCACTAAGCGCTTGTTTTAAAGTCGACGGCCCGACTTAGCTTCTTGTAAGATTCATTCCCCATATATTAGAAATCTGAAAAGTTGGGGATCCATCCATAGCACCTGTTTTTCAAACAATATCTCCATACAAATATTAGTAATATAAAACACAAACGAAGCTATTAACCGATAAAAGCTTCCCCCACACTTATTCTTTTCCACACTTGGAAGTGCATAAAGAATATAGGAGTCGGGTACTTCCATGGTTTCTTGTTCCAAAACCTGCATAATATGAGAATCAAGTTTTTCTAATGGCGGAAATCGAGAAACAAAGTCATTCAACAATGTTTTCGAAGCACATACATTCAAACCAATAAGAGGTAAAGGAGAAGAAACAATATGCAAAGGGTTAGACAAACCTATCACAATTTCTTTTAGCACGGCATCCTCTTCATCCTTGAAAAACTCAAGTGAACTATTCACCTCTTGTATATCATGGTCCTCTATCAAACCTTGCAACCATTCTTCGTCCGTTTATGCCTTAACCAAAGTCTCGACATCAACATCATCATTACAAACATTCACAAGTTAAATTGGGTCTTCCATAATATTGGTTATATCGGTTTCATTCTCAACATACTCCTCTTCATTAGACTCAAACCATGTTGCAAAATCTTGTAAAACACTAGTTTCATCATACTCATGGTCCTTTTGAATAGGTTCTTGATCATTTATAAAGATCAAGGATTGAGTCAACTACACTAATGTCATCCAATATCTCCAAAGGTTGGTCATTTTCTACTTCACCTTGATTTCAAAGAGACTCCATTATAGACTCCTCGGGGATGTCACCATAAATTGGTTCAAGCGATGTACTTTCATAGTCATCGTCACTGTCATAAGATTGGCTACCACTTCCCAAAGCTTGGTCTTTCGCAGAATTGTGCATGTCGTCTTTGTATTCTTCAATGCCTTGTCTTAAATATGAAACACTTTGTTGAAGCTCTTGGAGTGATCCATCCAAGTTCTGAAAATAGCATTCCATTTGTTGGTAAAACTCATTCGACATAGACAAAGTAGAATCACTTACCTCAATATTGCCAGGCCAATTATCTTCCCTTTTAATGGGTGAATGATCATAACTACGATCAGAAATTTGGCTAAACATACTATTAGCACATTCGGTCGATGAAACTGGTTCCACGCTTGGTTGTCTACAAACTAACTCCATGCTGGCCATAAATTGTTGCATCTCATCTACCAAACTAGAGGATATATTAAAAGGAGTACAACTATTCTCCCCTCCTTGTGGTTGCTCACTTACATAACCACCATAAGAAGGTTGATATGTATGAGAATAACTCATAGGGTACGTGGAGTATTGATCATAATCAAAGGATTGGTTTTGATTGTACTCCCCATAAGGGTGATAGTTTTCATGTTGTTGAGGTTGAAATCCGTATTGATTGCTCCAATATGCTCCTTCCATAATAGGTACCTGAAATACGATTCTCAAACCAAGGTTAAAAAACAGAAAATAAGAAAAACAAAAATAAGACTAAAAACAAAAACAAAACAAAAATAAGAAACCAAAAACAAGTGACAACCGTTGCCTCCCCGGCAACGGCGCCAAAATTTGATCGCTGTCGTATGCGTCAAAAATAATTTACACTTTCTTACTACTCAAAATATAAATATAGCAAGGGCTAGAAAGGATCGATCCCACAGAGAGAACTAGGTTGTCAATATGTTTTGGTTTCCTATATAAAATACCGGGAGTTTTTCTGATTTTTATATACTAAAATAAAATAAAAACAAAACAATAAAAAGTAAAGCACACAAATCAAGGTATTGAGAATATTGGTTAAGGATTCATCTTCATTCATCAATATGTTTTCAAAACAATAAGTAGAATTGATATTTAATCTCAACTTTTATCAAAAGCCCTAGAATATCTTGATCGCAAGAATATCTCGCTAATCTCCTTTTGTCATCAACAAACACATTAAAAGATGCGAGTATGAGTTCTATCTAAAAGAACAACCTAATGTGTAAAAGCACTAATCAAGTTTAATTCCCTAGATGCATTAAGTTCTATGAAATCAGGACAATCAAAGCAATTGAACGTGGAAAGCATACTAATTCAATTTAACAAAGGTTACGATTCACATATGATCATAAGAATATATCACTACAAACTATAATCATATTTATGCTACTTATATTCAAGGAATATCACTTTTACGTATAATAAACCCTAAACTAGCAATAGTTGTGATTAGAAGTTCTACCAATTTGCAACTTGACAAAACAATCAATCAAATCATGTAACTATATTTTCAGAGAATTGTAAACGATAAATATGAGACAAAAATAATATATTGAATCAAAGAATCATGATTTGTGAAATCCAACTATTCCATAACCAATAATAAAACTCTAGCTCATGTTCATGGAGTTCATAACAAGGAGAAAGAGAAACCCTAACATGTTTCTAAACCCTAGAAACAAAAGTAGTAGATAATAATTCTAAAGATTAAAAGATATATCCTCCAAAAGTTGTAGAAGTTTTCCTTTTATAGCTCTCCTTGTTCCAAAATTAGGTCTAGTCTTCAAAGTCCATTATTTAGAAGTCCACCAAGCCCACAAGAGAGAGAAACCCATGTAGAAATTCTATCCCAAAAACGCATGCCGGAAAACTGGGTTTTTCGTCGGAAATTTGTCGGAATCCGGCACTGGAAGGTCGTCGCCGGCTACCTGAAAAATCACTCGTCCAGAGAATATTCCGTTTTAGATTCCGTTATACTTAACTGTTGACTAACGGTCTTTAACGGTTTACTGGGTCAAGGTATTTTGAGTCACTGAGTCAGCTTTCTCTAGTCAGATCTGAGTAAGGACCGAGTCAGCTCACTGACTGGTCTAATTGGTCATAGCTCTGCCATTCTGCCAGGCCAGAACAGTTCACCTGCATTGCTCTCAGCCATGATGGCTGAGCATTCCATTCTACCAATTCATATGCCAACTGCATACTGCAATCAACATCAAATATTATTTCACACAACACCACCCTTCAACAACAACCAACTTCAGTGAAAGCTTGAACCACCTGCAACTCCCCTTCTAACCAGTTCCACCAAAATTAAATTCATAACCACCAGCTGCAATTCTACAGCTCTAGTTCAAACCACCAAATTCCATGCTATTACTTCAATCACCATCTTACTTTTCATATTCCACAGTACAGTCTCAAGCACACATCTCAAGCACACTGAACTCAAGAAATCACCAACCCATGACAATCAACTTTTCTAATTTCACAGTTCAATTACTGAGACAACACCTAGAAGCACCACACAAACCCAAATTCCAGCCTTCTTCCATTATCATCCACCAGGCCAACAATTCAAGATCATTCCAACACCTTCTCCAATTAATCACAGACTCTATCTTATCACTGAATTCTTCATCTGTGAATCAACTGCAGCATCCTCTCATCTCTAATTTGTTGAATCAGCTACAGACACAGCTTCATTATCTCCTGACAATCATCCGTAGAACCCATCAACTCAGTAACTTGAACCCAATCTTCAGTTTTGTCTAATACTTCATCATACCAACAAATCCAAAATCGACCCTTCTCATCTGTTCTTCATCCCTGTTCAATCCATCACCATACTCCACAGAATCCAACTTCGTGCTCAAACCCCTTGAATTTCAACTCGACAGCAGCAACAACAATGAAGAATTCTTCTCTTCTCATATCGACGGCAACAGCAATCCCCTCTTAATCTCTGACAAATACCGGGATTAGAACTCGATTTCGGTTAAAACCCATCTTCTTGCAAGCTCCGTGTTCTTCTGTGGATCTGTAATTAACAGCAAACCCCTTCACTTTCGAATCTCCATCTTGAATCTGCTGTTTCAGGTGATAATATCAGCATCAGAGGGGAAGAACAAACTTGAAAAGAAAATGGGAATTGATTCCCTTGTCTCTCGACCTAATTAGGTCTTACAACTATTTGCACCCACTTTTTATGCAGCCACCCCAGTGATAATTAAACCCTCTAATAACTGATAAGGGATACCCTAGATGAAACATCAATTTCCCTTCAACTGTCGGTCCTGCGAGACTGATAGTTCAATTTCAAAACTTTCTGATAAGATGTTGTAGTGCCTCATTCTTTCACCGCATGACTTTAGCCGGCTCCATTGCTCGCTTGTGAATTGACCTTCTCGCTCCATTTAGCTCCAATTGAACGTTTTCTTCTTCTTTTACTCCAATGACTCCAAAACACCTATAAAACTCAAAAGAGAACATAAGATACATAATTCACACGAAAAATAGCAAAGAAAGCATAAATACTAAATATAAAATTAGGTGTTTTCTACACCTATCACATACCAATGGTTAAGCACAAGCGTGCCATAATTATGAAAACAGACTATAATCCAGGTGCCCTATAATGTTGAAAAATGTTGGTTAATCTAATTAATATGCTTTTACTCAATGAAACAGACTCTTCCTTTTAACTATAAAATGAAACTGATGACTGAAAACATGCAGCTACAAATCTGATACACTGTCAACACTATGCAAAACCAATAACATTTGAACACCATATACATATGCTCAGGAATCTATTTAAGTAACAATAGCAAGTATGCAAGTATGCTTCTATGCAGTTTAAATCACTTTGGTTGGTTCAATACCAACAGCAAAACCACCAACTCTAACAACTTCACCACCACCATTAACAAACGGGAAATGATTTGGATCAAATCACAACACAACTCCACAAGGACCACAACAAACCCATTATTATTTTATAAAAACCAAATCAAATGATAATGAACACGAATCAACTAAATCAATATCAATAGGCATTTGAGACACAAATCAAATAGAAATTATCAAAGATTAAAGACTAATTTTGCTGAAATTTATTGAATCAAAATAAAAACCGTAAATGTTACCTAGTTTAAACTCTTAATCGATTGGTTACCTTTTGATTTAATCTTCGTGTCGATTGGTATTAATTATTATATCATATATCTTCAAAATTCGATTTCAAACTGTATCATAGATTTTGCAGATCTGAAAATTAAAAACGCGATCGTTAGATTGAATCTTCAACTCGATATTACAAAATCGAAAACCAAGAAAATAAATCTGATCTCTGAATTTGATTTCGAAATCAATTTTGACCTAAGAAGATGAAGAAAAATTGATAACAAGTTGAAATCAAACATATAAAATGTAATAAATCTTATGAAAGTAGCGGTGAAGGTAACAGAGATGGTGGTGATGGTTATGGCGGCGGCGATTGGGATGGTGATAGTGATGGGAGCGATGCAGATGGTGGTGGTAGTAGAGATGAAGCATTTTTCTGAGATTTGTGGATTAATGAAGAATGAACGATAGTGGAAGGTTAAAAGAGGAAATTATATGATTTATGGTTTTATTAAAATTTCAATCATGCCATTAGGGGTATTTGTAAAGACTCATAAGGGTATTTGTGCATGACCCATGGATACTAGGGGCATAAATAACATTCCCACTTTACATATCTAATGCGTTTCCCTAGTGTAGTGGCATCATCACAACTTTAGTCACTTTTCTTCAGCAATAAATCCATATTGATAGGGATGCCATCCTTTGGTGGAATGAAAACTATGGATTTAGTAAAATTATTTTGGGTCTTCCTTGGTGATGTAGCATTAGAAGTAGGATTAGGCGAGATTGACTTCCTCAACTTGCTAACTTTGCCAAAGAAATAAGGTTTTTCATGGGCTTTTGCTAGAAAGTTGGCCGCATCTTTACAAGCACCATACAATGTTTGATTATATAAAAATCGGTACAAATGCTACTTGGTTTCCTTTCATAAAATAATTTTATCTAGCGAGTTAAGCATGCATTAGTTATAGCTTTTACACCCATTCTTAATGGATTCGTCAAGTCAATATTGACACAGACCTTAACATGATCCCCTCCAACTAGATTAACATCTTTTTGTTCAATAGCCACAGCTTCACCTATGATTTTTCCAAATTTTGTCACAGCTGCTACATTCATATGCTCGTGTAAGAAAAATTTCAGTTGAATCCAGAATTGCTGGAATCCTCAATGTTTTTCTATGTATACCATGTCAGGTATATAATCATGGACTACCAATAGATTATTTTTGATACTTCAAGACGTTCATCGATAACTTTGTTCAGCAGTATCCAGGTGCTGAACTTGAAGATAAAAGTATTAGGATCAATCTCGACAATTTTTCAGTCATAAAAGGCCATGTGAACTGGATATATTTCTCAACGAGATCATGATTCATTCTTCCCTCAATAATAACTCTACCAATAACACTAGTTTCCCATGCATTTTCTTCTTCTTCTTTGTCATTATTTTTGTCTTTTTGAAAGATAACCATTTCATTAGTGTCACCCAGATCAAGAGTGGCTTGCTTAAACTTGCTAACCAAATCTCCAACTTGAGTTGTACCTTCTTCTTCCATCTCGATTAAGCTGTAAGGATTAGGGTTTACAGGGATTTGTCGATGAGAAAAACCTATATGGACTGGGATAATTGACCTAGTAGTATTTTGGGTAGTTAATAACAAAATATTGTTACCTTTTATTGAGTTATAGATATTGATTATATAAGATATTTGACTCGTATAACTAAGGGAACTACATATGGATATTAGGATACTGAGAATGAGGAATAACCAAATTATCCGGCTGATTTGGTGATTAAATTTTTTGATTTTTTGAAAATAAGGAAAGGTGGGCTGTAGTTTTAGACCTAGTAATCGAGTTGAATCGAATATGAGTCTTCTTCCACTAAAGTCCGAGAAAACCATCACCGATCTTCCATACATTCAAACGATTAATGAGAGTAAGATTGGCAAACGCCAGGAACACAACAAAACAAGTGGCAAACGCCATTAGAGGAGCAGTAAACTTGTACACACATCTTAGAAGAGTACAAGATTGATAATTTACACATGGTAAAACTGAAAATGAAATGCAATATTGTTAAAAGGATTAATAAATAAAAAATCAGAAAACAAACTTTTAAACAACTATTAGATTACCATAAAAGCTAAAGACACTAGAAGAATTAAAAAGAACACTCACTTGTGATCAAAATTTGTGAGAATGAAGGAATTTGAAATTACTGAGTCAACACATCAACGGCGCCCGATTCGTAGGGAAAGTTTTGTAGTATGAGCAACTTTGGCTTTTGACACCAAACAATATCACATCAAAACAAAATTACATGCACTAAGAGAGGTCATGGGTTCGAGTCTTGTAAGTTGTAACTCATGGTAACGTGATTTTCAGTTTCTAATTGGTAAGTATTATGACCACTACCCGGACAACCCAAAAATAAAAATATCAACCAATTAGAAATTGCACAGTTGGTGAAGGTAATTATTCAGACAATCTTCTACATTTCATGTTAAAAAATTGTACTGTTAAACAGATTCTTGAAATGGAGTTGCTAAGAGAACATAGATCTCATCTTATTACTCCGCTGCAATAGCCATGTCAAGCATAGCTTTGATGCTTGACCCGGTTTCATAGTTTTCATCAACTGGTAGTTTGTGCAAAGACGCCTTTGATGCTAAAATGGCTTTATGCACTTCCTCGAAATGAGGGCTTGTTGCAATTCTTGTATCCTCAATCCACTTCAATACCTTCTTGAATGGAATTAATATTCGGATGCGATCCTTCTCATGCAAAATCTGAATGCAAAGCAAATTCATCGCACTACGTTAGGATTTCTCTTACAATGTTGTTATTGAGACCGAGTGTTTAAGAAATGAGAGTCGCGAGATGTAAAACACAATAATTGTTTACCTCAAATTCCGTGATTTCGCAAACAAGGCTAAGATCAGCAATAGATGGTTCCTTATTACCCAACAAGAAGTCCCCATTGTCATTGAGCCAAACTGACTCAATTTTTGATAACGATGAGATCAAAACTTGCTCAGTTTCGGCAGCTGCTTCTGGACTTGTAGGTTTTCCTAGTACAGGTCCTAGTATTGTTTGTATGACATAGCCAACTGAAGGAAATATCCACCGTGACAAAACTTTTTTTAGAACATATGTATATATAGCTTAAATTTATTCTCGACAAGGGTCATGACTCACAGGGCAACCTTCGCAAAATCCAAGAAATGACAAGAGAATGAAGCGCTTAAATACCTCCACCACGGCGTAAATTGGAGTGATGCCAATCTAAGACTGAGTTGATCTTAGCTCTCTTCTGTAGATCACTTGGGTACCTGAGAAACCAATAAGATGGCAATATAGAGATTAGGAAGCATTAAATACGACATGACTAAGACACAATATAGTTTTGGCTTACCAGTGATCAGCAACACCCGGGTATGCACAAGCAAGATAGCTTAAAATTGCATGACTGCAAAATACCAAAGACAAGACATTCAACCAAAGGTATAACTTGGACAAGGACACTATTACTAATTCTCCTCATCAACACCACAATCATACTTAAGTAATCCGTTTTCCAAAACAACTATCATTGAAAATCACTGTACCTCTCAAAAAGTTTGAAATGTCCATCAGCTATACTCGGAACTTGCCCAAAAGGGTTTATTGCTGCAATTGTGCATCATAGGAAGTGTTAGTCTCAAGGACATAAACCAAGTCATATATAGTATTTACTGTTCAATATGAGAGAGTTGAACAACAGGGAAGATTCTGTTTTTCTAGTGTTAGTCATATTTAGATCGATGAAGCTAAATGAAGAGAAAGTATGATTGACACACCTTTAACGTATTCAGGCAATTTATGTTCTTTTTTGAATAAATCTACATTAATCTCCTCAAATTCAATCCCATTGACCCTAAGCAAATCACGAATACAGCACAAGCATAGATAAATTTAAGTAGAAAAACTAGACATTCATGACAGAGTAAAAGCAGAGAGAATGAATTTACTTGCAGAAGATGAGAACGGCTCGAGAAGGTTGAGAAGTTCGATCAACATAGAGTTTTAGAGTCATCTTTCTTGATTCTTCTTCTACACCATGTAATTTTTGAGAGTATTTGGATGTCTTGTATGCAGAAAATTTGTCTATTAACCTGAGATTGCATTGTCTAGCTTAATGGCCGGCCACCATGAACCATTTAAGATATATCTAAGCCAGTCCTCAACCACAGGTTTTCTCTGATATGACCGTACGTGTAACTAGGTATCAAAGAGTAACTGGTGCAATTTCACAACATTGCTAGTAGGGGTACCATATTGCTTGGGGGTGTACCATATTGCTTGGGTTGGTACACCCCCAAGCAATATGATACCCCCATTAGCAGCCATGCAATTTCAAGAGACAATCTCAATGGTAGGAATTACTGTTTAGTCCACTTTTTCATGACCCATTTAATGGCTAGTCTACCCATGAAAAATATTTACTCCCTAGTCCAAAAACATGTTTTTGGACTAGATTATTTACTCTCTAGTCCAAAAACTTCGTGGAGATTAAAAAGTGTATTTTCTAAATGGCTAAAACACCATTCCAGGTCTAATTAGTATCAACACATGTAAATGTTACTAGTAGTATGTTACTACATACTAGTAATATCAATACGGTGATACTACATATTAATATGTACTATACTAGTTGTAACAAAAATATCTTATTGTTACTCGTAAATTAGGTAACTACTTTACTATACTAGTAGTAACTAGTATACTATACTAGTAACTTGTATAGTATACTAGTAACCAGTATAGTATACTATATACTATTATACTAGTAACTAGTAGTATACTATATACTAGTATACTAGTAACTAGTAGTACTTACTAGTATACTACTAGTAACTAGTATAGTATAGTAGTAACATATGTAGTATCAATATATAACAATTTTTTAATATGTAGTATCAATACATAACATACTACATATCAATATGTAGTATCAATATATAACGTACTACATATCAATATGTAGTGTCAATATATAACGTACTACATATCAATATGTAGTGTCAATATATAACGTACTACATATCAATATGTAGTATCAATATATAACATACTACATATCAAACATATACTACATATGAATATGTAGTGTCAATATATAACGTACTACATATCAATATGTAGTAGTATCAATACATAACATATTAATATTAGTGCTAGTTACTACTAGTATACTACATACTACATATGTTATTACTACATACTACATACTAGTTACTACTAGTATACTACATACTACATATGTTATTACTACATATATACTAGTTACTACTAGTATACTACATACTACATACTACTAGTATACTAGTTACTACTAGTATACTACATATTACTACTATACATTAATATATGAAATTTTATATGTTAGGGTTATTAGAGTAATTTTACTCTTTTCAAAACTTTTTTGGACTAACTAGTAAATGTGTTTTCCCGCTGGACTAGCTAGTAAACCGGGTCGGGTTTACTGGACTAAACAACAAATCTCTAATCTCAATGACCCACCTTTAACGTACTCAGTCAATTTATGTTCACCTTCAGTTAAATCTGCAGTGATCTTCACAAAATCAATTCCGTTCACCCCAACAAAGATTGCCTTATGTACCTATCGTTAAATCGGAAATTAGGTCATTTGTCTAAATATTTTTAAAACATGGTTCATATGGACAAGTAAAAAAATTTATGGGTGAAATGGACACAGAAAAAATAGAAATCCTGGCTTAAACTTAAAAAATAGTGAGGATGAAACTGAATGCATCCTCATGTAAATTAAAAAAAAAAAAAAAATATTTGAAAATGGGTAGGATGAAACTGGTTACATCCTGGCTATTTTTATATTTTTGTCCATTTAAACAGTATCAAAATCTAGATGTCTTTTTCACCCAGGAATTATTGATTTTTGTCTTTTTAACCAATTTTGTGTAGTTAAATGAGATAAATGGTAAAATGCCCCAAAATCGATCCCAATCTTGTGAAAATACCCTGGACGTTAGGGAATAGATCAAAATGCCCTAATCCGTTAGAGAGAGTTAAGCAGTCGAAATTACCCTTCAGGGTACATTGTTCATAACTTAGGGTTCAATGTTTAAAATTCAGGGTTCAGGGTTTAGGGTTCAGGGCTTAGGTTTCAGGGTTTATGGTTCATGGCTTAGGATTAGTGGCGGTGACGGTGGCGGCGGTGGCAGTGGTTGTTCTAGTGGTAGTGGCGGTGGCAGTGGTGGGGTGGTGGCGGTGGTGGCGGATGTGGTGATGGTGGTAGTGGTGACAGCGGTGGTGGTTGGTGGTTGTTCGTTTGGTGGTGGCAGTGCTAGTGGCAGATTGAGGCGTTTTGATTAAAAAGGATAAAAATGAAATTTCGAAACTCCATTGACCGGTCAAGATGCCCAATTTTGATCAAAATGTCCCAAAAATAATGGATTGAGGCATTTTGATCTAGTTCTTAACGTCCGGGGCATTTTCACAAGGTTGGGGTCGATTTTGGGGCGTTTAACCACTTGTCCCTAGTTAAATCTGCAGTGATCTCCACAAAATCAATTCCGTTCACCGAAACAAAAATAGCCAATTTAGCAAATAATTCAAGCAATAAACTAAACAAAGAGAGGGTGAAAGTGAGTACTATTTGCAAAAGATGAGAATTGTTGGAGAAAATGAGTTTTAATAAAATGTTCTATGGTCTTGGTGTGGTTTGATCTAATGACCTAAGGGTCTAAGGATACTTACTCATTTTTGGGTGAATGAAATGGAACCTTTAGTCCCACATTGTGGAAAACTAAAAAGGAGCTCAATTATATAATCATACTCTTATGTATGTATTGTAAAACGTGGGTGGAGCGGGTGTGTAAAAATACATGTTTTTACCTATGCGATATGCCATGCACCAAGTCCCTTTTCAACACGGATTTATTTTAAATACAACTCCCTTTTCTGCACCAAGTCCCTTTTCATCCTATAAACACAACTCGAAATTCTGTTTTAAACACACACAAGAAGCAATTCTTTTTAATCATCTTCTTCCTTTGTTCTGTGCGGTGTTTTATTTTCATCCCCGTTGCTGAGTTCAAGAGTGGGTAACTTGCGTTGTGCTAACTCAAGTTATATCGGGCAGTCTTATCCTGGACATATCTTCGCTGTGAGGAGTTTAGCATTACTCTACTCGAATATGCCTGCGAACTAATATGTTAAGGGCAACTTGTTGAACCTGTGATTCTGCCCTCATCAAGATGTTTTGGTAGAGTTATTTTGGATTAATTATTTATATATTATTTTTGATACATCTAACGTGTTGTTCATTATTGTTCATTATTGCAAGATTCCAACAAGAATAACTCGAGAAAGCTGAGAGTCATTTTTCAAAGTTTTGGTTTCTTCTTTGTAACAATTTTATCTTGTAAAAACCGAAGAAGAGGAATTCAGTACTTTATCCACACGAATGTGCCCTACTATGTTTAAGATTAATTCTTCAACTTTAATCGTATGATTTTGCGTTTAAAGCAAAAGCAGAAACATATTTTGTGGTTCGTTCTCCACTAGCATATACACGTAGTATGATTTTGCAAACCAAAATTTTAACATGTCGTACACAAGCAATAATACTAGTCATTCACTAGTTTTCATTGAGTAAAGCACCTAAAGCAATAATATTCTTACGAACTTGCACTTTTGGATACCAAAAAAAATGAAGTCACAAGCCTGTAGAAATCATTGTGTGTGAAAATTTCAAGAGAATCCAAAAACGTTACCTTTCTCTTAAAAAAAAAACCCATAATTTAAGATGGTATATGTCTACAATTTATTTATTTATTTTTGAAGGAAAGATGGGCTTGAACAACCCATAGTTTATTAAATTACCTCATTAAAACTGAGGTTTGAAGGGATACATAATGGTGGAAAATCGTCATTCCAGGAATCATGATAACATCAGTATCAATTACATCAGTAGGAAACAAAAAGAAACAACTAGTACTAAATTTGCAGATTTCGGAACATAAAGAAACCAAAAACCAAAATTGTACTAATTTACATTTTGTTGACGAAATTGACACCCTACTAATGGTTATTGATTCAAACCATTTTGACCCTTGATCCTTTGATTCTTCATCATCAACATCATATATGTTAGATACTTCCACTGTAGAGAAGTAATAAGCCCAAATTGACACTATCACGATCAATATCGATAGGGTTATTTGGTTTTTGGTACTCACATTTTGATCAAAAACTGGATTTGGTCTAACATTTGTCCACCCTTTGCGTTTGGTCTAAAGACCAACGTTGACCTGCATTGACTCGGTTAGACCATGACGTGTATTAATATTTGTCAAACAAATGCCTAATTACTATAGTATATTAATCTTTACTAACTTTGACAAACGATGTCCTTTAACCTATCATGTACGTGGATGGTCTACATTATATCCCCACACATCTAAAATATCAACGGCTAAGGTTACAAATCTTATTCCTCTTTATCTCTCCGATACTTCTTCACAAATACGTCGACACCAGCGGGCATGAATATTTTTTCCTGGGCTTTTCTTTTCTGCTTCTTCCTAAAATCAAAGACAGTGACATGAGGATCTTGAATCTTTATAATAAATCGTTAACTAGTTCTTCTTTCCCTCCATATTCACTCCCACCACCAGAATAAAAAGAGCTCAAAACAATAGAATCAAACGGAAACTCAAACCCAAAATCAACAATTTAGTCTTAATTGTTGATTTCGGCTCAAATTTAGTTCAATCTATGATTAAACCCGACCGTATCAAATTTCATTTGTTCGATTTGTTTTTTCAAACCCTATTCATAACTCTAAAACCCATATATCGCCTGCCGTCAGGATTTAATTTCATCTTGATTTTGAGATATGATTTTTGATATTTTTATTCGATGAAACTCTAAAAAGAACTTGTTTTTCGGGTTTGATTAGTGGGTTTGAAGGAATTTTAATGTTTTTAGTCTGTTCAATTAGGGTGTGGGAGGTGAAAATGTTGAGGTTGGGGATGAAATCAGAGGTGTCTGGTTGAAGTTTTAGAGTGCCCTAAAATTGAAATAATGGGGTTTTTAGGATCTGTATTTTTGTTCATGATGTTGCCAGTTTAAGGAGCTTCAGAAACTAGTTATGGTGTACTTGAAGATGGGTTTGTAATGGGTTATTGTTCTTCTCTACAAATTCTGCTTTGTTCGTAATTTTGGCAGAAGATTTATACAGTTTGTGCTTATTATTGATGATTGTCTTTGTTCTTCTGTTATCATTTTGGCTTCATGATTTTTGAGTATAAGATAATTGAATTTGTGATATGAAGTGAGGTTGAAAAACAATGATTTTTAATTTGGGGAAGAACGAAGAACATGAAATTTAGGGTTCTTCCTCAATTAGATTTAGATTTTTAACGGTCACTTAACGACGTGGAGTAATTTATTTATTTTTATTTATTTCAGAAATTACTAAACAGAAGTCATGACTTAACTTGGTCAATGCAGGTCAACGTTGGTCTTTAGACCAAACGCAAAGGCTGGACAAATGTTAGACCAAAGCCATTTTTTGGTCAAAATCTGAGTACCAAAAACCAAATAACCCATATCGATATTAATTTCCGAAATAAATCGTCGTATTTCATAACATACTTGAAAACGATGCAGCAACTCCACCAATCAATGCCATAATTGCTATATCAGAAACAAATCCGAATAGCATAATTAGCCATCAGATCCATCAGAAAAACAAATACAAAAGTATAAAAAACCTAAAAATTGTTGCCTGAAACAAAAATTTGTTTTATTTATTTATCTAATAATACAAACTAACTACTAATTGTATCCAAATCTAACCGGAGGATCTGAAAGATTCAGACCAAATCCAGTAGATTTGAAATACAATGGAAAAGATTTGATAAAATTTGTGAAGTTGGAGATTTTTTTTTCCCTCGAAGATAAAGGAAAAACCATCTCTACAATTTATAAAATGTCATTAGGAAATTGTTAGTTTTCTGCTGACTCTTCCTTGTTATACATTTTACATGGCAGAAATACCCTTTATATTTTTTAATAACAAATTGATGGGAAACAAATATTTACCATTATTTCCGGTTCATCAATTTAGCACATTTCTTTTCTTAGCTTTGCTTTAAGATCTTAGGTTATCATGTTTCTTTCTCTTTTACATTTAAATCTTGGTTCCTCATAGTTTTGTCATGACGTACGGTAAATTTTTTTGATCTATGATCTAAGAGTTTTGGCTTTAACCAAGGGGAAAAATAATTCCAGTTTGAAGGCTTGGTAAGGAAATCCAAGATCAATGAATGATTCTGAAGTGTGATGTTTGAACAAGCTATGACTGTCACTAGTTTGTTTTTTTTTCCATATTTTTGTTACAAGGAGATCAATAAATTTGTCATTTTTATCCTTTTTTTCTTTTCCAGATTTTTGTTAAAGGGAGCGCAATAAATATGGTCCGTGGAGAGAAAAATTTGTAGTCGACTCCATATATTCTTCCGATTTGGACCGAAACACACTCCCGTACAAACTAGAAATACTTCAGATCTCCAGGGTTGGCTGTTGGCACCAAGAAACATCATATTCGGTCCTAAATCAAAATTATTGGCACTAAGAAAGGTCCAAGGTCATGGGTTCGACTTGTAAGTTATAATAACCCATGGTAAGGTGATTATCCGTTTTTAAGTACCTCTGCTGGGTTCAACAATGCAGAGAAGAAATCTGAAAAACGCAGAGATCATAGAAGTCACAGATCTTTTACAACTACTGAAGAAAAAGATACAATTCAGTGCAATGGTTCTAGTGGCTTTACAACAAAATTCTGCTACAACTGTCTTATAGAAAGAAGTGATATACCTTCTTCTCAAGTCCCATTTTCTTGTATATGGATCAAGAATGTGCCACCAAAAGTTCAATTTTTCCTCTAGCCTGCTGCTTAGAATCCCATCCTCATAACAGACAACTTGGTGAGATGAGGATGTAACATAATTACACAACATGCTCTCTATGCTCTCAAGTAGATGAATCTGTAAGTCACTTATTATTGCACTGCAATTATTCTCATCAAATCTGGAAATACTTGTTAAATGGTTATAATGTGAGGTGGGTTCAAGGTACATATATAATCTCTTAACTGCAAGCTTGGAAATCAGAAGAGGAAAGAACATATGGACATTGCTTGTGTTTGCCTTATGTTGGGAGCAGGCCCGGCTCTGAAGCCCGTCAAGTTGTGCAATGGCACATGGCGGATTATTTTTTAAGTTACCAAGGGCTTGAATTTCGATGGCCCGGTAATTTTAGTTCATTCAAAATTGACAGAAAACACACGGAAGTACAAAATTACCTTTTCCTCTTTTCCTAAGACAAAACTCTAATTGAAACATACCAAGAAAGTGAGAAAATCAATCCGTACAAGCATATCATTTTGGTTTTCATTTAGTGCATCCATATAGTGTTAAAGTTAGTTTAGTTCTAAGTTCTTCATTCATTATTCATGAGTCATAACTTTTTTAACTCCCTCTAAATAGAATTTGTGCTTCCATTCAACACTTATATACCTATGTTAATTAATTTGTCACTTCTGTAGTTTAAGACGAAATGACTTCCCTATTAGTGTGACCTAAGTATCCAACTGTTTTGATGTTTGTATTTCATGAGTTTAAAGACAATGATTTGAGTCATGAATTCTTGTTTGTATGTAGATGTTCAATAACTGATAGTATAGACTGTATTTTTAGACATGATTGATTTTCGAAAACAAATTGGTAAGTTTGCTAACAAAAATGCAAGAAGGTTTAAGTTTAAATGACAATGGACACAAAATTAATAAGACGTCACTATTTTATGCTAAATGTTCTTTGATTATGATTTTAATTCTTTCACTTTGCAATTCCTAACTGTATACTGTATTTTTCCCAAGATGGTGGCACAAAAGTGCCTACAAGAGCTTTCTAGTAGTGTTACTGCTTGGACCATATCATCCGAGTTTTTGTTTTCTTGCAAAAATTTTTTTGTGTGTGTGTGCTTTAATGCAGATTCCAAAATGAAGAGTAATTTGATGGTGGTTGTATGCTTCAATTTGTTTGGGAGTCTTTGCCATATATCTAAGAAGCATTTCATTTCGGATGTTTCATGCTATACAGTTTGACCATGTAGTAAGGTTTAGAGGCTAATAAATTTCTTCTTTCAGTATTATACACTAGATTTCATTAACAAACATATAAACAAAATGAATTTTTTTTTTCTAGCATTAGAGAGCGTTCCGGGCACTTCCACACAAGGTCATCAAAATGTCTGAGACGACCCTGGTTGGGAGATTTGGGAATGAAAGAAATAGGAGAGTAATGGCTGGAAAAATTCTTAGAACAACGGGAACTTTGATTAATGAAGTTAAAGAAAAAATATATCACTAGGGGTCAGTAGAAAATTGGTTTAGATTCAAATCCTTCAGGGATTTAATGACATGGCATTTTTAAGGGCGACCCCGAAAGAATTAGGGGGACTTTTTTATTCCCTCCCATAGATGTGGTTATGGGATGTCATAGGGTTAGAAAAATACCTGAATGTCCTTTTACAATCGACAATTTAGGATCGTTTCTAGCAACCAATTATGATAGTGTTCTTCTATTATCTTTTCTTTGTTTGGAAAAAAATTAAGTTTGGGGCTACTACCACAATCGGTAGGTAATCAAAACATCACAAAACTATGGATTGTTAAGTAGAGAAATTCGAAATTTCATTTGTTTTGGAAAAATTCAATTGAGGGCTACTTGATACAGGAATATCGTGAGTAGTGTGCAGGTTATGCACAGAATAGTTGAGCCATGTTTTGGCTAGTAACGTGAGTTGTGCAGGTTATATGCATACAAGAGTTGAGCCATGTTTTGGCTAGAAGTTGGTCGACAAGTTTGTTTGATCAACAAGCTTTGAGGTTTCCTAACTTAGATAGGATTCCTAGTTTAGGTGAGTTCTAAAACTCATAGCTTTATTTTCTTTTTCAGCAAGTTTACGCTCCTATAAAAGGAGGAGATTTGTAGGCTAGAAAGACAGAGAAAAACGAGAGAGAAAACAGCCAGTTTTATGGTTTGTAGTATTCACAATTCAAAGAAGAAGAATTTAGCAGAAAACCATCGTGTTATTTATTTTGTGTTCTTATTCTTTTCTTTATACTTCTCATAGTTTTACTTAGACTCAGTACTGACTCTAGGTACCACTGATCGATTGCTATCACTACTACCACAATCGTTAGATAATGAATGAACATCACTTATCTACCGATTGTGAAAATAGAGAAATTCCATTAGTTTTGAAAAAATTGAATGGCTACTATCTCAATCAGTAGATAATGAACATAACTTATCTACTGATTATGAAAATAGAGAAATTCAAAAATCCATTAGTTTTCAAAAAATTGAATTGGGGACTACTAACACAATCGGTAGATAATAAACATAACTTAGTTCTTAACTTTTTTTTATAGGACATGACAGTGGTGGAAATAAGTTAAACAATAACATAAGGATGTAGTTGAACAAGAAGGATCACTAGGATCCGTTAATTGGGTGTTTTCTTTATATTAGTTTGTATTTGTATGTATTGTATATTGTATTTTTTGAGATTAAGTTACTGGTGTCTGTGATGGTACAATCGGCAGATAATGAACATCACTTCTCTATTGGAACAGAAAAATTGAAGTTTTTTTATTATCATAAAATCGGTAGATAAGTGAGTATAATCGGTAGATAAAGTATTATATTATATACCGATTATGGGACGTTAATGGTGTTGAATGCATTCAATCATCTCTCTAATCGTTATTGAACCTTCAACATGATATTCTTCATGATGTTTCTCACCTACTTCTTCATACCATCAAGTTTGTTGTTGATTTAAGAAAAAAAAATGGTTTTCCCATGCTTTTTTTTCTCTTTTTTTTCTTCTTCTTCTGCTCAAAAACCATAAAACTAAAATCGTTTTCCTCCATATATAATTTTCTTCCGATTCAAAACATTAACGTCCGATTATAATGTTGACTACCGATTATTAGGGGTAATTTGGCCATTATGAAAAATGAAAGATAAGGGATGGCTTCATTTTAGGTTTGGATGACCCTATTTTGTCTTATTAGTCGCCCCTAAAAATGTCAGGTTAAATAACACACTGGAAAGTCATAATAACTGAATGTAGATAATAACTGGTTCTTTGTCCCGATCTTTATCTGTTAATACTAGTTTAACCTTTCTACTTGAAAAATAAAATAAAATATTCCCTCTGTCTCGCTATTAAGTGACCTAGTGTGTGACTAAGGTCACCTAATAGTGGGACGGAGGGAGTACCTTTTTTGATCAGTATTGCAACCCAGGGCAACCCAAAAATAAAAATATCAACCAACTAGGAATTGCCCAATTGGTGAAGGTACGAAAGTTATATTCTTGTTTTCGCAAGTGTGATGAAATGATGAAACCAAAACATTAAATTGTACACCACAAGAAATTATTCAAATAATCTGTTACATTTCACCATGTTCTAAAATTGTACTCGAACAGATTCTTGAGATGAGTTGTATTGAGAACATAGATCTTATACTACTCTGCTGCAACATCCATGTCACGCATGGCTTTGATGCTTGACGCTGTTTCGTAGTTTTCATCAACTGGTAGTTTGTGCAAAGACGCCTTTGATACTAATATGGCTTTATGCACTTCCTCGAAATGAGGGCTTGTTGCAATTCTTGTATCCTCAATCCACTTCAACACTTTCTTGAACGGAGCTAATACACGGATGCGATCGTTTTCATGCAAAACCTGAATCCAAACCCAATTCATAAATAATACTAATACATTAGCGTTTCTCTTACAACGTTGTTATTGAAAGGTTTTAAGAAATGGGAGATGTAAAAAACAATAATTGTTTACCTCAAATTCGGTGATTTCGCAAACCAGGCTAATATCAGCAATAGACGGTTCCTTATTACCCAACAAGAAGTTCCCATTTTCATTAAGCCAAACTGACTCGATTTTTGATAACGATGACATCAAAACTTGCTCGGTTTCGGCAGCTGCTTCTGGACTAGTAGGAATACCTAGTACAGGTCCTAGTATTGTTTGTATGACGAAGCCAACTGAAAGAAATATCCACCATGGCAAAAAAAAAAAAAATTTAGAAAAATATATAGAACTCAAAAGAAGAACAAACTAAGAAACAATTGATAAATAAATTTGTTGTCAACATGGGTCACAAGGCAACCTTCTCAAAATCGAAGAAATGGCAAGAAAATGAGGCGCTTAATTACCTCCACCACGGCGTAAATTGGAGTGATGCCAATCTAAGACTGAGTTAATCTTAGCTCTTTTCTTAAGATCACTTGGATACCTGATAAACCAATTAGATGACAGGCAAATACATCGAAAGATACCTTTAGTTGGCATTATAGAGATTAATTAAGAAGCATTAGATACGACATGATTAAGACACAGGATACATATGCAGTTTTAGATTACCAGTGATCAGCAACACCCGGGGACGAACAAGCAAGATAGCTTAGAATTGCATGACTACAAAATACGAAAGACAAGACATTCAGCCAAAGCTATAACTTGGACAAAGACACTATTGCTGATTCTCCTCATCAACACCAAAATCATACTTAACTGATTCGTTTTCAAAATAACTAATCCTGTAAAAATTTATGCTACCTAAATTTTATAGAAAATCAGTATACCTCTCAAAAAGCTTGAAATCTCCATCAGCTATACTCGGAACTTGGCCAAAAGGGTTTATTGCTGCGATTGTGCATGCATCATATGAAGTGTTAGTCGCAAGGATATAAACCAAGTCATAGTATTTACTGTTCAATATCAGAGTTGAACAAGGGGTTTCCAACGGGGCAGATTCTTTTTTTTAGTACAACTTTTTTCTTAATCACATTTTAGACTGAAGAAGCAAAATGAAGAGGAAATATGATCGACACACCTTTGAATTCCGGCAGTTTATGTTCTTTTTTTACTAAATCTACATTAATCTCCTCAAATTCAATCCCGTTGACCCTAAAAAAATCACCATTACAGTACAAACATAGATAAGTTTCAAGTAGAAAAACTGGTCAATACCGAGTAAATACAGATAGAATGAATTTACTTGCAGAAGATGAGAACAGCTCGAGCAGGTTGGGAAATTCGATCAACATAAACTTTGAGAGTCATCTTCTTAATTCTTCTTCTTCTTCTTTTCCACTATGCGAATTTTGAGAAAATTTGGGTATATATCTCTAGTTTGCAGAAAAATTGTCTGTTAATCTGAGTTATGGCATGGAATTGCCGGCCACCATGAGATATGGGATTTTAATCATTGGTCAAATAGAATTTACTGGTAAGATGTCTAAGTCAGTCCTTCTCAGCCCCAGCTTCCTCCTGCAATGGATAAGACTTAAGAATGGGGCCACTGAGTTTTGAGGCACAAGATATTTCTCAAAATGAGTTCACAAGGTTTCCCATTTATTGTAACAAGAACACCCGCACGTGCAAATGCTATAAGAATCATCTTTAGCCGTTGATTTCACTTCGTGTAATAACCCCCTCAACCTAATCCCAATTTCTTAGTCTTCCTTCTTCTTCCTTTGCCAGCCGCCTCCTCCACCTACTCCCTCTCTTTACTTCCTTTTTTTTTCTTTTTTCCCTTCTTTCCCCCTTCCTGTGCTTTGAGTGATTTTTCCTTTTTTGTTGGTATGATTAACACTTCATCTCCTTTGCCAGCCGCCTCCACCTAATCCCAATTTGCCAGCCGCCTCATCCACCTACTCCCTCTCTTTACTCTTTGGTAATATTACAATGAGTAGTCAAACAAGAGTTCTATGGACTTTCGTAGATTTTTAATTTGAGTGACTCCCGGAGATTTTCTGAAAATCTAGAGATTTTTAGTGAGTCTCTGAGAGTGTTTAGGAAGTCTTTACGACTTGTAGTGACAAAAAATGAGATTTGTAGGGATAAAAATATGAGACTTGTAGAGAGTTTATGTGATTTATAGAGACAAGAAATTTTATAATATCCATAAATTAATTCCAACCATTATCGATTTTTTTTTTATCATTCACCTTACAGTAATAATAAAAGTACCATGACTACCTAATGAAATAGTGGGAATTGTATAAATAGCCCTACTATCCATGGGTCTTCACAAACACCCTTATCCACTGTATTAATACCCCTAATCAAAAAACAAGGAAATTTGATTAACTGTACTTTCCTTTAATACCCCTCCCAGACTTCTACTACTTCTTCATCCATTTATCGATGCTTCTCAAAACATTAGAATTCCAGTTTATCTCCGCCGTAAGCATCTCCGTCGCCACTATCTATGTGCCCTATCATCACGAAAAATCCACCAAACCAAACTCCACCACAGTCGTCTCCAACACCACCTCCTACTCCATTTGATCTACATATTCCATAATCAGCTCTATCTTTACGTACAAAAACTTAAATCCGGTGATGGATGAATGAGAAAATAATATTCAAAACCTAATTTTGAGAATTAGATCAGTATATTCAGTTCGATTTTCAACCGATCCGGCTCGAATTACCTAAAACCGATGATAACAATGTTAGTTCTCAAAGAACTGTATGTATTAATTGGGAAGAGATCGAAAATCGTCATCCGTACTTGGATCTGTAGATTCAACCATCAAAAAGAATTAAAAGGTAAGTTTTATCTCTGATTTCATTTTGATTACTGTCGATTTTTTTTTTTTGAATTAAAAAACTAAATCTAAGATATGCAGAAGATAATTACTATGGATTATTTCATTTTGAGTATTACTAATTTTTTTTGAATTAAAAAACTAAATCTAAGATATGCAGAAGATAATTTTTTGCAATTTGTGCTTAACAATCTGTATGTGTTGGCGGTGGTGTCGGCGGTGGTTGCTGGGAGATGGTGGTGATGGTGATTACTTCCTGCTTCAAAGAAAAAGCGTATACAAATGATGGTGTTAGCGGTGATTTTATGAGTTGGGTGTGTCACTAGACTCACTACTGTTTATTATCTATTATTCTCTTTTTTAAATTGAAGGGAATATCTAAATCTATAATTTTACAAGGTATTTGGTTCCCGAATATTTTCAGTGTTGAAAAATGTTAGATGAAATGGATGTATATGCATTTGATGTGGTACTGTTGGAGCTAATAACATGCCATGAACCTATCAACTGTGGTACTGTAAGTTGAAGTTGTATCTAAATACTTAGATGTTAATTATAACTTATAAGTCTCTTATTAGATTTAGTTTCTCTCCGCCAGGGTAATAAAAATAGTTAGATGGTCAGAATAATTGAAGCTTATTTTATCAAATCAGGCACCTATACCATGTCTCATATCTTTGTTTTTTTCTTGATTTGTTGCCTGCAGCAGTAGATAAAATCTAACATGTCGGGTACTTTTAATGTTCTTAGGAGAAAGTATAAGTTCATGTGGCTGCCTTCCTGATCACTAGATGGTCTCTACTCAGATGTGTGATAATGTTTTATCTGTCTTCCTGATCACTAGATGGTCGCTACCGGAGCTCCTCCAGATGCAAAATTTTGTCAATGGTGGAGAGTTGTCAATGGTGGAGACACCCATGGTGTAGGTATGTAAAATTTTGTTACCATATTAAATTCTTACTTCTTGTTTGTGTTGGTCATGCTCATCTTCTTTGCATATGCCTAAGCCTAATTCACCGCAAGTTCACTGAGAAATGATTTATTGTTAGTTACATTAGATGAACCTATGGTGTAATGGTATCACAACTGACTCTAGTCAGAAGATGCGTGTTCGATTCACGTTAGGTTCACTACTTTTAGTATATTTGTGTATCAACAATAGAAATTGACCTTAGTTTAGGAAGTCAACAACAAATATTTGTGTATCAACAATAGAAATTGACCTTAGTTTAGGGAGTCAACAACCAATGTTTCTGTATCAACAATAGAAAAATGGTATCAACAACCAAGGTTTGTGTATCAACAATAGAAAAATGGTATCAACAACCAAGGTTTGTGTATCAACAATAGAAAAATGGTATCAACAACCAATATTTGTGTATCAACAATAGAAAAATGGTATCAACAACCAAGGTTTGTGTATCAACAATAGAAAAATGGTATCAACAACCAATATTTGTGTATCAACAATAGAAATTGACCTTAGTTTAGGGAGTCAACAGCCAGTGTATATGTATCAACAATAGAATAATGGTATCAACAACCAATATTTGTGTATCAACAATAGAAAAATGGTATCAACAACCAAATTTGACAAATATTTTTGATTTTTTGATTTTTTGGGTCAACAAATATTTTCAGTTGTTGACGCCTATTATTAATGGCGGCGGCGGCAACAACAACAGTGGTGGTGGCGGAGTGGCGACGGTGGTGGCGGCGACAACAACAGTGGTGGTGGTGGTGGCGGCAACAACAACAGTGGTGGTGGTGGCGGCGGAGTGGTGGCGGCGGCGGTGCTGTTGGTGGTGGTGAAATGAAATAATAGAAAAATCTATTTTTAATGGATAAGATTTTTAAATGGAAAATAATATTTTAAGTAAGGGTATTAAGGTAATCTATATTTTAATGGATAAGGTATTTAAATGATAGGGGTATTTATATTGTTGTATAAGGGCATTTGTGTTGGGCTCTATAATAGGGGCATTTAATAAATTTACCCTATATGTATCCATTGTCAAAATAAATGAAGAATTAATTGGGGGATATGGGAATTAATTGGGGGATATAGCTACAGGACAAAATAGGTGTCCCAATAGCAATTCTGGGTGACCCCTATGTAATTATTTTTTTAATTCCTAATCTAACCCCCACTAATTAGGATTAGTAATTAAGTATAATTAGTAAAATGTTAAGTATTTGGGGGATAAATTAGTGTGTATTTTTATTTGTGTTTGGGTGAGAGTAGAAGGAGGGAAAAAAATATTTGAGAGGAATTTCTTTTTTTGAAAATGGGAAGATGATTGTGATGAGATAATTACGATAATAAGAGGTTGAAAAATTGATTTTTTTTTCTTTGAATCCACCATTGTTGCAAATTTGAAAAAAGCTTGGTGCCGGCATGGTATTCAACCAAAAACTCATGCCGGCAATTGTTGGAAATGTTCATAAATTGTTTGCCAATATCCGGGGGGGTTCTTTCCTGGTTTTGATCTTCTGAATGTTGATTTTTTTCTGGTTTTGAACAGGTACCGGCATGGTAATAGTTTTTTTCGAGCGGCTTCTGCTGTTGTTCCGATAGTATTTTTCTTAAATACCTATGCTTAATTAATGAAAAGTATCCAGGAATGTTGATTTTTTTCACTTGACTACAAGGCATTGATAGGAAATTATCGGGCATGCCTGGTCAGGTTCCGGATATGGTCTTCATCAATTCCTAAGATGGTATTCCTCACTTCCATTTTGAATTTTTCCCGGCTTTAAAAAGCTTGGTGCCGGCATGGTCAGTTGATATGAAGACCATGCCGGTATTGTTTTCCGGCATAGGAAATAAATATGAAAACTATGCCGGAAAAAATACCGGTATGGTCTTCATATCAACTCACCATGCCGGTACAAGTTTTTAAAGACAGGAAAATTAAAATGGAAGTGACGAAGACCATGCTTAAATTGATAAAGACCACATGCTTGGAACACGATACGGCATGGTCTTCATCAATTCCTATGGTCATCATCACTTTCAAAGATGATCTTCATCGCTAGAATAAAAAAAAATTTCGTTTCCAAAGTGAGGTGAAGAGAATTTGATATAGAGTGGGGAGAGTTTAGAATTTGAAAGGGAATGGAGAATATTTGGGTTTCAAAACACTACCCCTAAATAAGATTAATAAGAAGTGGAGATGGAAATGAGGGATATGATTTAGATTTTTGATTTTAAGTTTTTAATTTTTATTTTGAGGGAAGAAGTGGAGATGGAAATGGGGGATATGATTTTGTTTTTTGATTTTAAGTTTTTTTATTATTTTGAGGGAAGGGTATTTTAGTATATTCATAACCAAAAGTCACCCCTTAGCACACACCATGGGTTGGGGGAAGTAATTCATATCCCCCAATTAATTCCCATATCCCCCAATTAATTCTTCAAATAAATCTCACTTCTTTCCTATGCTTAAATTTTCGTTCTCTTTATTCCATTTGTCCCACATTTTATTTTTAATGCTATCTCGCTATTGATTTCCTATGTGGAGTTTTATTAGGTGCCCTATAAGTGTATTACTGCACAAGGAGAGAGAGAAAAAGATGGATCACTCCAAAAACCAAAAAATCTCCAAATTTCCAAGTCTTCCAAAATATCACCTCTTAAGGAGAGATTTCTACCATGCCTATTTTTAAGAAAAAGTCTCTCCAAATCTCTAAAAACAACAAATCAATGACTTACAACTCTCCTTCCAATAACATGAGTGTTTGAGTGACTCTTATGAAATCCTAATCCAATAACATGGAGTTTCAAAGAATTTAAATGACTTGAAAAAAAGTCTCTAACCAATAACAAGAGATATTAAGAAACTCTGCAAAAGTCTCTATGGACTAACACTAGATTTGCGAACTCCCTAGAAGTCACTCAAAATCTCATTTGACTAACCCCCTGTTAGATTTTTTTGTTATTCTATTAGAGCAACCACAATCATGGACTAAAACCAAAAATTTGGTCGAGAATCCAACCGCTACGGAGAGGAGTAAAGATCAAATACCAGACTAAAACAAAAAACTAGACTAAATTTGGTCTTTGATTTGGTTATAGTCGGGCGTAATTTAACACTACGCCTATTTGGGACGCAATTATGAGTTATGTTTAGTAGTGAGACGTAACTTTAATCTACGCCTGTTTGAAACGTAACTTAAATCTACGCCCTACGGGACATAGTTTGGATTTGCGCCCCATACCAGGCGGTATGTTTAAATTGCGCCCCATTGAGTCGTAATTTCGTGATACGCCCCGTCAGGCGCGATTGCAAATACCGCCTGACTACGAGCGCAATTGTGCGTTATGCCTGTTACTACATGGGGCGCAATTATGAGTTGTGCATGTTATTACATGGGGCGCTATTTTAATCTACGCCCCATCCTTCCACCATTTTCAAGTGTCAACGGATATACGTGTGTTCAACCAATAAAAAGATAAACCACATATTTTATCGATTCAAAAGCAGTAAAGCACACTGACGCAGGCACATAGCTAACCAAGATATCCTGTCAAAATAGAAACTCTAGACTCTAGCTTAACATTTTATCAACAAAAATTACCAACTGGTTCAGCAAACTAATTCTTGTCCCTCAGTTTTGGAATACAAATAATATGATGCGGCCACTTGTTTTGCCGCCTTGTGCGTACAAAAAAACCCAATCTTCAGCTGACCATTGACCATGACCAAGCTACAAGATCACATCAGGCGTAATTTCAATCTTCGGCGTAATTTCAATCTACGCCCCATCAGGCGTGTTTACAAATTAAGCCCCATTCAGGCGTAATTTCAAGTCACGCCCCATCAGGCGTACTGTGTGATTGCGTCTTATCGGGCGCATTTTGTATTTGCGCCCCGTTGGGCGTAGTTTTTGATTACGTCTCTCCATCGGGCGGTTTTATATATTACGCTCCACACCAGATGCAAATTTAGACTCCGCCCGACATCAAGCGGTAATTAAAGTTACGTCCAACCCAAATGCAATTTATAGTTACGCCCCATGTCAGACGAACCTTCAGAACTACACTCCACCAAATTTACTCCTCCACCATAGTGCTGCACCACAAACTAAACCAAATTTTTGATCTTTTTTTTGGTCTTTGGTTTTTCTCGCGTGATTGCAGTTGCTCTTAGGCATTAGTTATCCATTATTTGATGAATCAAAAGAATTTATGTTTTGATTGATTGTTCAATGGATTAGTTAAAATAACAAATGTTCAACGATTTGATTTGATCAAAAAGGTGAAACAGATACTAACTTGAAGAAAATTCGGATTCGGAGATTCAGTAGAAATTTTTTCCTTTGGTAACTCAAATTACTTTCATGCCCCATATATATTTATCTAATGTCTTCAAAATAAAAATGAAGTAAGGGAAAAATTGGAAACCGAAAATTGCAGCTTCACCCTGCTACAATAAGGGTAGTTGCCTTTATATAGAACTAGTGACCGGCACATGCATACGCACGTGCAAGCTTGATTCGGGTGAAAGCGTGAGTGGATGTGTTCAAAAAAACAACAACTTAAATTACGATTATACCCTCGTTTTTATTTATATCACATAAATTAGGTGGGCATTATATAAGGGCAATTTTGGAATTCTAAATTTTGCAGCTTCAGGCACTGTTCATGAACCCCAAATATAACGGCGCGTGGGTTATAACCCTAAATCCACAAAAAACCCGTCCAAACAAAAATGACACAAAAACCCCAAATATCATAAACTGTCTAAACTACCCCAACCCAAAAGAACCGACAAAACCACCTCCATTGATTTATTGCTTTAAAACGTTTCATAACGGACAAAAAACACAAAAACCTCCGCTCTCTTCCGTATCTTCTTCAAAACCACAGAAAATTCTCAGATCTTCTATAACTCCTTCATCCCGTAGCGAAATTCAAAATTGATTCTCGATTTCAATTTCTTATCTTCTTCGACGGTTACGGATTTCAACCATTGAAGCAAAATCAGACCTAAATCAATTCATTTTTCTGACTTAAATTGTCTAAAAACAACAAAAATGGCGAAGAAAAAAAATCAACAAGAGAAAAAAAAAGATGATAAGCTTAGGAAAACTGCGAAACCAGCTACAAAAGGTAAGAAATCTTATCATTATTCTTCATTTTTTTGATGTAACCAGATCTTTTGGGTTTAGGTTTCATTTGGTTTTTTGGGTTTTCATTTTGATTTTAGGTTTCGTCATTTTTTGGGTTTTCAGTTTGATTTTAGGTTTCATCTGTTAGTTTTATATTTCATTTGTTAGGTTTAAGTTTCAATTGAAAACTAATTTCAATTTGGGTGTGTTTATTTCTTGTGTATTCTGTTGGCCTTGTTTATTTCTTATTTCTTTTTGATGAAACCAAATTCTAGTTACATCATCTTCAGTTAATGGTGAAAAACAGTTTTCTATTGTTGTTGGAGTAAACAAATGTTTGATGAAACCACATTTCATTTTCTGCTTCTTGATGAATCCAAAATTGGTTTCATCATTTTTTAGTTGTTGGTTTACTTCTAGAGTTATTGTTTGTGGACCTAATTATGCTTATGGTTTCATCACCTATAATTGATTATGGTTTCATCATTTTTCAAGTGTATATCTTATGGTTTCATCACTTTTCAATTATGCACAGTTTCATCACTTTGTTCGTGCTTATGGTTTCATCACTTTTCAATTATGCATATGGTTTCATCACTTTGTTCGTGCTTATGGTTTCATCATTTTTCAAGTGCAATCTTATGGTTTCATCATTATTTTTTATTATTCTCTTATGGTTTACTTTTAGTTTCACAATAGGTAAAAAAAAGAGATACAGAACCATACAGGTGTTCATTGCATCATTTGTGCAAGCTAGCAGTGAAAATTAAGGAGTTGATAAAAAAACAAGCAACTGCATTTGAAAGCGCTTAAATCATGTCCATTCTGGCGTTTCTTTGAGCCATTCTATGATGGCGTAATGAACGAAGAAGAGCTCATCAAAAAGACAAAAGCAGTAATGATGTTTTTAAGTACAATTGAAAATAGATATGATCATAAGTGCCCGTATTGTTTCAAAGTAACAAGATCAAGGGAAATGACTCTGCATACCATTCCCGAACATTTTGTTGTGACTTTTGGTCTACAAATTGTGAATTATGTAGAAGCGGACAACATTGATGAAGAGCTGCTCAAAAAGGTGAATGTCTTCGTGGCTACGTATTTTAATGGAAATAAAAAGACGAGAAAAAGCGATATTGAAAATTGTATGCTAGAAGCCGCAAAGGATGAAGCCAGAGCGGATGACTTTGTCAAGTTTTTCGTAATGTTTCTTTTTGTTTCAGTATTTGTCCCTAACAAATGTGGGAAAACTCTGGAAGCAAAGTACTTGTACATGGTGTTCGATATGAACAAGGTGAGTTGGCCGGAAGTCTTCCATGACTATCTACTTGATTCGATAATGACAAACAGAACAGACATAGAAAACGTAGTTGGTTGCGTCATATGCCCTCTGGTAAGTTAAGATTTGTTCTTGTTTTTGCATAAGTTAAGTTTTTTTTTCCGTATTAATTGGTTGTTGATTAATAATCAACTTGTTTTTGATGATTAATTTGAATATTGGTTTTTTTTTTTTCCAATATTGGTTGGCAGAAATGACAAAGATCGCTCAAAGAAAGGATGGGCTCGAAAAGTATCTAAGGTTTGCTAGATGGAACCTTAGCAACATTTGTGACCAAGTATTGTCTAACTTCAAGGATCTTGACGATAAAAAAGAACTTTGGTCCGAGGTAAATATTTACTTGGAAGATTTACTTTTCTGATGAAACCAATTTTGGTTTCATCAAAATTTCTAGCTGAATTCTTGTTTCTTAGATAACTTCGAGGTTCTTATATGATTAATTTGTTAGTATATCATGCCATGTTCGAAATCTTTTATGTTTGTTAGACAATATTTGAAATCTTTTATGTTTTAGCTATCGTCCATGTCTCAATTGTATATCATGCCATGTTCCACCAATAAAGATTCGCACCACAAGTGTAGAAACTCCTCATCTTGTACTGTCTATGCACTGATTAATTTGGTTAGTATAGTTAATGATGTTTGCAATGTAGGGCAGCATATATTATGACTCACCCAATAATCCACCACTCAACCTACAAAATTTCCACTGATGAAACCAGTTTTGGATTTACTTTTTTGATAAAACCAGTTTTGGATTCATCAAATTTTTTAGATGAAACCAATTTTTCTTGTGTACTGTAGGAGAGTATTGGTCATCGAAAGGGATCATTCTTGCTTCAGTATGACGAAGCAGAAATGCGCTTGGCTGAGCATGTAGATGAAGTGGAAATTGTTGTTGAAGATAATGTTCAACCTGAAGTGCGAGTTGGTGATAATAAAAATGAAGTGCCGGTTGAAGTGCTAGTTGAAGAAAATGAAGTGCCAGTTGAAGAAAATGTTGGTGCTAGCAATGATGCTAACTCCTACAAATCCAAACACCAATTTGCTCGAGCATTGATTGAAAAGATTAGGACCAATGCTACAAATGTTCTTTCCGCAGAAGAAGAATCACTGCTGGCAAAATATGATGCCGAGGATAGGGAACCACAACAGGTACAAAGCACTTACTTGAGACGTAAAAGAAAACAATCGGATGTTCCAATAGTACCTGAAGCGGTTTCGAACAACGAAGAATATGTTGAGGTAATATGTTAGATCTAGTTTTATTAGGTTGCTTTGTTTGCTATGAAAATTCTTTTTTGATGGAACCAGAAATGGTTTCATTGCCTATGAATAACATTGTTGACTCTTAAATTTAAGAAACTTGTATGAGTTAAATTGAGGAGAAAGTTTAAATTTCTAACTTCATTCATAAATTTCAGTTTATTGGTAGTCTTTCATAAACTTGTGTGGTATTATGTACCATTTCTGCCAGATTTGGTTTGTTGTCGCCATATTTGGTTTCATCAGTTCAAGTTAATGTTTGTTTCAACTCTTTTTTTTTTTGATGCAACCAGATTTGGTTTCATCATTTCAAGTTAATGTTTGTTTGATGAATTAGCCAGTTCTTTCTTTTCTTTCAGAAGTTTTAGATTTTTACAACATTAGGTTTTGACACAGGAAGATGAAAAATAAAATGACTTAGATATCTTAATATTGCAGGTGATAACAAGGGATGTTAACATGATAGATGCACGAAAATTGGATCGCGTGATAGAACAAGAAACAATTTCGTTGTCTGGACAAAGTTTTGAAATACGTGAAGATACTGCTCAAACTCTTGAAGATTTTCTGATAGAACCAGAAAAGGATTCAACCCATAGAGAAACACAACAAGATGCGGGATATCAACACGAATCTGCAAAAGAGCAGGTCATATCTTCTTCGTCGAAGCCAGTCACCGAGAAATAACAAGAAGGAGATGGTACTGAGTTGACTTTGAATACTATCGAGGATATAAAGGTGGCCGAGCGGGTTGAATCTAAAATGGAGAAAGCTAATTCATCGATGCCAGTCACCGAGGAAGAACAAGAAGGAGATGGTACTGAGTTGACTTTGAATACTATCGAGGATATCAAGGTGGCCGAGCGGGTCGAATATGAAATGGAGAAAACTACTTCGTCGATGCCAGTCACTTAGGAAGAATAAGAAGAAGATGGTACTGAGTTGACTCCGAATACTATCGAGGATATCAAGGTGGCCGAGCGGGTCGAATCTAAAATGGAGAAAGCTAATTCGTCGAAGATAAATATCGAGAAAGAAGACAAGGAAACTCAATTTGTAATTTATGAAGATGAAATTCGGAAAATGAATCCAAATACAATAAGAAAAGTTGTTCGTTATCAAAGCCAAATATTGGAAGCGTATACTAATACTCAACCGTAAAAATGGCGAAGGATTTACTTGAGTTAGAAAATGAACAACCTGGATATGATTTAGGACTGTCGCAGCGTGAAGGTCAAGAGCAAGGACAGTGAGAACTCAGTTCTGAACAAAGGATGAGTAACATGGTTACAAGAATGAGGGAAGACAGAAGGAATTTGGGACCACCTATCAGAATGTAGGATTACAACACTAGTGTGAAAAAAAGAAGAAAGGTTACAGCTAGTAAGTGCAAGGAGAACAAGGAGATTCAGGAAGTACATGGGGTAAAGTTGAAACCAGTTGATAACTTGAAGATCTTGAAGGTACTCAATAGAAATGAGAAACCCGTCGTGACCAATTTTTTCAGAAAGAACAATGAAAGGTAAGTGGGAAATAACTGATGAAACCAAGAATGGTTTCATCAAAATTTTATTCCAAGTTATGCATTGTTTCTCCTTTTTTGATCCATCATTGACTAGCTTTTTTAAAATAAAATTAACAGGTTAATGGCGTCGGAGCATTTAAATCTTCAATTACATATATCGGGGAAGAATATGGATAGTTTTATGAGAAAGGGTGACGTTGCAGGAGACATCATTGAGTTCTACATTTTGAAGCTGCAAAACAACATCAAAAATAATGAGTTGAAACAAGATGGTTCTCCAAAGTACCAGAGAGTTGTGTTTCTAAGCACATTTGCCTATGTAAGTTTCCTCTGAAATTCTTTAATATAATTTTTTTGGCAGAAAAAATAGTTGTGGAAAACAAAAAATGATGTTATTTATATGGTTAATTTTGATGGAACCAAGTTTGGTTTCATCAAACTTGCATGTTTCTAACTCATTAAGGAGTTGTTATCTGGTATTTGTTTTCAGACATGTCACTCATTAGGAAAGAAATGTGGTGTTGTAATAGAAGGTTTCATCGAAAACATGGATTATAGCGTGCGGTTTTTGTTCGTTCCGTTGTTGACATCACTTGGAGATGTAAACCATTGGACATTGCTTTATTTTGATTTTGAAACTGGAGAGTTTTATCACTACAACTCCTTGGATTCCAAGGAAGAGGAATGCATAAAAAGTGTTGAAAGCATGAAAAAACGTATAGTATCAGCATTTGCACATCACGACGCAAAGCTCCCCTATGATCAGCAGACAAGTCAGCCAACAACATACTCTTTGCACAACCCTACATGTTGTGAACAAATGGGGTAAGTTATGTTTGGAAGTTTATAGTTCACATATGAATATGCTTGAAATCATTACATCACTTGTAATAGTTAGAAACCGAATGCTTTACATATAACTACTATTATCAGTACAATCCCAGCTAGTCACTTTATAACAATTGAGACATTGTTTTGGTTTTTTAGGAACGATTGTGGCCTACATGTTTGTTTTTACATGAAGAGCCTCTTGAAAGGAAACAGGTCTACAGATGATATTCAAGAAAATATGCATAATATAAAACCAAAGTTTGCGTTGAAGATACTCCTTATCAATATAGAATAATACTCGCATGTCATGCCCGTCCTCTTGAACATTCAGTTTTAGTTGAAGTTTAAATTACTTTTGAAATGGTTATTGTAATGATGATACTCCTTGACATACAGTTCTTCTTGCAGATTCAAGTTTTAGATGAAGTTTAAAGTACTTGTGAAATGGTTACAGTTTATATAAAAAATGATTTCGTGCGATTTCAGTTGTGTTCCCTTAAAATCTTATGTCTACAGAAATATGATGTCTCATTTTTATAAAACAGTATCCATAAATGATGTATCATATAGTTGGGGCACCAATAAAAAGTAGACAAAACATCATCTACCGTGTTGTCAAAAAATGTAGAAGAAAAAGTGACAGTAAGACAATGGTAAAACCAAAAAGGGTTCCACCAAAATATAATGAAACCTATTCTGGTTCCATCAAAAAATGATGAAACCTAATTCGGTTACACCAAACTATAAAGGCTTGCAAAAATTCTGACAAACTTAATCAAACAAAAAGTCTGACAAACTTAATCAAACATATTTATTCGTAGACAAATTATAAAATGAAAACACCTGCAGCACATTAAATAAAAATATGAAATAGTAGATGAAACACATATTGTAGTCTAAAAATGAAACTAAGAGTGAAATTCGATGACTTGTAGTCGAAATGACTACAAGTTCCCATGAAATCTGACGAGAAGGGCATGTCCGTTTATTATGGGTGGTCAAAACCTTGTAGGAACCACAAGTTCTCATCTTCTTATTGGGAATTGAACCTGTATTAGGAATCCTCTTCTTCTTCGATGGACGTCCTGGATGTGGTCCATTATTCGGACCAAAAACCATTGATTTCGACGACACTATCACAGGCTTTTCAACTACGGGAACAGGATTGATTGCATGTTTATATGATTCTCGGTAGAACTTTTCCTGTAAAGTAGTGTTCAACATACTTGTAAGGATCTTCTCCATTCACCATGATACAACAGAGAACATGGGCACAAGGGAAACCGTCAATATTCCAATGATTGCAAGAATATGTTTTTCTTTTCAAATCGACTGTCTGTGTTAATAAAGCATGAACTTCAAACTCATATTCCGACGACTTGGTGACTGGGTAGTTACATCCATGCATCTTGCTGTCTTGGAGCAAAGCTTCATATTATGGACATAGAGTTTGACGCCAATTCATTAAGTTAGCACAATCCTCGCGACGTTTACACACTTGGTCCATTATCTTCACCCTGATCTCATCAACCATGACGTCTATAGGCTTCTCTCTCTCTTCTACGTCTGAACCATTGGAACTCTCAGCAATATTTGAACATAACCTACCATATCGTCGACCCTTGAAGAACAAAATTTCCCATTTATCAATAGGATCTCTACTTAGATAGTCTTGTAACTTCTGATTTTCAACCTTCCTCAACTTATCCCAATTCTTTGTAAATTCTTTATGAGTAGAAGCATACGCACATTTCTTAAACAGTCACAATACATATTTGTTATAAACCTTGCAATTTTTTCGTAAGCATGTGTTGATATTGCATTCCATATGCAGTAGCACCAACCATGAAAAGCCTCGGGAAATACAACAAGAATTTGAGTTACCAATCCAATACCTCGATCACTCACAAAAGTAAGCTTTGGTCGCAAAGGAGAAAGGACATTCTTCAAATTTTCCAAAAACCGTTTCCAGTTCGCTTCATTCTCCGATGATACCACAGCATAAGCAAGAGGGTAGATTTCTGTAACATGAAAAAAAAACATAACACAAGCATAAGATGCGATGAAAAACAAAAATAAAAATGATGAAACCAAAAATAGAAAATGATGAAACCAACATAAAAACAAATGATGAAACCAATATAAAAAAATGATGAAAACCTTACCATCATTTCCGGTTAGAACTGTTGCTTCCATCATATGACCAAGGTACTTGCTTTTCAAGTTGGCCGCATCAACGAATAATACAGGATGACATAAGTTGAATCCACGACTACAAGATTCAAAAAAGATAAACATCCTTTGAAGTTTTTGAGTCCCTTCTTCAACTTCCAAAACCACGTGAGATCCAGGATTGGTTTCAATCAACTTGTTTTTATATCAGTTCAAAAACATAAAAGATTTCTTGTTCTCTCCACATGTAGTATTCAGTGCATGCTTCTTCCCCTAGTATGCATAATAACGACTAAAAGCCGTATTCTCTCGTAAACTGTTCCATAATAAGCTTAGTTTTCTTATTAGGATCCTGTTTAATTTCATCAATAATCAAGCTACTAACTAGTTTCTTCGATATATGTGGTGTGTTAACAAATCCACCAACACAAGTATGCTGATTATTTAGTTCCTTGATAATAAAAGGACTTCCTATAACACCATCAATAGACACAACATATAAATGCCAGTTACATTTCTCATCTTTCTTATTAGCACAACATGCACCAATCCTCAACTTCTCATTCATGTATATCTTGAATTCATAACCGGCCGCTGCGTGATACTTCTGTGAATCACAACGAACTTGTTGAACACCTCCCGGAGAAAACTGTTCAACTCCTTGAAAAAGATGTAACCAGTGAGCAGACTTCAATGGTTCATTAATTTTATCTGGAACAATTCGTGGCTTCTCAAATGGTATGATTCCAGAAACTCCGTGGCTGGTCATCAATAGCTATAATTCCTGAACTTATTAAACCAGAACACTCAGCTTTGTGACTTACGTGTAACTCCATAATTCCTTCTTTATTATACAGACTAAATAGAGCCAAAGATTGAAGATCAAAATCAGAATGAATGACCTTTTGCTGATCATCAACCATGTGAAAAATTTCCATAGAAGGAGGAGAGAATTCACACCAACTTGAGCATATACTAGTCTTCAAATTAGCAAAAGACTCTTGGAGGCCAATACGAAAATTTAAACAATCTTCTTTGTGACATACAACTGCGAGAATAGAATCCATAATCTACAGAACAAAATGATGCAACCAAAAACAGTTTCACCGGATGTTAATATCAACAACAATAACAACAGTATGAATTTCAAAAACAATCACAAAAACGTTCATTCCAAATATATAGAATCGTTCGTAAGAACATCAACAAAAACATAAGAAATCATATGAACATCATCAATTCAGTTTATTCGTTTATTCATAAGAACATCATCAATTATGTTTATTCACTAGGAAATAAAATTCAACAGAAAAAAGTAAATTGAATAACTGAAAACTTGATTGATTGTCTAATGAATAATCCGAATGATAGACAAAGCTTAAACTGAAGACAAAGACGAAGATGATCAATACAAAGTTGATTGATTCGTTGATGAATAATCGGAATATAACACACAGCTTAATCTGAAGACTAAATTGATACAGTTTCTATAATCTTCTTCGATTAAACACCAGATCTCTGAATCTGTAGCTTGCCGTAACAATTGAATCAGTACTAAGCTAAAAAAAAACTATATGAATTGAATCGAAATCAAGTTAAGATGATTCCTCTTATTTGAATTAAACGGTTTTTTCTGAATCTGTAAACTACGAAGAAGAAGAAGAAGATGTAAACCTAAACGAATAACAGAAATCTCGCGTGCCGTTCAAAATCAGAAGAAGATGATTATTCTTATTTGAATTAAACTGTTTTTTCTGAATCTGAGAAAACGAAGAAGAAATCGTTTTCTGAATCTGTAAACTACGAAGAAGAAGAAGAAGAAGAAGAAGAAGAAGAAGAAGAAGAAGAAGAAGAAGAAGAAGAGGAAGATGTAAACCTAAACGAAGAACAAAAATCTCGTTTTCCTTTTCTCTGAATCTGATTTCTGTTAGGTATTTATTCCGCCACAATTTCTTTGAATTAGATATTTTTATACAAAAGGTCAGTTTGGGAAATTATATTTTCAGACAAAACTAAATTTGCTAATTATTGTTTGAGCTGAGGTTTTTGTGCCACTATTTAATGAAACTGATTTAATTTATTAAATAATATGGCTGATTTTTTTGTACCTTTAAGTTGGTCATCTAGGTGTTTTGTAACTAGTTTTGAATATAGATATAGAATAGATAATACACCCTTTAGTCCTGTACAAACTAGGAATGTGATATGCAAGATATCGTGATCATGCTTATGACACTAAACATGCTCACAGATTATGGGTTCGAGTCTTGCATACAGATTCTTGAAATGCAATAGCTACTAATGTTGCAATATATGGCTTTGATGCTATTGTTTTCTCCAACTGGTAGTTTCAGTAAAAATGACTTTGATGCGAAAGCTGAATCCAAACCCAATCCAGAAATAATACTACTTCATTAGGATTTCTCTTACGTTGGTGTTATTATTAGGATTTCTATTAGTAAAATGTTTTAAGGACTGGCAGATGTAAAAGTAAAATGACTGTTTACCTCAAATTGTATGATTTCGCAAACAAGGCCCCACCACTTGTCCAAAATTTTTCAAGCCAAACATTTTATTCTTTTCTGAAATTGATCAATCTAATGATTGTTTCAAATGTTTGAATTCCATCACCAAAGCATACATAAAAACATGACATAAAATTTAAATGTCTACCGCGAAATGACTAATAATACAAGCACAGATAAGGAAACAACTCCCACGCAGGGGGGGGGGGGAGTTGGTAACTTATTAAAAAGCAAAAATACAAACCTTTCAATCATGTAGCCAGACTCTTAGCTAGCAAACTAATAATTCCCCCGTCTCAAAAATAAAGATTTGTTCCATGTGTAATTTGTATATGAAAAAAGCCTATATTTTTTATATGGAGAGAGTAGTTTATTACACAAACAAAGGAAGTTCAAAAAGATGTAATCAAAACATTAAAATTGAAGTTCCACAACCAATCATTCAGATCATTTGTTAAACTTGATGTTCAAAGGTTGTACTCAAACAGATTCGATCTTGAAATGGAGCTGCTATGAGAGAACATAAATCTTACACCTCTGTTGCAATATCCATGTCAAACATGGCCTTGATGCTTGACGCGGATTCATGGTTTCCTTCAACTGGTAGTTTGTGGAAAAATGACTTCAATGCGAATAAGGTCTTATGCACTTCTTCGAAATGAGGGCTTGTTGCAATTCTTGTATCCTCAACCCACTTCAACACTTTCTTGAATGGAGTTAATACCCGGACACGATCCTTCTCATGCAAAAGCTGAATGCGAAACCCAATTAAACAATAGCACTACATTAGGACTTCACTTACATTGCATGTTAAATTGAGAGATTTTAAGGACGGGGAGATTTAAAAGAACCATGATCGTTTACCTCAAATTGCATGATTTCGCAAACAAGGATAATATCAGCAATAGATGGTTCCTTGTTTCCCAACAAGAAGTCTCCATTCTCATTAAGCCAGACTGACTCAATTTTTGATAAAGATGAGGTTAAAACCTTTTCGGCTTCGGCAGCTGCTTCTGGACTTGTAGGCATACCTAGTGCAGGTCCTAGTATCGTATTTATAACAATGCCAACTGAAGAAAATTCCCACCACGACAATAGAGTAAATTAAAGCATACATAACTTAAGAAGAACAAAGAAGCAACTAACAGAAGAAAAAAAATAAATACAAGAAAAAGAGGCGCTTAATTACCTCCACCACGGCGTAAATTGGAGTGATGCCAATCTAAGACTGAGTTAATCTTAGCTCTCTTTTGTAGGTCACTTGGATACCTTAGAAACCAATAAGATGACAGGACAAAATGTCGAAAAATAGCTTTAGTTGGCAACATGAAGACTAAGTACAGCGAATAAGATGCATTAGATATTACATGATTCAGACACAATTTCAGTTTACCAATGATCAGCAATACCCGGGGATGCACAAGCAAGGTAGCTTAGAATTGCATGACTGCAAAATACAAAAGACGAAATATTCAGCAAAACGTATAACCAGAATCATATTCAATCAGTTCGTCCTTGCAACAAGGAACTAATTCAAAATTTTAGGTACACGAATTTCGTCAGAAAAGCATTTTACCTCTCGAAAAGCTTGAAATCTCCATCAGCTATACTTGGAACTTGCTCGAAAGGGTTTATCGCTGCAATTGTGCATGCATCATAGGAAGTGTTAGTCGCAAGGACATGAATCATTTCATAGTCTTGGAGGGAGTTGGCTAACATGGGATGAAATTGGATACAACTGACAGGAACAAGAACAGGGCAAATTCTGTTTCTCTAGTACTAGTATCATATTTTAAATCCAAGAAGCAAGATGAAGAGAAAGTACGATTGACACACCTTTGAATTCAGGCAATCGATGTTCTTGTTTAGCTAAATCAACCTTGATCTCCTCAAATTCAATCTCATTCACCCTAAGAAAATCACCAATACAGCACATAATTAAATTTCCAGCAAAATAAAAATAAAAATACTAGCATTCACTCCAGAACAGAGCATAAAGAGATAAGGATTTACTTGCAGAAGATGAGAACAGATCGAGCAGGTTGAGAAATTCTATCAACATAGACTTTGAGATTCATCTTTCTTTCTAGCTTCTTCTTCCGCACTGAGTGATTCTTGAGAAATATTTGGATATCTTGTCCTCAGAATTTATTTTATTTCAACTTAAGTTATACGGCATTAAATCGCACAAATTATGGGCTTCCATTCCCCTTCTTGGGATCTAGAAATATTTAAGTTTCCCACATCTCTTCAAAGGGGAAAAATCTAGCAAACCCTAGTAGTAAGTATCTCAAATCACTTCTAATTCGATAGTGAATTTTTATATATGAATGAATTGTTGATCCATCCTTAGGGGTGAGTGTAATTAGGCAAATTGATATCCAAGTGCTATAGGCACCTTGAGGTTGTTGTTATCCCCAAATTTGGGAGAATTGTGTGTAACATTATTGTTATAGTGGAAGATTTGCACCCTTCACATTGGAGGGGTTTTCCAATGTAATTGGTGTTGTGTGATTGCTTCTATATCGTCATAGTTTGTGTATTTCCGGTGTTTCATTGCTCGTAGGTTTCGTATTGCGCAAAGATTTCTTAAGCCTCCCCCAACAAGTGGTATCGAGCTTTTGGGTTGAGCTAATCTTTGGCGGAAGCTAGCACTAGTAATAGAATGGTCAATTTGACCGGTGAGAACTTTGTCATATGGAAGGCGAAGATGGAAGACTCTTATATTGTAAAGATCTCTATTTTATTGTTGAAGTCCACAAAGAAGTTATTTATTCAGATGAATTGGACAGATAAATCAAAGTCTTTGTTGGACATTCCATTCAAATGAATGCGAGAAGCAAGAACACAAGAAGGGGAAAGGAAATGATAACCAAGACAATGGTGTTGCGTAGGATTGATGATATCATTGTATTCTCGAATTATAATGATGTTTGTGTTAGTTTTTTGCTTCGATGAATGGATAGTTGATTCGGATGCATCTTATCATACTCCTCATGAAGATGTATTTACCTCCTACAAGGCTGGTGACTTTGGGTCGGTCGAATATCGAAAATTGTAGGAATGGGTGATGTGAAGGTTGAGACCAAAGTGTTGGCTGTGTTGGTTCTCGAAATGGCAAATGGAAGCTAAGCAAGGGCTTCATGGTTATTGCAAGAGGCAAGAAGTGTGGCACATTGTACAAGACACAAGTGAAGGTGTTGAAAGGTGAGTTGAATGCTGTTGACAAAGATTCAATCTCCGAGTACAGTGGCATAGAAGACTTGGTCATCTTAGTGAGAAGGGAATTCAAATCCTCTCCAAAAGACAAGTTTTGCCAAATGCCAAAGGTATGCAATTGGGTAAGTGTACTCATTGTTTAGTTGGTAAACAAACTAGAGTCTCTTTTCATAAAGCTTTACCCAAGCGCAATTCTGGTATTATTGATCTTGTTCATTCTGATGTATGTGGACCTTTAAGGGTCAAAACACTTGGTGGTGCTGTTTATTTTGTTACTTTCATAGATGATGCTTCAAGGAAGGTTTGGTCATATGCAATCAAGACCAAAGATGATGTTGTTCCCGTGTTCAAGATGTTTCATAGCATGGTGGAAAGAGAAACGGGTAGAACCTTGAAGTGCCTTCGTTCGACAACGGGGAGAGTACATTGGGCCACTTGAAGTGTATTGCAAGAGCATGGGTATACGTCATGAACAATCAAGTGCGAAGACTCCACAACATAATGGTGTTGCAGAGAGGATGAACCACACCAAACACTCGTGAACAAACTCACATGCGTGCATGGACAATGATGCCACTTGGCGCAATGTCTAAATAAAGAAAATGTTTAATAATATTTTAAGTGGATGTTGTGTGTCTGACAGGGTGCGTCCACTGGTCAAGGACTACCAAGGTTACCAAGAAATATAGAGATATCAACCAAAACAAGTCAGATGGAAAACATTATTGTTGAAGTCCACAATATTTATTCAGATGAATCAGATCATCTTTACATTCCATGTTGCACAGTACTCGTAGGATTCTTGAAATGGAGTTGCTATGAGAATATGGATATCATTATTCTATTGCAATATCCTTGTCAAGCATGGCTTTGATGCTCGACGAGGGTTCATAATTTCCTCCAACTGGTATTTTGTGAAAAAATGATTTTGATGCGAGTAAGGTTTTATGCACTTCTTCGAAATGAGGGCTTGTTGCAATTCTTGTATCCTCAATCCACTTCAACACTTTCTTGAATGGAGTTAATACTCGAGTACGATCCTCCTCGTGCAAAAGCTGAATCCAAACACAATTCATCAACAGTAATACATTAGGATTTCTCTTACACTGCTGTTATATTGAGATTTTAAGGACTAAGAGATCTTAAAAAGAAAAATGATTGTTTACCTCAAATTGCATGATTTCGCAAACAAGGCTGAGATCAGCAATAGATGGTTCCTTGCTACCCAACAAGAAGTTCCCATTCTCATTGAGCCAAACTGACTCAATTTTTGATAGCGATGAGGTCAAAACTTTCTCGGCTTCAGCAGCTGCTTCTGGACTAGTAGGAATGCCTAGTACAGGTCCTAGGATTGTGTTTATGACAATGCCAACTAAAGAAAAATTCCCACCACGAAAATAGAGTAAATTAGAGAACACATATAACTTAAGAAGAACAAAGAAGCAAATAACATAAAACACACTAAATTAATTTGTTCTCCACAAAGGCCACAACCCACAAGGCAACCTTCACAAAATCCAAGAAATGACAAGAAAATGAGGCGCTTAAATACCTCCACCACGGCGTAAATTGGAGTGATGCCAATCTAAGACTGAGTTAATCTTAGCTCTCTTTTGTAGGTCACTTGGATACCTGAGAAACCAATAAGATGACAGGGTAAAACATCGAAAGATACCTTTAGTTGGCATTATGAGGACTTAGAAGCATTAGATACGACATGAGTAACGCACAAGATAGTTTTAGCTTACCAATGATCAGCAATACCCTGGGAGGCACAAGCAAGATAGCTTAGTATTGCATGACTGCAAAATGCGAAATGTGAAACGTTCAACTAAAGGTATAACTTGGATTGTATCTAACCCGAGTATGTCATAAACAATGATCGCTAGTTTTGAGCAAGTAAAGCAGCAAACATACAGTAATACTCTTCTTTCAACAACATCACAACATATTCAATCGATTCATTCTTACAACAACTAATACCAAAAATTTGTAGCTGCATAAATTTCAACGAAAATCATAGTACCTCTCGAAAAGCTTGAAATCTCCATCAGCTATACTTGGAACTTGTCCAAAAGGGTTTATTGCTGCAATTTTGCATGCATGCATCATAGGAAGTGTTAGTTGCAAGGACATAAACCAAGTCATAGTCTTTACTGTTGGATACGAAAGTTGACCAACTGAATTTTTCTAGTTTTTTTGAACGATTGACCGAGTTATTGGTGCAAATCATGGGACTGGAACAAGACAGCGCAAATTCTGTTTCTCTAGTAAAACTTTTTTCATATCCTTTCATATTTTAGATCGAGGGAGCAAAAAGAAGATAAAGTACGACTGACCCACCTTTGAATTCAGGCAATCGATGTTCTTTTTTAGCTAAATCTACCTTGATCTCCTCAAATTCAATCCCGTTGACCCTAAAAAAATCACCAAAATAGCACATATATAAATTTCCAGAAAGAAAAACCAGGCATCAGTTCACTCCAGAACAGAGCATAAAGGAAGAAAGAATTTCTTTACTTGCAGAAGATTAGAACAGCGCGAGAAGGTTGAGACATCCGATCAACATAGACTTTCAGACTCATCTTTCTTGCTGCTTGTTCTTCTTCTTCTGGACTGACTGATTCTTGAGAATAAATTGAACAAAATGACAAGCCTATAATACTATTTATAAGCTTATATGGTGACACTCGGGGATGTTACTGCTCGATTGGTCTAGGCATACCTTTGCGTTGATTGACATTGTCAATAAAAGAAAACAAAACTACCTAAGGAAATAAATTTATCTCTAGTTATTTTCAAGAATAATGTCAACATTCGAAATCCCAAATAAGATAAGAAATTACTAATCAGTAAAATACTTTCTTGATATGCAAATATTTGATCGATATACTTTCTCCATATGATAAATCTCGATATATATGATGTATCAGTACAACTAGCATCCCTTGGGTGTAGTCACTGTAGTGACAGCTAGCATCCCTTACAGCGACGGAGTTGGGAATTATTGGTCGGGGGATTACTACATAGAGTAAAAGATACTAACACCGGCAAAGCCGCCCGATTTTTTTAAGCGTTTTTGGTTTCAAAATGTGCTGTATAATTTGTAAAATGTTCCAATTAAATACTATTTATTATGCGTAGAACATTCTGGTGGCTGACCCACCGTTTGAACATGGATAACAAAATGATAGGAGACAAGCTTTATCTTACTTGATAAGGATTATATTACACAAAACATAGACACGTAATTCTTTATCTCATTTGATAAGGATTATATTACTTTGTGTTGTCCCATGAGTAATTATGTTGCATTTGCAAGCTATAAATAGCTTTTGTATGTTCGAGTTCGTTTGTAAGAAGAAACGAAAATTGTTTCTTTGCTTTCATTTTTCCATTCTCACATTAATTAACCATTAGTGATGTACTATGAACTATCATCACAATATTTAGTGGAATTGTTAATCATTCAGTAATATCATTACACAATACGTTATCAGCACGAATTGCTCCGTGGTGATCGGCGTTGGGCTGACGATATGGAAAAAGGATAATTCTCTTCAACCTTTGCATATTTAATTTAACTATTTCTAAGTAGTTTTATGCATACAATTTTTATTATGTCTAACTTTGTTTTCCTATTTTGATTAGGACTTATTAAAAAGAGAATTAGACATATTACTGTATTTGTATGTGCTATTTGGAGCACTTGAAATACACGGTATATGAAGAGATATCCAAAATAAGTACGTATTGGCAACGACTCATATTTGTGATGCTATTCGATTTTCCGAATTTAGCCAAATATTTGAGTTTTGCAGCGTTTTATTATTTTCCTCCTTAGCCAACCAACGGAAGGTTTTTCCACGTCCTTTTGGATAGCGTAGAGAATAAAATTACCTTTGTTGGTACACCAATGATTTTTGTGGTTTTAATGGTTTTAATATTGACAGCTCAAGGAACTATTGCATCCTTGTGGATAGCAAAATTTTAATATTCCTTTGCTATAATAATCTCCAGAATTTAAAGTCGTTCCGCTTAAGGTTGGAATGCCATGAAAAATGGACACTGGGTTAACATGGTTATCCAGTCTCTATCAGCGGTCATGAAATGAGCTGCACTTGATATTGAGACAATTTATTTTAAGAAATAAATAATGTGTTCATATTTCAACTTTGATAAATTAATATTTCGTCGAGCCTAATGGACGAAATTGGAGATTTGTCAGTATTATTTCACCATTGATATTTGTGGAAAATAGTTCGTCTTGATTTTAGAGAAGATATATGCACCGTATTTAATATAGTGGTGAGCAATAAGGAGAGATGCATATTTTGCGCCCTTATGTGTTCCCGCTAGATTTACGGCATGCATTATATGCGCCTATTATATGCATCGGCGATCTTTAAAGAGCTAGTGCTTAATTTGCACTTTGTATATGTTGTGTCAACAAAACCGAGTGCTGCAAATGTTAACTGCGCCTCGTAGATATACAAAAGTCGAGCGATAATTTGTGTTGCATTTTTATAAATGATATTTAGAGTTAATATCATGTCTTCTCGTCGCCTGAGCTATTACCTAAAATCCTGAATTTGGAGAATTAAATTTGCAACAGTACCTATGCAAATAAGTTTAAAATCCTTGGCAAAGAAGGAAAATACAATTGTGGTAGGCATATTTTTGAATATGGGAACCACAATAGTTCTCGGTTTTAAGAACCTGATGAGCACCGTACCACCAGCAGTGGAAAGATACGGGACGGTAGCATAATGTTTGGTTTAAATAAGCCGTCTTTGAGCCTGGAAAAGCTCTGCTATCGTTGTGACATAAAAGACACGAAATGTGCATTTGCAATGTTATTTATTATTGTTGATCTCTATCGGTCGTCTTGGCAGGACTAGAACTGATATTGAGATAGTGTATATAGTCACAAAATTCGTTTACAGTTTGCTGTTAATTTTACATGAAAATGTAAATTATTTAATTTGTTCCAGCTGGACAGTAAACGAGAGAGGAAACCTGATTAGTCACCTCTCCTGGGTTGCATGTTATTGTTATTTTCTGCACCCAGTTGCTCCCTTAATAGGTAGAGTAATGCGAAACTAGATGTTCTAATGATGAGACATTCCCGCCTAAGGATCAGGGGGAGAATCGTCGACGATATTGGTTAATTCCAATTGTGTCTCATCTAAATTCTCACACCGAGAAATGCCTGAGGTATTGGAGATTACTCTCTTGCTAGATTTAGCAAGAGTATGCTTGCTTGATTCGGCATAAATTAAAATCCTTGCAAGGCATGCCATGGAATCGCAACGTTTGTTTCGTCTAAAAATATGCTTAGAAGCATAGAAGAAAACCTCTTGTACGAGGTATGCCAATCTAATCAGATAACGTCCATATTCTCTTTGAGTGATGGGTTGATATCTCTCCTGACGAGGAGCACATCCATTAAACATTGCGTTGATATCTCATGGCGAGGAATATCCGCATATTGAAACTTGGTACCAATGGATTATGATATCCTCATACTCTGGAGAATGATGTAAGGTCGTTTATTAACTGATTAATAACTTGGTTGTCGATAATGTTCAGAGTAGCTACTGAAATCGTTGTGGATAGATATCCCCTTTGCAAAGGAATTATCGACAAAGTTCATATGATTGGAAAATATGGATCTTAGTCCATATTGAGTTGTTCTCTCACTTGTATTTGTTTTTAGGACCTCAGTCCTAGCATCCACGAACTTTAGTTCGAAATTTGATGCTTATAAGAAAGTGTAATGAGAGAATTAAGGTCGCTTGTTATATAGCGATAACCTTGACAACGAGTTTCCACAGACACTAACCAGGTTCATGGGAGTATGGTTTGGTAGTCATGCATGACTCGACATATCACCTGGATGGTAACCGTGTATCTATATTCATATAGATTTTAAAAGAAACTCTTGTTTGTCAATCGTTGATATTGTATCATCCTAGTGATGCTTTGAGCATTGATGGTTTGATGTACTTATGCATTTTGAACTTATTACTTATGAAACCATTGTCATATTTTCTGTTTGAGACATGCTATATTCCACTGCTGTTACTATTCTACTATAAGATTTGCAAAATTGATGAGAAAGTCTTCCCGCCGTTAGGGGAAGGAAAGGCTATCGCTTGAAAAACGGCGTGAGGTATCCTGGTTTGTACAAAGATAAACCAAGATGTATCTCATCTTGATGTTTTCAGCAATGAAATACATGAAGAAGATTTGATATCTTCAGGAATTGCAAATCAAGTTTTTCCATGAGAAGCTGTGTATGTAGTAGTAAGTGTGTCACTTAACATACACCTTGAGTGTGGATGACTAGTTGATTTAAAATATTCTGCACCTCCTGAGAGGAAGAGCCAGTCATAATCATTGAAAGATAGTACTATCAAAGAGACTATTAGTGGAAGATCTAATTTCTCTGAATATAGTTCTCTTAAGAGAATGTCTCTGCAAAGGCCGTGGAACCTCAAAATGAGAGGATTTCCTTAATGCATGCATGAAATAAAGAAATTTGTGATAGTAATCCAATGATTGTTGATGATATCGTCAAAGTATCTACTGATACTATCATAGATGATGTTGGTGTTGAACCACTCTCTATAAGAATGTCATCAAAGGAATGATTGGTTAAACGGGAAATGAGAGATTCAGGAAGAATAATAATTTCTCATAAAATGCATGGTTTGGTACTGCAACCAAAACACCCGATAATGTGAGCTACTCTTGGCCACAGACAGGTGTTTGCAGTTCCGACATCCAATAATGTAACCCCTAGTGGCTACAGGTGGGTGTATGTGCATAGTGAGAAAAATAAAGTAACCTAATGGCACAAAGTCTTTTACAGGAACCTGAGATGGATTTCTTTGTAACATATTCCTTATTATGGATGCAACTACCTCTTTGGTATTTGTCTGGAAGTCTTTTAAGGACTTGACATGCATCTAGTGGGCGTGGTCACTGCAAATCTGTATGAAAGACATGATACAGATAACCGTAGACAAATTTCTGAAGGTTTTCACCTATCAGTAGAATTACCATGTCATATGCATTTGTCTAAGTAAATGCTTATTATCCAGGGATATGTGGACCATCTTATGTGCTCATATACTGTGCATTTACTAGATTTGATTCTTACAACATCTACCTTATTGGAACTTCTAAAGAATTCTTCAAAGAACAAAAATGCTTATAGCAGGAGTTCGAGATGAAACTCTCGGTAAAACAAGGTCTCAATCTGTTGGTTGAGCAATGTAAATGGAAGTCCATTAATTTCGTCAACCTTAAGGGTTTAAATGGACAAGATGACATGTTTTCAGTCATTCGATCTCTTACTAGATTGATTGATTTGCATCTCAACAATAGAGATGTATCACTCTGTGGTTTGTATTACACAAAGAAGTGTAAATGGTATATTAGCTGAAATATGCTATAAATACCTGATATTGGGTTTGTAAGCCTGGTTCTGCCCATCACCAATATCGATACATTGGTCCGAAGAAAAATCTTTCATCTTCGTGGTACCATTAAGCTGGATATTTTGCATAAAAGATCGCTAAATTTCTCCCACAGAGAAAAACTAATCAAAATGTTTAAGTTTTGATTTTGGCAGGTTTGTTAAAATAGATAAATATTTTCCTGGCTATAGGTCTGGTAGTAGAGGATACTCGGTTATCCTCCGATCTATTATGATTGTTCAGACAAAGCTAGTGGAGAATATATAAATGCTGGCACAACCATATGATCATTAAGAAATTGTACAGAGGAAAATCAAACTGATTTTCTCGACTAAGGAAAGTTGGAGATGCTGAAGACTTTAAAGGGTGGTTCGGAACTATAAGCAGTACTACCGGGCATAATGATCAACCGAGAAGGCTTTTTATCAGGGGGAGTAAAGCCATGGAAGACTATGGATATAAGCATATTGGACATTACGTCGTGTACTCTTTTTCCTTCGTCAAGGTTTTGTCCCACTGGGTTTTCCTTGTCAAGGTTTTAATGAGGCATGCGAGTCCATTATTATCCGCAGTTCGTCATGTTGTACTCTTTTTCCTTTGTCTTGGTTTTTGTCCCACTGGGTTTTTCCAGGCAACGTCTTAACAAGGCAACATTATTCGGGTTTATCATAGTTCTGAGAACTCATATTTTCCTACGTTCAGGTTTTTACCACCGATGGTTTTTCCTGAAAAGTTCTATACGAAGACAGACAAGCTACATCGACATTATTGTTATGAACTTCCGACATTCAGGTTTTGTCCTAAATGGTTTTCCTGACGTAGTTTTAACAACGGGAGAAATTTCGTAACAACCAACACTACATAAAAGATTCTAATGATTCGCCGCATTGAATGTTGCAAGCAAAATTTTACCGAGGTAATATTTTGAACGGTGGATCATCCAAGGGGGAGTATTATGTGTAGAACATTCTGGTGGCTGACTCACCGTTTGAACATGGATAACAAAATGATAGGAGACAAGCTTTATCTTACTTGATAAGGATTATATTACACAAAACATGGACACGTAATTCTTTATCTCATTTGATAAGGATTATATTACTTTATGTGTTGTCCCATGGGTAATTATGTTGCCTTTGCAAGCTATAAATAGCTTTTGTATGTTCGAGTTCATTTGTAAGAAGAAACGAAAATTGTTTCTTTGCTTTCATTTTTCAATTCTCACATTAATTAACCATTAGTGATGTACTATGAACTATCATCACAATAGTTAGTGGAATTGTTAATCATTCAGTAATATCATTACATAATACTATTAATTTTATTAATTTTAATTTTATCACAGTAAAGTGAGTGCGACTATGTGCACCCCTAGTTGACCGGGGTGCACATTCCCCCTTCTCCATTGGGTACATACAAACTGGGGACTCCAGATCATCTGTCTCAAAAATCTGCTTGTCTACCTATCCCTGCCTATGAAATATCAACACGTGTCTTGAGATAACACCGTTTAGCATAATTTCCTGAATTTTACTAATATATTTATGAAGTCCTGATTTACAATCAAATCAAATCAAATTAAAAGAATACACTAATCGTATGTTAAACCAGTTTAAATCCAAAATTATATGGAATAACTATAAGATTTGATTAATATTTCCTATCAATGACTTAACATATCTAAGGTGGCTGGAAATGGTTAGGTATTTGTAAGGTTTTGTAATTGCTTAACTTGAGATAGGATTTTGTCAGTAATTAGAACTTTTGTGATTATGTCAAACTAATTAGTTTTGAAGGGTTTAAAACAAATTTTGGGCTTTGATGGAATCACGAGTTGTCTAGTTATGAACAATCTTTAGTTGATTATTAGTTTAATGGGGGAATCAATTTGATGGTGTTGAAAATGCATCCATCAGAGAAAGATGGTGGTCTTGCTTTGATGATACGAAAATGAAATAAGAGATAATCTTGGTGTTTATAGGTGAAAATGGTTTCTGCTGATTTTGGTAATTGCATGTGTGAAAGTGAGAAACAATTTAAACCCTAAACAATGTACTGCAAGGGAGTACTTTTAGATTCGAGAGATCAATCTATACAAGTCCAGCCTAAACCAATAAATGGCCGTTCCAGACTTTCTTCGGTCACAAAGTGGAGGAGAAGGGTCGATTTAGGGAGGGAAGCGAAGAGAGTGTTGAGGCCAGAATAATTCTGGAAGAACAGTGCTTGACTTGTATCAGAAGGTGAGAGCTTTTGAGAAAGCTAACAAGAGTAGCCTTTCTGAGTGTGGTATTTTCCCTGACCAAGAACTCGTATCTCTGGTGGAAATAGGTAAGCCTACTTATACAAGTCCAAAAAAAAAAACGTACTCTGGCTTCTTAAGAAAAGAAAACGGATGAGTTAAATGGTGAAAGGTAGTAACACCTGGTATTGATGGGATTTGATGGAATTGATGTCCCATAATGAAGGAGCGTTTCACCGTTGCTTCTTGCATTTACTAACCGCCTTAATATTATTACACTATATTGAAATGGGCATTTGTGTATGCCGCACGCTATATACCACCAAACCAAAACCCTAATGAGCGTCCCCAGTTTGTGTTGATGTCTCGAATATTTTTGGAAAACATGGAGCATGTTGTGTGGCTTGGAAAGTCAAGCTAGGGAAACTTGCTAGCCTGGTGACCTTCGACGGCCGAGATTTTTCATCTTGAGAGGATGGGAAACCGTTGATCGTCGCACACCTTTGTTTTGGTAGCCGCGTAGTGAGGGCCAGCGTGGTGGCGCGGCTAGGTTGGCATGCCGTTGGCATGGCATGGTTTGGCGTGGCCAAACTTAGGTTTTCGGGCCAAAGGTTACCATGTATCGTCTGCTAACCTTGGATGGCTAGGATTTTCTCATGGGATTGAAGGGAAACCATTGATTGTTGCACGCCTTCGTTTTGGTAGCCGCGTATTGAGGGCCAATAGGGTGGCGCGTCTAGGGTGTGTTTAGGCTTGGTGTGTGGGGCCAAGGGTTCGCCTTGGGCGTGTCTAGATTTGTCTAGGTGCGATTTAGGCTTGGAATATGGGGCCAAGGGTTTTCCATATATAGGCGTATGGCGTGTCCAGGGCCAAGGCAAGGGCGCTTAGCTTGGCATGATGTGACTAGGATAGATAGGACCAACACAAAGTGTGTTTGGAATGTCGCGGCTAGCTCCGCTAGGTTTGGTTTGGCTTAGCATATGGGGCCAAGGGTTTTCCATGTATGGCATCGCTAGGGCCAAGGTAAGGACGTTTTGGAATGGCGCAGCTAGCTTGGCTAGGTGCGTGACCAAGCTAGGGTTTTTGGCCAAAGGTCATGAGGTGACCTTAGACAGCCAGGATTTGCTCCTGGGATTGAAGGGAAACCGTTGATTGTTGCACGCCTTCGTTTTGGTAGCCGCGTAGTAAGGGCCAATAGGGTGGCGCGGTTAGAGGTTCCATAGCTATATGTGTTTGGCATGGCACAACTAGCTTGGATAGGTGCGTGACCAAGCTAGGGTTTTGGGCCAAAGGTCGTGAGGTGACCTTAGACGGCCAGGATTTGCTCGTGGGATTGAAGGGAAACCGTTGATTGTTACATGCCTTTGTTTTGGTAGCCACGTAGTGAGGGCCAATAAGGTGGCGCGGCTAGAGGGGCCATGGCGAGATGTGTTTGGCATGGCGTGGTCGGTGTGGATGGCATGATTTTCATTGGTACAGAGGTGCGTCTAGCATGGTTGGCAAGATTTGGCGCGGTCCGTGTGGCTGGCATGATTTTCCATTGGCATAGAGGTGCGGCTAGCATGGTTGGCATGCTTTGGCGCGGTTGGTGTGGCTGACATGATTTTCCATTGGCATAGAGGTGCGACTAGCATGGTTGGCATGCTTTGGCACGGTCGGTGTGGCTGTCATGATTTTCCATTGGCACAGATGTGCGGCTAGCATGCTTTGGAGAGGTTAGTGTGGCTGGAATGATTTTTCATTGGCACAAAGGTGCGACTAGCATGGTTGGCATGCCTTGGCGCGGTTGGTGCGGCTGGAATGATTTTCTATTGGAATAGAGGTGCGGTCGGTGTGGCAGGAGTGATTTTCCATTGGCACAGAGATGCGGTTAGCATGGTTGGCATGCTTTGGCGCGATTGGTGTGGCTGGCATGATTTGCCATTGGCACAGAGGTACGGCTAGCATGGTTGGAATGCCTTGGCGCGGTTGGTATGGATGGAATGATTTTCCATTGGCACATCGGTGCGGATAGCATATTTGGCATGCTTTGGCGCGGTCGGTGTGGCTGGCATGATTTTCCATTGGCACAGAGGTGCGGCTAGCATGGTTGGCATGCTTTGGCGTGGTCGATGTGGCTGACATGATTTTCCATTGGCACAAGTGAGAATTAAGGTTTGGCTTGGCGTAACCCTAATTTGAAAAATATACCCCGGTAATTATTTTAGAGACACATTAAAGGTTTCAGTAAATGTGCCTTGTAAATGCTTTATCACTTAAATGTTGTGACGTTACTGTCTGCTAGGGTTTAGTGTTTTACGATTTTAAACCTAAACTAAAAACCACCATCAACATCAAGTCCCCTGCTTAGCTCGGAACAGGTGCCTTGTTGTGAGGTAAGCATATGATGGTGACAGACGAGGATGGAATCGAGATGTAAATCATTGCAAAGATGGTCAGGAGAATCCGACTAACCTTTTTGAGTGGTGAGGAGAGTTTTGGCTTCCCGTGTTGGAGGCCCTGCGTAAGTTGTACTTGGAATGCAAACCATGGAGTGGTGAGATAAAAGTTACCGGCTTGGTCTGGTGATACATCTCCAAGGCAGAGGGGCGCGGTCTTGGAAGGAAAAGCAAGTGGATGGCTTGGATCGAGGGGCCAAGATGTGGCGTGGTCCTGGCCGCAACAATGGCATGGTGGAATGTGCAGGGGCGGCTAGGCGTGGTGGGGCCGCGATGATGGAGCGAGGGCTTGGTAAGGTAAACGCGCGTGGACGATAAGGTCGTGACAGTGGAGCATGCGGATTGGAATGGCGTGGCATTATCTGCGGCCGCGGTAATGGCATACATGGGCGGCTAGGCGAGGTGGGGCCGTGGTATGGCGTGAGTGATCTTGGACGTGGAAATTGGTCTTTGCGGGACCGATTTCCTCTTTTCGTTGCTTGGCTCAAAATTGGAAATCCTTTTCTGGTTCGAACTCCCAAGTATCACACCTATAAAAAGGATGGGCGGCCTCTCCCTTACGCCTTCATTATTTCTTCTTTTGTTGCTTGGTAGCGGTGAAGCGGATGAGTGGATTAGGTATGTCTTCCAATACTTCCCTTTGACTTTTTTTTTTTTTTTTTTTTTTTGAAAACCCTAGTTTTTAGGGTTTACTCCTTGTCTTGGTATGGATGTGTGCATGGTTCCCATGGAGGGGCGCACCTCCTCGGTTGGATAAGAATTCCATGCTGCAGGGTATGGCCTTGAAACAGACTGGCTTGCGTCTTAGGGGAAAAAGTAACTTATGTGCACTTTTCGTAATAATTTCTCCTCGTATTGTTCCGCTGTAGTTGTTTGAGAAATTTTTCATTATGATGTCACTTGAGGAGAGTTCTGATGTACCAGAAGACGTTTGCAATTCCAGACCAAACGTAGATGATGAATTCTTCACCACATCGGCCACGGTTAGGAGAAACCATCCCAGCTATGTGTCGCTTCTTCTAACCGGCTCGGAAAGTGAAGGAGAGGATCGATCGGTTCGGCCAGGAGGCGTAATAAGGTTTTGACTTCAGAGGAAAGAATATCGTACCGCTTTTATCGACTTTAAAATCCCTGCAAGTCCGTTGCGTTCCTTTAAGAAATGGACGCGATTTATGATGGACCAAAAACCCGTAAAAACCAATTTGACCAGAGCGCGGATTGTCGACGTTGTTGTGGCTTCCGCAGTGCTTCAGATTAGGAAAGACATCCCAGGCTTGGCTACTTTTGTCGCAAGATGATGTCCGGACACCCACACGGCCGTATGCAGATGGGGTGAAATGATCGTTTCCTTGGAGAGTGTTGTTGTATTGCTGAACCTTCCCGTAGTTGGAAACCTTGATGTTAAGTTATCCGCTGATGAATAATAAATGCATGCCGACCTAGTTGCGAAATCAAAAGGGTTCGTTCGGAAATAAAATGAGACGAAGTGCTTCTATGACAGGTGGGTGTCCCAATGGTTTCCTAACACGTCAGAATCGAACCAGAAGAATAGTACGCTTCATGTTGCAGCGTTCTTGGCTCTTTGGCTATCCAGAGATATTTTTTATGACGGCTTGGGCAAGATAGAGATAATACATGGACTTATCAAGTTTGCCATAAAATTGGCAAAAGGTATCGTTCTTCCCCTCGGTGGTTTGTTTCTTGGTTCTCTGTATGCACACCTGGACCATCTGGTTTCGGACATGCGCGCCTCGAACGGTCATATAAAAGTGGATTTGTATGTTCATACCACCTTTGTCCAACCATGGTTGTGGGAGCATTTCGAGAAGTATTCCCCAAAACCGTTGGCTATACTTCATGAGTCATGGGGTGTCTCCAGAATACTGCGTTGGTCGAATAGGTGCCGAAAGACTGGTCCAAAACTGATTAGGTTCCTTGACAACTTGTATGCGGTTAATTTTCGTCCATGGGCTCTGGTGCATGCATCCATAACTCAAATTAGTACCTTTGCTTCTGCTCAAAACATGTCTTTGCTTTCTTATGGAGGGAATCTGGGCATCGGTGAGATTGTATTCATGCGAAGTTACACGTCTGGCTATATACCGTCTTTCTTTCGAGGATCGTGTCAGGATGTCTCTTATAATATTAAACAAGCATCTCGGCATATGGGTTTCGACCAAGGGGTCCCTCTCGTTCGTCAGCTGGCGGCTCCAGAGGATCTATTACCAGACGTTCTTGATGCTAGTGTCCTCGCGCCGGGCAGAAGCCTCCCTTTCTTGCTTTCGGAACGAAATTCGTCGACTACCTCTAATTATAACGCATTCTAGCAGAGTGAATTCCTCATCATCCAGGAATTTGTGAAAGCCCTAGTGGAGAACACTCGTGGTAGGATTTCCATCGAGATTTTAGCAAAACATCCGTTGTTGAGGGATACTTCTTTAACCAAAAGGAAATCTGCTGGTCTGGACTTAGACAATCCCCAAGTAAAGGAGAGAAGGTCTAAGAATCATGCTGGTGGTCTTCAGTCGGGTCTGGAGGATCTCTCGACTTTTAGATCCTCCAGTATACGAGTACGTATAATTTTCTTCCTGACTTAGTCGAATTACATATGTCTCTGTCTCATTCTCGAGTGTCTGTCCTTGTGCCTTGCCCAGGGTCTCAACATTATGAATGCCTTTGCTAAACTTGCACGTAGTTAAAAAATAGCACCTCTTGAGATAAAAGGCAGCGATGCTGAGCCTACCCATGACGGAGGGGAGTCCGAGAAGGATGAAAGCTCAGAGTCCAGAGATGGCGGGAGTAGTTCTTCCGACATCAGTGATGAATCTTCTTCTAGTCAGTCTAAAACCGAATCGGTGAGTCCCCTCCATGTTTTTCTTCTCCCCCCCCCTTTTTTTTACATTAAAATTAAATTTTGATTTTTAGGAGGAAACCGTTCCTGAGGATGATCTTTAAGTGGAAGACCACCAGTAAAGACATAGTCATACTTCCCACTGCAAAAACTGTGCCATCTAGCGACTTGTACATGGAGATTCATCATCCCGAGGGAGCTGCCGTGACTCAGGTGGAGGAGAGCATTTAGGGGGGGTGAAATCGTAGTTAGGGATCTCCTTCCATTTTCTGATTCAGTTGCAGGCACCACCTTCAATCCTCCGTATTTGGCCCATTTCCCATGTCATGTGTTGATTGGTGGATTTAGTGTGCCAGCTAAATATGCGACATTGTACACCAAAATTTGGGAAAGATACGGTCACATTGCCACGATTAAGAAGATCACTAGTCGAAATGCGTTGGTCAAGCATGTAGAGGAAGCCTTGTCTTCGATTGATGAGATGTGTAACGTGACTGGTCACACAGTTTCTGAGGATATAATCTCGAGCTGGAATTTCCATCGAGACATGTGTATGGGATTCGAATTCAACGTTACTTGGTTCGTTGAAGGTCTCTCTGATGTTGAAAGGTTGTTGGTCGGAGCAGTTGAAGGTCCTTCCGCAGACATGATGAAGAAGCAGGAAGCGGAATTCAAGAAGTTGTGCAGGAAGCTGAAACTTAAGAGGGCCGCTCTCCAAATTACGAGGGAGGCCTTTTCCAAAAGGAGCAAGCCGTTGTTGGAAAACTTACCTTGAATATATATCTGTCTTTTGGATCTCTTATCTTTAGGGTTTTTTTTTTTTTTGAAAGGCAAATGAGACGCCTGGTTTTTGGTTTTTGATTTTCTGGTTTTCTCGGGTTAATAGACAAATACAACCTTGACGTTTTTGGGTTATTTTTTTTTGGAATGAATTGTTTAGGAATTGATTGTTTTGGTTATGATTGAAAGTGGCATAGACATCCCAGGAAAAACCTTAGAACCGTGTGTTGGTAGATGACATGGGGTAAACTATATATCTTGTCTTGAAAACTTGAAATAGAAAACCACGTATCTTGTCTAGGTAAGACTTACTTGGTTTTTAGGTCTCCTGATGAAAAGTGAACCTTCCGAGTGTAAGACCGAGTTTTATGGGAAATACCGCCATGGGAAGTCCCCAGTCGTTACTGAGCCGTCTGATAACCAATCCGTTGATCCTTGGGCGGATAATTTGCTTCTATCCTCTGGGAAGTCCCCAGTAATCCCTTATTGTGTCATGAATGATAATCGAGTTGTCGGGTAACTGAGTTGGAGTGGATCGCCTTCCTCTACCATCTTGATGTCTGGGTCGAAAAACGAGATCAACGGTCGAAAATTGACATTATAACCGAAAGATTGAACCTCCCGCTGTGGTCGCCAATTATTTATAAGTGAAAATGCTTTCTGCTGATTTTGGTAATTGCAGATGTGAAAGTGAGAAACAATTTAAACCCTAAACAATGTACTACAATGGAGTACTTTTAGATTCGAGAGATCAATCTGTACAAGTCCAGCTTAAACCAAGAAATGGCCATTCCAGACTTGCTTCGGTCACAAAGTGGATGAGAAGGGTCGGTTTAGGGAGGGAAGCGAAGGGAATGTTGAGGCCAAAATAATTCTAGAAGAGCAGTGCTTGACTTGTATCAGAAGGCGAGAGCTTTTGAAAAATCTAACAAGAGTAGCCTTTCTAAGTGTGGTATTTTCCCTGACCAAGAACTCGTATCTTTGGTGGAAATTGGTAATCCTACTTATACAAGTCCAACAAGAAACGTACTCTGGCCTCTTAAGAAAATAAAATGGATGAGTTAAATGGGAAGAGGTGGTAACACCTGGTATTGATGGGATTTGATGGAATTAATGTCCCATAATGAATGAGCGTTTCACCGTTGCTTCTTGCATTTACTAACCGCCTTAATCTTATTACACTATCTTGAGACGAGCATTTGTGTATTCCGCATGGTATATACCACCAAACCAAAACCCTAATGAGCGTCCCCCAATTTGTGGATATGTCTCGAATGTTTTTGGAAAACATGGAGCATGTTGTTGTGGCTTGGCAAGTCAAGCTATGAAAACTTGCTAGCCTGGTGACCTTAGACGGTCGAGATTTTTCATCTTGAGAGGAGGGGAAACTGTTGATCGTCGCGCGCCTTTGTTTTGGTAGCCGCATAGTGAGGGCCACCGTGGTGGCGCGGCTAGGTTGGCATGCCGTTGGCATGGCATGGTTTGGCGTGGACAAACTTAGGTTTTCTAGCCAAAGGTTACCATGTGTCGTCCGGTAACCTTGGATGGCTAGGATTTTCTCCTGGGATTGAAGGGCAACCGCTGATTATTGCACGCCTTCGTTTTGGTAGCCGCGTAGTGAGGGCTAACATGGTGGCGCAACTAGGGTGTCTTTAGGCTTGGCGTGTGGGGCCAAGGGTTCGCCTTGGGCATGGCTAGCTTTGGCTAGGTGCGATTTTGGCTTGGCCTGTGGGCCAATGGTTTTCCATGGGTGTATGGCGTGGCCATGGCCAACGCAAGGGCGCTTGGCTTGGCATGACGTGACTAGCATAGCTAGGTCCAAGGCAGAGTGCGTTTGGCATGACGTGACTAGCATAGCTAGGGCCAAGGCAGAGTACGTTTGGCATGTCGCGGATAGCTCTGCTAGGTTTGGTTTGGATTGGCATGTGGGGCCAAGGGTTTACCATGTATGGCATTGCTCGGGCTAAGGTAATGGAGTTTTGGCATTGCGAAGCTATCTTGGCTAGGTGTGTGACCAAGCTAGGGTTTTTGGCCAAAGGTCGTGAGGTGACCTTAGACGGCCAGGATTTGCATCTGGGTTGAAGAGCAACCGTTGATTGTTGCACTCTTTCCTTTTGGTAGCCACGTAATGAGGGCCAACAGGGTGGCGTGGCAAGAGGGTCCATGGCGAGATGTGTTTGGCATGGCGCGGCTAGCTTGGCTAGGTGCGTGACCAAGCTAGGGTTTTGGGGCAAAGGTCGTGAGGTGACCTTAGATGGCCAGGATTTTCTCCTGTGATTGAAGGGAAACCGTTGATTGTTGCACGCATTAGTTTTGGTAGCCGCGTAGTAAGGGCCAACAGGGTGGCGCGGCTATAGGGGCCATGGCGAGATATGTATGGCATGGCGCGGTCGGTGTGGATGATATGATTTTCCATTGGCACAGAGCTGCGGCTTGCATGCTTTGGCGCGGTCGGTGTGCCTGGGATTATTTGCCATTGGAACAGAGGTGCGTCTAGCATGGTTGGCATGCTTTGGTGTGGTCGGTGTGGCTGTCATGATTTTCCATTGGCACAGAGGTGCGGCTAGCATGGTTGGCATGCTTTGGCGCCGTCGGTGTGGCTGACATGATTTTCCATTGGCACAGAGGTGCGGCTAGTTTGGTTGGCATGCCTTGGTGCGGTCGGTGTGGCTGGCATGATTTTCCATTGGCACAGAGGTGCCGCAAGCATGGTTGGCATGCCTTTGCGCGGTTGGTGTGGCTTGCATGATTTTCCATTAGCACAGAGGTGTGGCTAGCATGGTTGGCATGCTTTGGCGCGGTCGGTGTGGCTGGCATGGTTTTCCATTGGCACAGAGGTGTGGCTAGCATGGTTGTCATGCTTTGGCGAGGTTGGTGTGGCTGGCATGATTTTCCATTGGCACAGAGGTGCGGTTAGCATGGTTGGCATGCCTTGGCGCGGTTGGTGTGGCTGGCATGATTTGTCTTTGGAACAGAGGTGTGGCTGGCATGGTTGGCATGCTTTGGCGTGGTCGGTGTGGCTGGCATGATTTTCCATTGGCATAGAGGTGCGGCTAGCATAGTTGGCATGTTTTGGCGCGGTAGGTGTGGCTGACATGATTTGCCATTGGCACACGTGAGAATTAGGGTTTGGCTTGTCGTAACCCTAATTTGAAAAATATACCCCGGTAATTATTTTAGAGACACATTAAAGGTTTCAGTAAATGTTCCTAGTAAATGATTTATCACTTAAATGTTGTGACGTAACTGTCTGCTATGGTTTAGTGTTTTACGATTTTAACCCTAAACTAAAAACCACCATCAACACTTGGTTAATCCTTTTGTGAAATACCTATATCTCAACCTTGTCATCTTAAATGTAAACTAGATTTCTAAAACTCGTTAAATATATGAATCTCATATATCAAATAAAATAAACTTGAAGAAGTCTCTGTTTAACATGATTAACGGTGTGAAAAATTATTATCAAGTTAACACGTGTTACTCTCTAATATGCAGGGACAGGGAGACATGGAATTTCTTGAGACAGACGATCTGAACCCCAAACTGGGTCTCATAATTTTCTAGGATTTCATTTAAAAGTTATTCACAAAATTTAAGTACAAATTCCAATGCTATTGGTCCATAGTTCTTACTCACTTTCTCTGTCTATCTTGTATTCATATATCCAAAGATGAAAAATATGAGTTACCATTTTCTTATTTTTTATCAACTATATCTTTATCAACTATGGATTTAGCACTTTCTCCGTTCGTTTACTCCTTCTAGATTATTAGTAAATAGACATTAGACAAAATTGTTTTTTAACCAATATGTATCCCTCCTTTGAAGCCCTAATTTTCTCCACCAATTACTACTTGCTGGATTCATACCTCCACCACCACCTCTGTATGGAAATTTAGTTATTTGTTCATCTTCCAAATTTAATATCATCCCGTACAAATACAATTATTATTATTTTTTGAAGGAAAGATGGGTTTTAACAACTCGAAATTTATTAAATTACCTCATTAAAATTGAGGCTTGAAGGATATATAGTGGTGGAGAATAACCATTCCACCAATTGGAATCAGTAACATCAATATCAATTACATCATTAGAAAACATAAAGAATAACCTTAGTACTAAATTTATAGATTTTGAAAATTTAACAACGAAAACCCGAAATTGTACTGATTTAAATTCAGTCGACAAAATTGACATCCTTCTAATGGTCATTAATTTAAACCATTTTAATTCCTGATCTTTTGATTCTTGATCATTAACATCGTATATGTTAAATGCTTCAACGTAAAGGAAGTCATCACTGCCAATCTTGGCCTTGTTTGCTGAAGAAGATCATCGTCCATGATGTAATTGTTAACAATAAATCAACATCACCACAAAAAAAACACCGACCTGGCTAATATATAACAAATCTAGATGACATGGAGAGATCATTAGATCGATCAAAGCAAAATATTAAAAAAAAAAAAAAAAAACTAAATAGAAAAATTGTTGGATCAACAATTTGTTTTATTGAAATAATATTACAAAAACTAATAGTACTAATCTTGATTTTCCCGGAAGATCTGAAAAATCAAACCTAATCCGGACAGATCAAGGATTTTAAACGAAGAAGAAATAAGTAGCTTTATTGCTTTTTTCCCTGTGTTTTTTTACTGTTTTTTTCCTGTATAAATACAAAATCCATTGATCAAAAGAATATCAATTAATTTTTTTTTGTCTTCAGTGAACAAGGGAATAAAGGGATATAAAAATCAATTGGTTAATTTATGTTGAATGCAAATAAGAATCCCAAGAAGAAGATTGTGTGGTTTGTAAGACCAATACCGAAAGAATAAAACTCATCCTTATTAAAATGACCATTATTGTGTCATCTTCATAGTTAGCACTTTTTCGATCAAAATAATTTAATCAATTTCTAATTACAGTATTACTGTTTAAATTGGTTCGTTTAATTAACTCAATTTTAGGTTCATGTTTATCTGTTTTTGACTAAATATCAGTTTTGACCCAATTGTGTGATCATCATTGTCAATGAAGAAAGATTATGGGATTAAAAGAGAAGTGTGTTGTTTGGAATAGAGAAATTTTGATGAAGAAATTGGATTTTGGATTTATTTATTTTTCATCTATGAACAGCGGAATGAGGTTTGTTTTTTACGTATATGTTCTTTTATCTTTGGATTTAGAAATTTAGAAAATTGGATGTGTTCTTTATGTATCAGAGGAGAAAAGATAGTACCTCAGAAGGAAAACGGAGGAAAAATAGAGAAGAAAGATAAATAATTAATATTGGAAATTGTGTGTGTATTTTATTTTCTAAAATAAAAAAATAAATTTATCATAACCATATAACCCCGTTAGCTCCGGCCAATGAAGAAAGGAGGATTGCGCACCCTTGGGTGCACAAGATGCACTCCAGTAAAGTGTTGATATTTTTATGGAAGCTTATAGTAACTAATATAGTTTTGATGCAATCCAGTAAAGAGATTGGTTTAGTAATCGCACTCCTGACACTGTGAAAGAGATTAACCAAATATATATGTCCAAGGATGATGATCAAAACCTTAGAAAAGACCAAAACCGTTGGACTTTAACTAAATCAGGAGACATTACATTTAAATCCTTGTATAACAAACTGAATGAAACTGGTCTTCATATTGTAAGCTCACATCTGCTGAATCATTTTGGATATCTCTATGGAAACTAAACAGAGAGAATAAAGATAGTTTTATGGAAATGACTTAATGCTTTGCCTACTAATGTGAAACTCTGTGGTAAAGTTAAAGATATGGTATCTCATTATACTATGTGTAAAATAGAATTAGAAACAACTGAACATCTTCTTTTCCATTTCCCTTATGCTATGGAAGTTTGGAAATCATATCCTAACCCAATCTCTTTATTTTTGAGTACCTCGAGTACAATATTAGATCTCTGTGAAAACTGGATTATTAAACCTAGATCCAATATATCTATTAAATTACTTCTAACCAAGATGTGGTTTATCTGGAAAGAGAGATGTGATAGAGTCTTTGAAGATAAAGCTAAATCAGCTAATTGTCTAGCTCTAGAAATACATAGACACATAGATTTTTGGACTACAAGAAATAAGAAAAATGTTAAGTCCAAACATGTACAACATAAGAAATCTACTTCTATCCAGAAGGATCCATTTTAAGATACCCTAAAGATCAATGTTGATGCGGCTTGGATCTCTGAGTCAGTACCATCTAGTTTTGCACTAATTTTGAGAAATGATGCAGGAAATAGTAAAGCAGTACAAGTAGGACCATCAGAAATCTCATACCCACAAGAGGCAGAGGTTAGAAGAGTGCTACATGTGGCTACTTGGGAAAAAGAGAAGCAAATTCAAAACTTCGGTATAAAGGAGACTGTGAGAGTCTTTTTAACTATATTAATGGACATGATTCGGATATTACTTCAAGTACTAAAGCCTGTATGAATGAGGCAAATATACTAGCTAAAAAATGTACCAATTTTTTGGGTTTTCATTTTGTTCCAAGACTAGGAAATCAGGTAGCGGATATCTTGGCCAAGTGTGTTAGGACTTTAAACTCTCTTCTAGAGTGGGAAACTTCTCCTCCTATTTGTATTTTGAAGCAACTTTCAGTAGATAAATATAATCTTGGGAATGCCCATACTTCCTGATTAGATGGCTTTACTTCTTTTGTAACAATGACTCGTTTTGAGTCTTAGCATTGAATGAAATACCTTATTTACAAAATAAAATAAAAAATAAGACGATTTGTAAAATTTATGTTAGACATTTTAAGATCTAGGAATACAATAATATATATTTTTATAAAATCCAATGGTCCGAAGAATGAAACTAGGGTTGTCAATGGGTACCCATTACCCGGAACCGGAACCGCTAGATTCGGGTCCGGTTCTGGGTCCTAATGTTGGAACCATTAGCAACTTAGGACCCGACGGGTAATTACCCGATTGGACCCGAATGTTAACGTGCAATACCTATCGGGTACCCGCGGGTAATGGGTACCCGGTTATTTTTTCTTTTGTTCATCTTTTTAGCAAAATTATAGGTATGTTGCTAGTTTCGGCTTTACTTTTTTTCCATTTTCCATTTTTTTCGTACATTTAATATTTATTTAGTACATTAATAAAGAAATAATAATAAATTTTTATAAAAATAATTTAGATTCAAGTTAAAAAGAGAAAAATTTAAGTTTTTAAGATTTTCTTTATAGTTTTTTTAATACCCAACGGGTACCCGGAACCGACGGATACCCGGGACTTTAAACGGGTCCGAATCTACGTCCACAAATTTAGGAACCGTACCCGGAACCATTAGGAACCGGACCCGGCGTTTATAAGTAGGGTCCGTGTCTAGTGATACCCGGGAGGACCCGGACCCATTGACAGCCCTAAATGAAACCATCTTAGTAGGAGATGTTAATCTCCTCTCATCTCTCTATGACTACTTCTTCAACAAAACCATCAACAACTACCTTCTTCTATCCAGATTTGGTCCAATTTGGATCGGATTTGAGCAAATTATTCACTATTTCTTTATTTTCAGGTTAGTTAGTAGTTTTAGCTTAGTTGTTATTATGTTTTCTACTTATCCACACCGTTATGGTGGTTTTATCTACTCCTTTGAGGTGTGCCTTTGTTTTAATGACGATTCTTGGTTATTGGGTTGGGTTTTAAGATCAATAGTGATGTTCTCCAACGAAGGCATTTTTTTATTGTTGTTGTCTCCGGTGAAAGAATCTTCATCATCAACTTATCTGCCAACGAAATCTTCATCGGTGATTTCTTTGACGACCGAAGCTTCATCACTAGTTACAAGATATTTGAGCAAATCACTTCTATTTTGGGAGCACATCTTTCTAAAGAAGAGAAGAAAAACAATCATTGTAACCTTGAATTTCCATTAATGAAAAGGTTCTTGTTTATAAAATAAAAAATAAAAAATATGCAAGGGTGACAAATATACAAAAGACCTGAAAACCATGGCCAATTAGGTAATCAATTGATACTAACTTGTAGTGTATGAGTCATCTTAATACCCCCTCAAGTTGGAACTGGTTGAGGAATTTCAAGCATACCGAACTTGCTAAACAGACGATTGGTAAAAATAGTTTCATATTGATTATTTGAATGAACAAAAGCAGGAGAGGGAACGAAATGACAATGAAGGTGGATATGCTTGGTGCATTCATGAAAAATATGATTGTCTGCATTGTGCATAACATCTTTTTTATCACGAAAAACTAAAACCAGTTCAGGATATAATACACCTAAATCGTTGAGAAGATATCTTAAACTTTGAATTTCACACACAAAAAAAAGGTTGTAAGAGCACGATATTTGGCCTCTGCAAAAGGGTGGGGAATAATAGGTATTTGTGAGTAAAATAGTCAATTCAACTAAGATAGTCAACGTAAATCAAAGTCAGTACTTGACTAGAATCAATATAATAGAGTTTATAAATATTTTCTGTACATCATTAAAGGTCTGTAATGTTCACAATACTTTTAATAAAAAATCTGTTTTTCTGATATTTCTCATGGTATCAGACTTGGTTCCTATCTAACCATAGAAATTTTTCTAAACGCAAAATTTTACAAATCAATTTTCAATATCTTTTATCAATACCTTTTTTTGCTAATTTAATATCTTTTGATACATCTTTCCAATATTAGTTTAACAATCTGTTTAATCATCATATCAAGAACACTGGAATCAACTCTTGATTTCTTTGGGTCAATTCATCGATTTGGGACATGCAATTTTATATCAGAAGAAATAAGAACATTAACAAAAACAATTCAACAATGTCTTCTCCCACTGCTGAAATTTCAAAAATGATAATTTGTTGAATTTTTCACCAACGCCATGATGTATAGACTATTGACAATGGAGGACTCAGCGACAAGACTTCACTGTACCAGCAACTTAGTAACTCCTTTATTAAGTTAATTACTTCGCATAAACCTCATAAAGAAAAATTCTCATAAACTGTGCAAAACTGGTCAAGTCAAGCTACTATGATGCTTAAGTTGGTTCCCAAATTTAGCTAAATGTATATACCTACTGTAGTTGGCATGGTTAGTTCCCAAAGATTTAAGTAACTAGGCTTTTTGGTAGTTGCCTAACTTTAGTAGCTAAAGAGAGGATTGGGAAACTAATATATCACTGTTGGTTTCATTTAAGCTGTTGAATATCTCAAGCTACCTGTACATTTGTTTAGTTGGCGAAAATTAATTTTTTAATGGGTTTGAGAAATTGTAGTTGCTTACCATTTTCTTAAAACTGATAAACACCCCAGTTGCCTTTCCTAGTGGCTTAAACTGTTATGGAAACTGAATTTTTTTGTTGTCGATTTTTTTTAGTAGGCTTTGGTTTTTTTTTTTTAGTGTCACTAATTTCGTATCTTTAAAGTTAGATAATACAAATTTTCTACTATGGGAAGATCATTTTGAGTCGACTTTAAGTACTACCGATCTTAATGGTCATGTTGGTAGTGATATTATGGAACCCGAGGAAAGAATTTTGATTGATGGTGTACTTAGTTTGAACCCTTAATGGGTTTATTGAAGGAAAATTGATAGATTTGTAGTTATTTGCCTTAAAGATACTTTTACTGCAACTGTATCTGTTGATGTCCTTGGTTTAACCACTTTTAGGGAGATTTGGAAATTTCTTGAAACCAATTTCAAGACTCGGTATGTGGTTCAAAAGAGTATGTTAGGAGCACATTTATATGGTATAAGAAAAGAAAATTTGAATGTGTTAGTGTACTTGCAAAAGATAAAACCAATTGCAGACTCGCTTGCGGCTATATGTGAAAACTAAAATGAATCTAACTTGCTTATGTATACATCAAAGTAATTGAAATCGTTCATCGGTCCTACTCAGTTGGGGAGCTTGGAGTGAGGAGCAACAAGTTTGGACTTGGAAATCGCCAAAACTCGGTCTAATACTCGGAATATATTTATTAATAATTTATATATTGCTTCTCATAAGTCATGATTTGTACCTAATTAAAATTAAAATTACATACTATCGTATAATTAAATGTGTAATATTGTTATATTGAACGTGTTTACCATGTAATTAGAGGTTTTTCTATTTTATAACTCCCATATGAGGGGTTACGAAAATTTTCTTTATGATTTTTGTGCATTTAAGGCCAACTTAGAAAAATCATTAACTCGTTTTTCTCAAAATTCTGTCTAAATCGGCCGCCTTAATCGCAAAAAATATGGAATAACTTGGAATAGGAAATCGCCTCGGTCATATAGCCTGTAGAGATTACTCGGCGAGTAATCGACCTTGGAGATCTATTTTGAATACACTTATACATTGAATGGTTTGGGAAGAGAGTATGCTAATTTTGTCATATCTTCTCAGAATAGAGGAACTGCATTTACCTTTGGTGAGTTAAAAGCAATGTTACTTACACATGAACAGTGGCTCATTGATCAATAACGGGATTGTAAAACTACAATCGATGCTCATCATACTTCTAGTTTCTATGCAAGAAATGTGATTTCAGGATCTAGGGTTGGTTATGAAAATAGTAATAATATCAAGAAAAAGAATGGGTCAACTTTTGTTAATCGTATAGGAAATGGAAATAGAAATAATGGTGGTCACTATGTGTCAAATAATAATAATGGGCCTACATCAACTAGTGATACAAGAAAATTTCAATTTGATCTATCTCAAGTTGATTGTCAGATACGCGAGAAGATGGGACACTATGCAATCCAGGTGTCACTTCAGATATTATCCTCCATACAACTCTGGATTTGTCAATATTCTCAACCGAAAATTAATGAAAATTTCAATAATTTTGCTCCTAAAGATTTTACTAGTTTCAATATGGTTCAGTTAGCGCAAATGACGATCCTTCTAGCTCAACATAGTGGTTATATGATTCTTGAGCTTTTGCTCACATGACTAGTTATTCATCTCTCCTGCATAATACTTCTTCTTACAAAGGTAAGGATAGAGTCACTACTAAGAATGGTAAGTCTTTACTTATTTCTTTAACTGGTAGTTCAATTTTGAATACATCTCCTACTAGTTTCAAATTAGCAAATATTCTACATGTGCCAGATTTGAAATATAATTTGTTTTCAGTGGGTCAGTTTTCAAGGGATAATAAGTATTATTTTATATTGGATCCAGATGGTTATGAGATTATAAACTTGTCTATTGATGAACTTTTGGCTAAAGGAAGGATCGTTAATAATCTATATCATATTTCATCTTTCAGTTTGCATTATGCATTCTCTTGTTTACATGCCTTTTTAGAAATTTGACATAGTAAATCAGGTCATCCATCTGCTCAAATAATTCACCAGCTTCATTCTTCAACGAATATCATTCTCAATTCCTCAAACCTTCTTCTTTGTATCCATGCATGTCAACTTGCAAAAAGTAAAAAATTGTCATTTTATTTATCTCCTTCTCATGCTTTAACTCCTTTATCTTTAATACATTATGTTGTATGGTGACCAGCACCAGTTCACTCTTCACATGGTTATAGATACTCTTTATTGATGATTTTAGTAGATTTCAGTGAAAAATTGAAAACTGATGTTCTAAAATGTTCTGTACACTTTAAAAAAAATTAAAAAATATATTTCCGACAAAAAATAAATCTTTTCAAACAGATAGTACTAGTGAACTTGTTAAAGGTCATTTAGGGAGTTTGTTACCCTCGTCATTTCAGAGTTTCCTAACAAATAATAATAGCATTACTATTAGGATTTCTTGTCCTCAAACCCATGGACAGAATGGCCTTACTAAAAGGAAGCAAAAACACATTAGATTGGTAATTCTTTATTTTTCAATGCATCTTGTCCTAAATATTTGGTTTGATGCTTTTTAAATAGCTACTTATATTAATAGAACTCCAACTCTTGTTCTCAAAAATAAATCTCCCTTTGAAGTCCTTTATAATTTGCCAGATTATTCTTTCCTAAAAGTTTTTGGATTTGTTTGCTATTCATGTATTCAAGCATGTTGTTTTTGTTGAAAGTGAATTTTTTTACTCAAATCATGCTCCCTTTTCTGTTCGTGAAAATGATTCTTCTACTCTTGTGTTTGACACTTCATCTATGATATACCACATGTTATTGAGTAAATTCCAAAATGTTATATTGTTACTGGATCTCAGAGATCTATTTCCAAACCAAAAGTGTATTCTGATCAAATGAATCATTCTATTATACATCCTATTTATGTTGCATTAAGTTTATTAGTAACTATTCCTTCTAAGCCAAAGACCTTTAAAAATGTTACGAAAGATCCAAAGTGGAAAATCTCGATGATAGATGAACATACTTCTTTGCAAGATAATAGTACTTAGGAATTAGTAAAAATTGAGCATCATATGAACATTTTAGGTTGTAAATGGGTTTACAAGATTATGCATGAAACCAGATGGTATTGTTGATAGATATAAATCTAGATTGGTTGCTCAAGGGTACAATCAACAGGATGGGGTTGATTATAGTGAGATTTTTAGTCCAGTAGTTAAGTCAACAAAGTGAGAGTGGTATTAGTCTTCGCTATAACTCATTCTTGGAATATTATTAAGCAACTTTATGTATCAAATGCATTTTTGAATGGTTATCTGAATGAGGATGTGTATATGGTTCAATCACAAGGTTTTTGTAGGTACCGAATATTGCAAGATATTAGCTTACGAACATCTTAATAAATATAAAAGGAAAGAATTGCAAAATAATATGATGATAGAAGAAGTGCGGGGAAGTATGAAGGATTTGCGAGCATGAAATAATCTTACGAGGATATGTTGCGATACTTCCCAACACATATACATTTGTGCAAGTTTTACTATAAATAGTAGTTCAAATGTAAAATTCGAGAGGTTCTTTTAGTGAGTGTTAGAAAATATCTTAGGAAAGAGAATAGAGAAAGTTGTAACTATTCTAGTTCCATTTAGATACTTATTTGTAATCAATTGAGAGAATTAATAATAAAATTGTCATTCATCATCAAGAACTTCTTAAGTTTTACAAATTCTACTGAGGGTGTAGTTGTAGGTTAATCTGCAACTACATAATTGCCGCTAGAAACAGGGAAAATTAAAGAATTTTACATCAGAGAAATGGTTAGGAGAAGGAATATATCAGAGCCATTGACTGCAGTAAGAAGAAGTGCAAGACTCGCTGGTGGAGAAGCAAACATAACAGGAGAGCCTATTAGGAGGAGGAGTAATCGAAGAAATCAAACTCAACAAACATCAATGCAAGGAAGAGCAATAGATCATGATCGAGTAAGCATACACACTTGGAGAACTGATACACCAGCAGAAACATATGGAGAACCGCAAATTAGAGAAAATGGGAGATTGATGGGAGGAGCAATTCATGAAAGAGAAATGGAGATATTAGAAACATTGAGACAAGAAATTCAAGAAGAACGAAGGTTTGAAGCTGAAGAACGCGCAAATTTAACAAGACAAAATCAAGAATTGAGGAGGGAAAATGAGATGTTACAAAGGAGGAGATCTCAAAGTATTTCAAGATCAAATATTAGACCAGAAATAGAAGAACGAAATTCACCAACAATCAATAGTGAAAGTTCTATGCAAGGACAAGCACAAAATCAGGTTGAAAGAAATCGAGAGAGACGCTTCATTCTGATACCAAACAATGGGAAAAACGTAGAAAATTTACAAACAAAACCATTTCCAAGAGAAAATAACCAGAATGGTGGAGAAGATAGGGAGGAAGAGCATCAACTCGTGGAAGAAATTGAGAGACAACAAGAAGTACATCAAAACAATTACGAGGATGGAGTAAGAATACGCGAAAAGGCTCGCAATAATCAAAATCTTGAATATGATAGAATTCAGAGAAGAATTGGAAATCAACAAACAGAAATAACAAGGAATGAACCAAATCTTCGAATCAGAATTCAGGAAAATCAAGGAGAGGTAAATCACAGAAGGAGGAGAGATGAAGAAGAAGAAATTCCTGACATTTTCATGAGAAGGATGAGGAGAACAGAGATGGAAGAACAAGAATTTCAAGATACTATGCAACAGAACAATTGTGATAATATGGAAAGAAGATATCTGCAAAATTTTACAAATGGAAACATTAATGAAGAATATAATAGAATGCAAAGGATCGCAAGAGAAGAAATACAAGAACGTAGAAGAAGAGAGGCTGCGTTAAAGAAACCAATGAAGGAGAATTCTGAAGAAAATGCACGAATCTTTCGAGAATTAACGGAAATGAGAGGAATGATAAGAAGTAGAGGAGGAGGAGATAGAAGGCAATTAGATGAAGCAATAGAAGAAGCTGCGAGGACTCCTTTTTCTAGAGAGGTACAATTGGGAGGGATTCCACCAAAGTGCAATCTTCCTACGTTAACCAGCATCTTTGACGGGACTTCATGTGCTATTCAGCACATTAAAGCATATGTAAGATGCATGCTACAATGGGAGAATCATGATTCTGTATTATGCAAATACTTCGAAGCAAGTTTAACAGGAGAAGCTCTAAAATGGTTCGAAGGACTTCCCAAGAACACTATTACATCATTTAATCATTTACAAGTAACTTTCTTAGGAGCATATATCACGAATCATTCCTCGCGACTTGGCATTGAAGATGTGTTTGGTTTAAAACAAAGAATTGGTGAAAGTTTGAAGCATTTGGTAAGAAGATGGAAAACTATGTGCAGTGATATGGCAGGGCGTGTGGATGAGAGATACCTGATTTTGTCTTTCATAAATGCGATGTTCGCAACTGAACAGTTATATGTTCAAATCTTCAGAAGAAAGAATTCAATTATGATGACAGAATTGCGAGAATTGCAAGAGGAGTATATTACATTAGAAGAAAAGCAAAACAATATGGAGTCATATCCAGTGGAAAACACCAACAATCAAGATACATGAGCAAACTTACTTCCTAAAATAATCAATGTCGTAGTAGGTACTTCGCAAACATCCTCGCAAACATCTTCGCAGATATCAGAAGAGAAGAAAATCAACAATAACCAACCAAAAATGGTAGCAATGGGCAGTAAAGATCAAGAAGAGTATGATAGAGAAAGTAATTTCTACAGACGAGGAGGAAATAACCAGATCCCAAGATTAGATCAACAGCAAGAAAATTATGGGGGACAAAGGCAGAATTATTTTGTATAAGGGAATCATAGACAAAATTATAACAATGGTCAAGGAGGTCAAAGAATGATAAGAGAAGAAATAAAGATGCCACCTTTGAATACAAGTGTAGAAAAGATATGGAAGGCAATTATCTTGATGGAGCATATACCAACTCCATGGAATATGGGAAAAGAACCACCAATGGGTCCAAGAAGTCATGAATTTTGCTCGTACCATCATTTTCATGGACATTCTACAAATAATTGCAATAATATCAAGAAGATTATCTTGCGAATGATTGATCAAGGTAAACTGGATCACTTTTACTCAAGAAAGCACAGTCTCAACAATTACCACAAGCTCCAGTGATAATTCGCAGAGAAAACACAATACAAGAAAAGGGAAAGGAAACATTACACATAAAAGTAGGGCCAAAAGCAAGGAATGTTTTCTGCAATTCTATCGTTTACTCATATAAAACCATAGAGGATTTTCATGATAATGTGTTAAGCAGGGTATTTGCGAGAGATGGTGAAGGAAAGGAAATAATGAGCATCGCAAAAATTTCACGACTGGAAGATTGGAAAAAGCGTGAAATTTCTTTTGAAGCCACAAAAATTCCAGAAGGTTGTGAAATACATGATAATCCATTGGTAGTGAGATTAGCAATTTGTATGAATATGGAAGAAAGTGAAGATGATACGAACGAAGAATCATTTGATCTTAATAGGATCTTGATTGATAAAGGAAGTTCTGTCAATATTCTCTTCTATCTTGCTTACAAAACCATGGGGGGAAAACACGAAGATCTAATACCTTCTACATACATGATTTATGGTTTTAATGGAACTGCTAATAATCCCAAAGGAGAAGTAAGCATGTGAATTCCCTTAAGTGGGATGCGAACTGAAATTCTGTTTTGCGTTGTTGATGTCGAATCACCGTACAATGCTTTGATAGGAAGACCTTGGCTTCATGGAATTCTGGGCGTAGCTTCAACTCTACATCAATGCATAAAATTTCCTCATCTGAAGGGTGTTGGAGTCATCAAGGGTGATTGGATGAAGGGAAGAAATGTTACGATACAGAAGTAGAAGTTTGCGAAGTAAAAACTACTGAAAAGGAAAGCTAGAGAAAAAGAGCAAAGGTTGTGAAAAGAAGTGAAAATTTAATGGTTGAGGATTAAGGTGTGAAATAATAAAGTTACAACATTAATCATACAGGAAATTTATGATGATAGAAAAGGGATGTGGTTTGCGAAGAAAAGAGAATGAAGAAAAAAGGTAATGAAACAAGAAGGTAATCATATATTTTCTTATTAATATTGTTTGCAAAGTAATAAAATGTACTTTGCAAAACAAGAAATTGGAACAACGTATTTCGCAACATAAAATATTTTTCACGAATTAAAACAATTTATTGCGAGTAGATTTCATCGAAGAAAGACGCAAAAGTTTATTTGCGAATAAAAGACCGCAATCTATGATCAGCTTCCAAAAAAGAAAGAAAGCCGCAGAAATATTACACAGGCAAACTTTTGTGGCATACACCCTAGTTCGCGAAGAAACATTTCGCAAGAGGTAAAATCCTAAAGTGCGTCATTTAAGGGGGTACCTATAAGCATGGCTCAGGGAAACCGGAACACCACCAAGGAACCTGAGTACATGGAACATTACGGGGTACATAACCCAAAAGCGGGGTACCTATCCGGGTTAGACACCTTGGATTTTCAACCTAATCTTGCGATGTACCATGATTTAGGTTGGGCGACTAAGGCATACTGTCTTTCTCAAGAAGTGCAGAAAACGATCAAGGCGTCGAGGTACACGGTTGAGTCAAGAATGCCGGGTGGGCTTGAAGCACATCTTCCATTCTTGACAAGTCTTGGAAAATGATGCACTTGGCCCAAAGATACCCCATAGGGTGCAACCTCGTAACTATAAGCCCTATAGGCAAAAAGGATAAGAGGTTGCGATCAAAAGCTGGTTGTTTGCAGAACCGGATGGGAAGAGCTAACCTTGTATGGTCGATGTATTCTTCCTTGAAGGGGCAACCAAGGGGAAGATAAAGGGCAGCACCCTCCATTAGGGAGCTGATACGTGCTATAAGACGCAAATGTCATGAGGCTTTTGTTCGCAAGAACATAAAGGCTTGTCATATTTGTGCAACAATCATATTTCTGCGAAGTTACAAATAATTAAAAAAAAAAAATTTGATGATGCTCGCAGAATTACATACAATAAAGTTAAGATGAGATCAATGGGTTATTACATGAAAGTGTGATAACGTCCTGCGGTTTCATCGCAAGACGATAATGTCACGAGGTTGTATATTCGCAAGAATGTTCAGACTTGTCATATTATCGCAAGAACAAAGATATTATCACAAAAGAGGTGGCAAAATAAGACCTTTACTTAGGAAGGCATGATAAGACCACATCAACCAAGGAAATCAATTATATTGGAGATTCCTTATATTTCCAACAACGAAATATATCAACTCGATCAAGAGTTCTTTATATATTAGCAATAAAGGGCGGATATTTCATGTTACAAGGATTGGATATTTCTTATACTTCTTCAAAGATTGAATACTTCTTATATTTCTCATATTCCACAATCAAAGGTTAAATACTTCTTGTATTTCTTATATTTCCTACACTTCGCAATCAAGGGGTAAATATTTTTTGATGCTTCGTATATTTTATATACTTCTTATACTTTTTCAAGGATATTACATAATACTTCTTCAAGGATGTTTAATAATTCAAGGAGGATTCATAATTCTTATACTTCAAGGGGAAGATTTCATATTTACTTCGCAAAAACTTGAAGCTTCGCAACTTAAACTGAGGCAGATATTCTAGATACTTAAAACAAGAACTGATCACCTGAAGAGCAATAATAAGGGGGAAAGGAATATTAAGTTAGGTCTTCAAAATATATTATTTCTCTCCATATGATCAAGTCATGCAAACAACGGCTTAAATTTTTCTTCTCAGCAATGGAATGACGTCTTTCCCAATCTGAAGCAGCTGCGCAGGTGACCCTCCCAACCTGAACAAATAAAAAGGATTAAAAATCAATGAAATAAGGGAAATAAACAAGGAATAGAAAAGAAATTTACCATACTCCCCAAAGCGTATAATTTAGCAGGAGATACGAATCTTGAAATTCCATTAAGAGAATTATTGTTGAGTACAGTGGGAACTTTGCAAGCCTTCGCAATAAGTTTACGAGCATTCACAGTAGGAGAATTTCCTAGCCCACGAGAAGAATGGAGAAAAGCCTCAGAAACTTGAATCATTGCAGACTCAAAAGTTTCAACATTGATGTAGTCTTCATCTTCTTCATCATTGTCATCATCATGTCCCCTATCATAAATAGTATCAGAGTTAGAGCTAAGACCCTTCTCAGGAAATTTATCATCTTCATCACTTTGTTCTCCGTCAATATTCTTGCTAGAGGAGATCACGTTGGATTAAGTACTGGCTGGGAGTTTTTCCTCTTCTTTGAAGAAACCACATCCTCAAGCTTTCTCTTTCCTTTGCGAAGAGTATTTTCTTCATTATCAGAAGATTTGGTGTTCTTCTCAGAATGAAGCGTTCTCTGTCTCACAGATAGCACTTCAGAAGAAGTTGAGTTCTTATCTTTACTCGCAACGTTCCCAGGAAAATCAGGAAGAGTCTATAAATTCAAATAAGGATAAGAAACAGAGGCAACAATATATTGTTTAGAATACATATAAAAGTGTTTCTTACCTCATTTGAAAACAAGTTGAAAAATAACAAGAAGATAAGGGGATGGAGATACATACATCTTTATCTTTGTTAGGCCAAGAAAAGACCCAAGGTTGATAGTTACGATCACGAAGGTTCGCAGGAAGATCTACTATCCCAGAAATGTAAGAACCCGATAATGCTAGAGGGTAATTATACCAATCTTCATCATGAGAACGGCGAGGGGTTTTATTATTTCCCGAGGCATAATCAATATCGTGCATAAGAAGATCATCTTCTGCGGTATCGGCTTTACGATGAAGACGAACACCCCAACGTTTATCTTCCTTCTTCGCAGGAATTAATGTATAATTTTTGAAGAAGTTCTCAACTGTATAATTTGCAGCAAAAATTTCTACATCTCTAAATGCAGGTTTCCTAAGATCAATCGGATATAAAGATTTTCCAGTAGCAGCGCGAGTTGCGAATTCAACCAGAATGCGATTGCAATCACTAGTCAATTGATAAATGGCTCGTGAGAAATTTGGATGGGAGATAATTTCATAGAATAAAGGAAGATTGACATCATAAAGAGGAAGAGGAAGACCTGCGAGGATTTGGCCTCGTGAGACTAAAACTTTCCGATCATCCCAATGGAGATCAGTAAAGAGTTCTATACAGAGAGAGGACTTATTATCATGACCATCAATTTCAGAAAGGACGAGATCTCTATCAGCAAACTCTGCATTAAGTTGTTCTATAGTTTTCTTCTTTGGAGCCATTGGATGAAAGATAGAAAAACAGAGAGGAAAAGAAGTGAAAGAGATAAGAAATCGTAATAGAAGAAAAAAGAAAGAAATTGCAGAGGTAGGTGTGATAAAGAAGATGAATAGAATAAAAGAATAAAAAGAAGAATTAAAGGTAGTATTTATAAAGAAGGGAGAGTTTGATGAAAGTAAAAATTCATCAATGCGATTAGACGTGAACGGTTGAGAAGGGCGGTTACGAAACAACGTGTCAAAATTTTAATGAAAGAGGAAAATACGTGTTGCGAATCTAGCAGATGATAATAACTATATTAAATTTACGAGAATAGAGGTTCTCATGACATTTCTTTTTCATAGAACTGACATGAGAAGAGGTAAGATGTAGGTACCGAATATTTCAAGATATTAACTTACGAACATCGTAATAAATATAAAAGGAAAGAATCGCAAAATAATATGATGATAGAAGAAGTGCGGGGAAGTATGAAGGATTTGCGAGCATGAAATAATCTTACGAGGATATGTTGCGATACTTCTCAACACATATACAGTTGTGCAAGTTTTACTATAAATAGTAGTTCAAATGTAAAATTCGAGAGGTTCTTTTAGTGAGTGTTAGAAAATATCTTAGGAAAGAGAATAGAGAAAGTTGTAACTATTCTAGTTCCATTTAGATACTTCTTTGTAATCAATTGAGAGCATTAATAAGAAAATTGTCATTCATCATCAAGAACTTCTTAAGTTTTACAAATTCTACTGAGGGTGTAGTTTTAGGTTAATCTGCAACTACAGTTTTGTGAATCCTGATTTTCCTGATTGATCAAGAAGAGTTTATATAGATTGAAGTAGGTACCTAGGGCGTGGTTTGATAGATTCAGTAATTTTCTTCTCCAGTATGCTTTTGTCAGGTCCATTTGATTATTATATGTTTGTGTGTACTTCAGTTTCTGACATTATGATTCTACTATTATATGGTCATGATATTTTAACTGGAAGTTCAGATTCTCTATGTATTTATTGGTACAAGCTTTAAGTATTGAATTTGGTATGAAGCAATTAGGGGATTTAAGTTATTTATTTCGAATAAAGGTTATAAGGAATGTAGATTCTATTTTGTTGATACAAAAGAAATATACCTTAAAATTATTGACAAAGGCAAATATGATTGACTGTAATCCTTGTGATACTCCAGTTTTCAAAGATATTATAGCTTCTATACACGATGGTAACTTACTAAATAATGTTGCAGAGTATAGAACAATAGTTGGTGGTCTTCAATATTCAACTCAATGTCAGGAACCAAATTTGAACTGGTGACACCAGGATTTTTAGTCCTCTGCTCTACCAACTGAGCTATCCCAATCCTTCTTGAGGCATCATCCCCATCCTACTAGAGGGATTGGGTATATGTCAATTCAAGAGAATAAAAAAGTATTACAAAGTCCTACACATGCCCTGGAATTTCCAGAATCTTCAAAAAAAAAAAACTTTTAAAGTTGAAAATAATGATGTGAACCGTGAATGATTCAAACAGGGATTCCTTGATCATAGAGTTTCTTTTGTACATATATACCACAAGACTTGTGATACGAGAGAGGCTTTTCTGCTCCTATCCTTTTGTGAAATAATATAGTGAATGAGAAATATAGCTAATTTTCGGGCGCTGCCGAAAAAAAAAAGGAGTAGAAGTATAGATAAACAGTTAGGGAGTAAAACGGGCCTTTTTGTGGGGATAGAGGGACTTGATCCCTCATGAATTATGTGTCACAACTCATGCGTGCTCTTACATATGTACAGTATCTTTTAGTTAAGAGAATCTTGAGGTTTTTAAAGGAAACAATTGGATCTGGTCTTACTTTGAGAAGAGATAATATGCAATGTTTACAGTATTATACTGATTCAGATTGGGCATGTTTCCATGACACAAGAAGGTCTACATCGGGTTATGCAGTTTTGAAGGGTAATTCTTTAATTTTTTAGTGTAGTTGGAAACAACCAACTGTTTCAAGATCTTCTGCAGAGGTAAAGTATAAGGGTTTATTTGTAGCATCTTCTGATTTGGAGTGGCTTTCTTCACTATTCAAAGAGTTACATATTTTTGAACTGAATTGTGATGATACTTCAGGTATCTGTTTAGCTTCTAACCCAGTTTTTCATGCTAGGACTAAACAACTAGAAGTGCAGTATCATGTGGTGAGGAATTTAATAGCCAAGGAGTTTTTCAAGATTAATCATGTTGCATCTGAACACCAACTGGCAGATCTCTTCACTAAAGGATTGTTTTTTCATCTTTTTCTACTCTTTTACATCAACTGCTGGGGACTGCAGAGATATCAACCGACTAGGAATTTCCCAGTTGGCTAAAGGGTCAGGTTTTAAACTAAATACATTTTCAACAAGTCTGATCGAAAGATGAAATCTAAACTTCATTATTGGAGTCCACAATATTTATTCAAATGAATCAGATTATGTTTACATTCCATGTTCAAAGGTTGTACTCATACAGATTCTTAAAATGGAGTTGCTATGAGAACACAGATGATAGATTTTACAATTCTCCTGCAATATCCAAGTCAAGCATGGCTTTGATGCTTGATGCGGTTTCGTAGTTTTCATCAAGTGGTAGCTTGTGCAGAAATGACTTTGCTGCCAGTAAAGTTTGGTGCACTTCTTCAAAATGAGGGCTTGTTGCAATTCTTGTATCCTCAATCCACTTCAACACTTTCTTGAATGGAGTTAATACTCGTATACGATCCTCCTTAGGCAAAACCTGAATCCAAACCAGATTCATAAATAATAGTACTGCATTCGAACTTCTCTTGTGATGTTGTTATTGAGAGAGAACTTCTCTTGCAATGTTGTTATTGAGAGAGTTTAACATATGGGGGATATTAAAAAGAATAATTGTTACCTCAAATTCCATGATTTCGCAGACAAGGCTAATATCAGCAATAGATGGTTCCTTATTACCCAACAAGAAGTTCCCATTCTCATTGAGCCAAACTGACTCAATATTTGACAGCGATGAGGTCAAAACTTTCTCGGCTTCGGCAGCTGCTTCTGGATTTATAGGAACGCCTATTAAAGGTCCTAGTATTGTATATAGGACAAAGCCAACTGAAGGAAATACCCACCATGACGAGAAAAAAATAATTAGAACATATATGGCTTAATTAAAGAAGAACAAAAACAACAACCAATAAAAGGAAAACTAAACAAATTTGTTCTTGACTAGGGTCAACTCAGAAGTTACAAAATCGAAGAATGGCAAGAAAATGAGGCGCTTAAATACCTCCACCACGACGTAAATTTGCATGATGCCAATCTAAGACTGAGTTAACCTTAGCTCTCTTCTTAAGGTCACTTGGATACCTGAGAAACCAATGAGATGACAGGACAAAGTAGAGGAAAAATAGCTTTTAATTGGCAATATAGAAACTAGGAAGCATTAGATACGACATGATTATGACACAAGATAGATTTAGCTTACCAATGATCAGCAACACCCGGGGAAGCACAAGCAAGATAGCTTAGAATAGCATGACTGCCAGAAAAAGAAGGCGAAACGTTAAGCCAAAGGTAATACTTGGACAAAGACACTATTTTTGTTCTGCACCAGCGCATATGATTGTATCAATCTAATCCCAAATTGGAACAAGTTTATAGACAATGTTTACTATTTTTGAGCAAGTAAAGCACCAAGAAACAGTAATATATATTCTTCTCATATGTAGCCAGTAGCCGATTCATTCTTACAACAACTACTACAAAAAAATTGTGTTGCATAAATTTCACCGAAAAACAGTACACCTCTCAAAAAGCTTGAAATCTCCATCAGCTATACTTGGAACTTTCCCAAAAGGGTTTATTGCTGCAATTATAATCATAGGAAGCGTCAGTCACAGTAACATAAAACAAAGCATCCTCTTTTCTGCTGAATATGAGAGTTGACCAACCAAGTTATTGGTGCAAGTCCGTTTCTGTTTTTCTAGTAGAATTCTAACTTGTCATATTTTAGATTGAAGAAGCAAAATGAAGAGAAAGTATGATCAAACCCACCTTTGAATTCAGGCAATCGATTTTCTTTTTTTACTAAATCTACCTTGATCTCCTCAAATTCAATCCCGTTGACCCTAAGAAAATCACCAATACAGCACAAACAAGGATAAATTTCAAGTAGAAAATTCATTCATTCCGAGACAGCATACAGAGAGAAATAATTTATTTACTTGCAGAAGATGAGAACAGCCCGAGCAGGTTGAGACATTCGATCGGCATAGACTTTGAGACTCATCTTTCTTTCTTACTTCTTCTTCTACACTATGGTGGTGTTTGAGAAAATTTGGATATCTTTGAAGAAAATTTGTCTTTTAATCTGACTGAGTTATGGCATTGACTTATATTGGCTAGCCAGTAGCCACCATGAATTATGGGATTTTATATTAAAGCGCGCAAAAAGCATGATAAGCTTATAATACTTTTTTATGAGACAGAAGATCCCTTTCAAGATTTTTTTTGGTATGCTTATTTGGATATTAGTATCACAAAAGCTGGCCGAATATTGTGTAGTTGGGCTCGTACTCGTAGCTGGCATGAAGGAGGCTAGTTCCTTCCTCGAGTTTCTTTTTCTCTTGCACAGTTAACCTGGTTTACATTGAAGGAAGCGCACCTTGTTATGTCTAGAATATAAAACAAAGCTTGGTTAAGTTAGGCTAGATAAAGAGTGACCGAGATTTGTCTAAGAGGGATAAATCTACGGCCCTGGTTTTTTCAACTAACCATTATAAATACTTTATTAATTAGTATCCTATTAATTGTTGAGGAAGGGATCCCCTCACACTTTTATTATCACACTATCTCACACGTTCAACATCATTTTTGTGAATAAAAATCAAACCGTAATGGATTTGAATCTAATATTTTCGGGATATGTTACTATCACATAGATATATGTTCCTACCGAAAATGAGCATATTCCGAGACGTATAACACCACCATCTATTACTTTGAAAAGGAACCGTTAAAAATCAACGGATTTCTGGCCGTCGAAATTAAGACCGGTAGATTGTGAGGTTTTATATTTATGAATGTGCTCATTTTTTATAGGCATATAGAACTTTGTAAGAGGAACATATCCTCAAAATATTAGCTTCAAATCCGTTACGGTTTGGCTTTTATTCACAAAAATGACGCAGAACATGTTAGATAGTGTGATAAGAAAAGTGTGAAGGGATCCTTCCTCTTAATTGCTCATGATGAATGATTAATTAATTTTTCATGATAAATGTTCATTTAATGAATCTAATAAATGCATATTTTTATAAATAAATAAGTTTATTATAAACTATATATATTGATCGGTAAATAATTTGGTGCTGGCGAGTTTCGAACTTAGGTAACTGGTATTATCACCTAATGATTTTACCACTATACTACAGTGACCCCGGTTAAAAATATAATTTTTAATGTGGTAGTGAAAGAAGCAGTGGGTGGTGGAAACAATGGCGGGTATTTGTGAGTGGTGTAGGTGGTAACATTACTGGTGGTGGAAAAAATAGTGGGCGTGACTGGTTTTTACGTACGATGGTGGATGTTAGTGAATAGTAGTGGACAATAACAGTTTTCTGTCTTTACAAAATGGGAAACATTTTATTGTGTTAGATGTAGTTGGCTATTTTTAGCACAACTGGTAATGACAAAACATAAATATTTTGAAGAGGATACTAAATCATATAAGACAATATGATCATGACCACTAGATCACCCAAATGGGATCCCAACTATTTATAGTATCCGGACGAATAAATCACGGTTTTTAGTACTAAAATAAAATTGATTACATTTCTAGAATACAAAACAAAGTTTGGACAAGTTAAGCTAGATAAAGAACGATCAAATTTATACTTGTAGAACATAAATCTACCGCTATAAATGATCATGTTTTAATTAAAATTTAATAATAAATGTTTCTTTAATTAATCAAATGAATATATTTTTGTTGATACATAATAAATTTATTTTAATATTAACCATATCAGTAAGCATTAATGGTGGTTGAAATGGTGGGAAGTGGTGGGGATAATGGTGTTGGGTATTTGTGACACTGGTGGAGTGGTGACGATAATGTGGTGGTAGAAGAAGTAGTGGTAGTAGGGTGATAAAAGGGGTCCTAAGATAGATAAATTAAGCACTAATGGTGGTTGTGATGGTGGGTGGTGGTGGTGGATCGGCGGTGGGGATAATGGTGGTGGGTATTGGTGAGACTGGTGGAGTAGTGACGATAATGTGGTGGTGGAAGAAGTAGTGGTAGTAGGGTGAGAAAAGGTGTCCTAAGATAGGTAAATTATTTAGTCACCCTTGGTTAATTTTTCTTTGTTTTGTTTTAATTTGATTTTAGTTTTCAAATTACTTTTTTTTTTATTTTTTAAAATTAAAACAATTTTTAAAGGCCAGATCTTTCCAAAAAAAAAAAAAAATGTTGTGATTTTAAGATTTTCCAGGTAGGGGCAGGTAGAAAAATGAAATCAATAAAAAATTGACCAAACACAAGGCTACACGTGAATTAATTGTAATCGATTCAGTTTCTCACATCTCTCTTTATTCCCCTTTTTTGTCATGGTTTCTGTTTCTGTCATTATTTCTCCTCTACTTCATGGGATTATGCAAGGCTACGCGTGAATTAATTTTAATCGATTCAGTTTCTCACATCTCTCTTTATTCCCTTTTTTTGTCATGATTTCTGTTTTTGTCATTTTTCCCCAACTTCGTGTAATTATGCATGCTTGAGAAATAGTTCATAATAATAGGTAAAGAGACAAGAAAATAAATGGATCAAGAATTAAATATTATTATAAATTTTAGGAAAATGAATAACACAAATCTATGTAAACTGGGAACCCAATAATTTATATCAAAGAGAAAAACTAAGTTCTAATGCTAATGCTAACAGATTTTCCAAGATTAATCTAATTGATTTTAAAGTAATTTTAGGTGTTTTTAGTTTTGTTACTAGTTTGGTGAATGACCTTTGATGATATTTTTTATAAGGAGTTGTCGATGGTGGATTTTAGATAAGGGGTAAAATCGTAAAACCCCATGACCTAGTGTTACCAGCAACACATTAACTAATAGCGTTTAATTCAGGTGTCAATAATTAATGGGGGTATTTTTTCAAAATACCAGATTAGGGTTTTCGACACAGAACCCTAATTCCAAAACCAAGCCGTATATACTGCGCACCATGGCAACGACGCCAAAACCAAGCCGCATACTGCGCACCATGGCAACGACGCCAAAACCAAGCCGCATACTGCGCACCATGGCAACGACGCCAAAACCAAACCACATACTGCACCCACAGGCATCCATGCCAAACTAAGCCGCTATACCATTTGGAACATGCCAAAAATAGCGCCATAGGCTTGCAAACCATGCAACTAGGTCAACTTGGCCGTGCGTGCCATTGGCACATGCCAACACGCACCACTAGCCAAATTATAAGCCGTTATACCGTTTGGCACATGCCAAAAATAGCGCCCTAGGCTTGCAAACCGTGCAACTAGGTCAACTTGGCCGTGCGTGCCATTGGCACATGCCAACACGCACCACTAGCCAATTTCTAAGCCGTTATTTTGGCACATGCCAAAAATAGCGCCCTAGGCTTGCAAACCGTGCAACTAGGTCAACTTGGCCGTGCGTGCCATTGGCACATGCCAACACGCACCACAAGCCAATTTCTAAGCCGCTATACTATTTGGCACATGCCAAAATAGCGCCCTAGGCTTGCAAACCGTGTAACTAGGTCAACTTGGATGTGCGTGCCATTGGCACATGCCAACACGCACCACTAGCCAATTTCTAAGCCGTTATACCGTTTGGCACATGCCAAAAATAGCGCCCTAAGCTTGCAAACAGTGCAACTAGGTCAACTTGGCCGTGCGTGCCAATGGCACATGCCAACACGCACCACTAGCCAATTTCTAAGCCGCTATACCGTTTGGAAAATGCCAAAAATAGCGCCCTAGGCTTGCAAACCGTGCAACTAGGTCAACTTGGTCGTGCGTTCCATTAGCACATGCCAACACGCACCACTAGCCAATTTCTAAGCCGCTATACCATTTGGCACATGACAAAAATAGCTCCCTAGGCTTGCAAACCGTGCAACTAGGTCAACTTGGTCGTGCGTTCCATTGTCACATGCCAACACGCATCATTAGCCAATTTCTATTTTCAAGCCGCTATGCCCAGCTAGCGCCCATAACTTGGCCCAATAGCCGTGCGTGCCATTGGCACATGCCAACACGCATCACTAGCCAATTTCTATTTTCAAGCCGCTATACCATTGTAGCGCCCGCGACTTGGCCAAAATGGTCGTGCGTGCCATTGGCACATACCAACACGCAACCACTATCCAATTCCCATTCCAAATCCGTTATACCATTGTGCCCGCGACTTGGCCAAAGTAGACGTGCATGCCATTGGCACATGCCAACACGCAACCACTAGCCACTTTTATCCCCAACCTGCTAGCCAATTTCCAAGGCATTCCGCACATGCCACACATTCTCCACTAGCGACTTTGGCATTTCCATTTGCACACAAAGTGCAACTCGCGGCCAAGGCATTCCGCACATGCCAAATGCTCCACCAAGCGACTTTGGAATTGCCATCCGCACTCAAAGTATAACTTTCGGTCGAGACATCTCGCACATGCCATTGGCACATGCCGCAACGCTTCACTAGAAACTTTGGCATTGCCACTTGCGCTCAACTCTCGAGACATCAACACAAACTGGGGGATGCTTTCTTGGGGATTTGGTTTGGCGGTCACAGCGTGCAGCGTACACTACGCTCGCAATAAAGCAAGGCTTCCAAGGAATGAATACGGTCAATTAAATAATCAAATTTATGGTGAAAACTTTTTCACCATAAAGCCAACGGTTTCCACCTCCTCTGTTTTAATTGGCACATTTACTCAATTCCTTAATGAGGCCAGGGTACGTTCAATCTCACTTGTATAAATAGGTTTCACCTATTCTGCCAAAACACATAAGTCTTGGGCAGGAAAAATACAACACTATCAGATAGCAACTTTGCAAGCTTTCTCAAAAGCTTTCATCGCTAGAAAGCTTCCACAAGCTTCTACACTTCTGATACAAGTCGAGATACTACCTATCCAGAACTCTATGGTCTCATCACCCTTCTTCGCTAGCCTCACCAAATCAACCATTCTCCTCCACTTTGTGACCGAAGCAAATCTGGAACGACCATCTTCTTGGTTTAGGCCAGAGTTGTACAGATTGATATCTCGAATCAAAAGTGCTCACGTGAAGCACATTTTTTTAAGGGTTTAAACCAGTCTCTCCACCATCGAATTTACCAAATTCGGCAGAGGCGATTTTCTCCCATAAATAATTGGCGACCACAACATGAGTTTCAATCTCTCGGTTACAATATCTTCTTTCAGAAATCGATCTCACGCCTCGATACAAGCATCAAGATGGAAGATGCAGGCACACGGTTTAGGGGATCTACAACTCAACCCAGTTACCAGTCGTAAAAATTATACGGGAAAACTGGGGACTCACTGAATATGCTACCAGCGATTTGGGGACTTGCTAGCAGTCCTACCTGCAAAGCCGCTGCTACCAGCGATTCAAGACTTGCTGGCAATCCTACCAGCAAAACCGCCTTTTACATGGAAAAGGGGATTGCTCACGGAAAAACCTATAAAAGAACGCGAAGGCATAATCAAAGTTATATATTAAAACCATTCATCCCTGATAATAATCCAACATCTCAAAAAACATCAACCAACTACCAAAATCAGTCAGACTCCGAAATCAAGCACCCAAAGTGCTCCTCGAAATAAACAAAAAGGAATCTAAAAGAGAAACATTCAAGGGAAGTTGTCCAGCAGCGGTTTACTCTTCTTAGCAAGACGTTCCTTCGTATATTCAATAGATTCTCTCTTCATACCTAACACCTTGGACAACTCCTCAGCTTCCGCTTTTTCCCGTGTGATCTCCTCCGCAGAAGGGATTTCGACTACTGTATCCTTCAATTTCCGAATCTCAGCAAGATTTTCGACGAACCATGAAGCATTGAATTCCTTCTCCACACACACATCGCGGTGGTGTTCCTAGTTAGCAATGACGTCTTCAGAAACGGTGTGATCAGTCACCCCGCACATGTCCTCAATAGAAGATAAAGCTTCTTCCACACGTTTAACCAACGCAATACGACTAGTGACCTTCCTGGTCGTTGCCATGTGTCCATACTTCTTCCAGATTTTGGTATATAACGCCTCATATTTGGCCAGCATGCTGAAACCGCTGACCAACACGTGACCTGGGTAAGGAACCAAGTACGGAGGATCGAAAATGGAGCGTGCAACCAGATCCGCAATCTGCAAAGGGCTCCCTTCCGCACCTATGCCAGCGACCAGAGAATCATTTCCCGATTGAGCTGCACTCATGCTTTGTGATTGATCAACTTCCATCTCCAAGCCATCATCAGCGGCCACAGTCGCTACAGGCGGATTTTCAACTTCCATCTCCAGGTCATCACTGACGGTTGTTGTCACCAAAGGTAAGCCTTCATGTGCCTCCACCTCATATCCATATCTTGAGTCAGATTCCTCCTGCAAGATTTGAGTTAGACGTTTTCAAAGGGAGAAGGAAGAAAAAGAGGCGCAAAACCTACCGAGACACTTTCCGAAAGAGATCCAGCGCTGATATCGGAAGAATCACCTTCACTTTCCGAACTTTCTTCTTTTTCTGCGAAACTTTCTTCTTTCTCCGGTGCATCACCGTTGTGAGAAGGCTCGATATCGCCAGAATTACTCAAAGGAGTTACCGTCTCCTGAAAGCGAGCAAGAGCAGCAAAAGCATTAACACTACCAATGCCCTGGAAGAAACGAGACACATAACTTCAGCAGAAATTCACACATTTGGAAACAGACCAGCAAAGAGGAGACACATACCTGGTTATTGGAAGAACTGAAAGACACAAGGGCTGCAGGAGGATCCTTTGAAGCCGTCTGAAACCTACCAGCACGGTTTTTTTTCCTCTTCTCTTTTACTTGGGGACTTTCAGAATTGCCAGACGACTTTCGCTTGAAATCTCTCAATATCGGATACTTCTTCAAGACTTCCGGGGAAGGCTTACCACGAACATTCTCCACCACGTCATCCACAAACTTGCGAATCATAAGACACTCATGGCACCAGAACTCTTTGTAACTAAAGGTCATCAAGGGTGCTCTCTCTGGTTGAAAGATAGGAAAACGAATACCTGGCCCAAGGGCACTAGCATCGAGGAAAGCATGCAATGAATCCTCAGGAAGCTCCAGCTGTCAAGCAAGGGGCACCCACTGATCGAAACCCATGTGACGAGCCGCGTGATCAATGTTGTACTCAGCAATCTGGAAATCCCCTCTAAAGAAAAATGGCATGTGACCTGGGATGCAACTTTGAATAAACAAGTTTTCACCAACGCTCAAGTCGTCATCTGAAAACAAAATCACATCAGGAGAAGAAGCAAAAGTATCAATTTGAGTCATGGACCTATGAACTGGCTCTCATGGGCGAAAATTTATCTCGTGTGATTTATCAAGAAGGCTAACCAAGCTCACACCAACTCTTGGACGCTTATTCGCCCATCGAAGAATTCGAGATCCACCCCAACTCGCAGGAATCGTAGGCAACAACTTTGTAGCATACTTTTCAAAATGCTCCCATAGCCACGCTTGCAGAAAAACGACGTGCACATACGAATCCACTTTCATGAAACCATTCGAAACTCACATATTCGCGACTAAGTGATCCAGATGCGCATACAAGGAGCCAAGGAATAGCTTGCCAATGGGGAGAACTTCACATTTTTCCAACTTCACAGCAATTGGTAGCAGCTCTGACCTTATCTCCTTCTTGCCGGAACCGTCTTCAAGGATGTCTCTAGACAACCAGAGGGCCAAAAATGCTGCAACGTGGAGATCGCTGCTTTTCTTTCTAGCCTCCAACTCTTCCGGAAACCACTGAGATATCCATCAGCTGTAAACGCACCTTTCATCCTCTTTCCAAACAGAATCCTTCGACTTCGTAGTAGAGTCTTTTCGGGAAAAATCTACCAACTTAGCAGCAAGCTCATTTCGCATCTTCTTCTCATCTCTTGATAATTGGATATTAAGATCCACGGTTACCGGAAGATTCAACAAGAGAGCCACGCTCTCCAAGGTGAAATCTATTTATCCCAATCTACATAAAATTGTGTGAGTGTCCGAGCACCACCTAGAGAGGAAGGAAACCAAGCCCGAGACATCTTTCCTAATCTGGAGACTTACTGAAGCTCTAACGGCATTAATAATCCTCGCTTGAGTCAAGTTGAAATTTATATGATCCCTACTCACCATAAATTTGACCCACACATCAAAGGAATGCAATGGGCTTTGACACATCCTGAAATCAATACTGGAAGAAGCATACACTCCTTTATGAAGACAAAACCGTATGGTATGCTCCGACCGAACTGTGCGGGTCTTCTTTTCATTTTCACCATCAGTCAATAAATTTGGCTCGAAGTCTATAAGATTCCTCCGAGAAGGAGCAAAGGTTTTGGTAAAGAACTCATCATCTATGTTTGGTTTCGAACTATCAACATCTTTCGACGAAACGGAGCCTTGTTCAGGTAACATCTTATCATTTTTCCTCGCTTAGTAACAAGATATCTGCACAAAACAAAACATGGAAATTATGAAATTATTTCTCAAACACATAACCGCGCTCGACAAGAGGAAAATCCCTGACACATGGGAGAATAGTATTTTCTATGGTTTCGAAATACATATGCAGTATCCTACTTCGGGTTCAAAATTATATGCGCAGTATATTTTCTGGGTTCAAGTGCATATACAGTATTCTTCTTCAGGATTCATATACAGTAATTCTTTCGGGTTCATATGAAGCACGTATACAGTATTCTTCTTAGGAATTCATGCGCAGTATATTTCCCGGGTTCAAGTGCATATACAGTATCCTACTTCAGGTTCGAAATTACATGCGCAATATATTTCTCGGATTCAAATACATATACAGAATCTTTCTTCGGGTTCAAAATTATGCGTGCAGCATTCTCTACGGGTTCGAAATCATATATGCAGTATTTTCTACGGAATCAAATCATATATATACAATATTCTCTACAAGAAGCACGCCAACCAATCGTGTGCGCGATATCAACGCAAGATTTATAAAAGAAAAAGCACCTACTGCTAGGGTTTACACCTACAAAGGGAAACTAGAGAAGTATTAGAAGACACACATGGATTGTCGGTTTCTCCTTTATCGCTTTACCTTTGGCAAGGAAGAAGGAAGGAAAAAAACGTAAGATAAAAGAAAAGACTCTGTGTATACATATGCGGGCGGTTTCCACAATAGGGAAGGATTCCTTTTCTCCCAAATCCGTGTGTGTAAAGGAAGTTTGGGCCTACAAGGGAGTCCAACTTCCCAACGGCCGCTCAAGCCCCATCAGCGGCGCCAATACCTCCCAAGCGTGCTCCCTTTGCGCCGTACTCACCACACCAGCCTCTCAACCTTGCGCCAGTACCGCCCAAGCTAGTATGCTCCTTTGGTGCGAGTCCCACCAATCGCGCCGACCTGTCAATGTCGCCCAAGTCGCACCAGCTATCACATATATCTCCCACCATCCCCACCAGCCAGCACGCTCAGTTTCTCAACTCGTGCCAGCAGCTCAATGTTTCCCATACATCCATTTTCGCCAAATTGTGCCAACCTCCCACTCCATGAAAAACTTCCAAGGACAAGGATTCTGAATCCAGTTCGCATCTTAGAAAAAAGGTCAAATAAATCTCTTGTTTCTCTTTCAGATCTTGTCTTGGCACCATCTTATGCTTACCTCGCAACAAAGCTCCTGTTCCGATCTAAGCAGAGGACTTAATGTCGATAGTGGATTTTAGATAAGGGGTAAAATCATAAAACCCCATGACCTAGTATTACCAGCAACACATTAACTAAGAGCATTTAATTCAGGTGTCAATAATTAATGGGGGTATTTTTTTCAAAATACCATATTAAGGTTTTCGACATATAACCCTAATTCCAAAACCAAGCCGCGTACTGTGCACCATGGCAACGACGCCAAAACCAAGCCGCATACTGCACACCATGGCAACGACGCCAAAACCAAGCCGCATACTACGCACCATGGCAACGACGCCAAAACCAAGCCGCATACTGCACACCATGGCAACGACGCCAAAACCAAGCACCATGGCAACGACGCCAAAACCAAGCCGCATACTGCGCACCATGGAAACGATGCCAAAACCAAGCCGCATATTGTGCACCATGGCAACGACGCCAAAACCAAGCCGTATACTGCGCACCATGGCAATGACGCTAAAACCAAGCCGCATACTGCACCCACAGGCAACCATGCCTAACTAAGCCTCTATACCATTTGGCACATGCCAAAAATAGCGCCATATGCTTGCAAACCGTGCAACTACGTCATCTTGGCCGTGCGTGCCATTGTCACATGACAACACGCACCACTAGCAAAATTCTAAGCCGCTATACCGTTTGGCACATGCCAAAAATAGCACCCTAGGCTTGCAAACCGTGCAACTAGGTCAGCTTGGCCGTGCGTGACATTGGGACATGCCAACACGCATCACTAGCCAATTTATATTTTCAAGCCGCTATGCCCAGCTAGCGCCCAAGACTTGGCCCAATATCCGTGCGTGCCATTTGCACATGCCAACATGCATCACTAGCCAATTTCTATTTTCAAGCCGTTATACCATTGTTGCGCCCGCGACTTGGCCAGAGTGTCCGTGCGTGCCATTGGCACATGCCAACACGCAACCACTAGCCAATTCCCATTACAAAGCCGTTATACCATTGTAGCGCCCGCGACTTGGCCAAAGTGGTCGTGCATGCCATTGGCACATGCCAACACGCAACCACTAGCCACTTTTATCCCCAACCTTCTAGCCAATTTCCAAGGCATTCCGCACATGTCATTGGCACATGCCACACATGCTCCACTAGCGACTTTGGCATTGCCATTCGCACTCAAAGTGCAACTCGCGGCCAAGGCATTCCGCACATGCCATTGGCACATGCCAAATGCTCCACCAAGTGACTTTGGCATTGCCATCTGCACTCAAAGTACAACTTTCAATCGAGACATCCCACACATGCCATTGTCACATGCCGCAACGCTTCACTAGAAACTTTGGAATTGCCACTTGCGCCAAACTCTCGAGATATCAACACAAACTGGGGGATGCTTTCTTGGGGTTTTGGTTTGGCGGTCACAGCGTGCAGCGTACACTACGCTCGTAATAAAGCAAGGCGTGCAAGGAATGAATACGGTCAATTAAATAAGGAAATTTATGTTGAGAACGTTTTCACCATAGAGCCAACGGTTTCCACCTCCTATGTTTTAATTGGCATATTTACTCAATTCCTTAATGAGGCCAGGGTACGTTCAATCTCACTTGTATAAATAGATTTCACCTATTCTGCCAAAACACACAAGGATTGGTCAGGCAAAATACAACACTATCAGATAGCAACTTTGCAAGCTTTCTCAAAAGCTTCCATCGCTAGCAAGCTTTTGCAAGCTTCTAAACTTCTGATACAAGTCGATATACTACCTAGTCAGAACTCTCTGGTCTCATCACCCTTCTTCGCTATCCTCCCCAAATTAACCCTTTTCCTCCACTTTGTGACCGAAGCAAATCTGGAATGGACATCTTCTTGGTTTAGGCTCACGTGCAGCACATTTGTTTAAGGGTTTAAACCAGACTCTCCACCATCGAATTTACCAAATTCGGCAGAGGCGATTTTCTCCCATAAACAGGAGTGAATGAAGTAATGTTCTACTGCCCATAGGATTTTCTCTAACGATTAACTATGTTTGTCCCAAAGGATTGTATGACTTACATACACAATATTAAAAGATTCGAGGATAAGGACATGTTTATTAACCAACTCCTCAAAACATTTAGACCTGGAATGATCGGTTCGATTCTTCTCAGACAATTACGACATGTATGAATCGATGGATACATTTGAAACACATATCCTTGCCCATGCCGTTACAGCACGGGTTGAGACCTAGTAACTTGTATAAAATGTTCTTGGATTTGGAGCTTCCCATGAGGAAATCTTCCCACTCCGACGGCCATCATTTGGTTTCACTAAAATTCAAGAAATGTTAATCTCACGAATTTCAGTGCATCTAGAAATCGTAGATGTGTGTGGAAAACACCCTATTTATGATCTATTGTTTATGTTGTTTTTGTTATTTTTCTTGTAAAGTATGTATTTTATGTTTATTTTTAAATTATTAGATGCTTTGGAGTCATGCGAAGGAAAAGAAGAAGAAATCATCCAAAATTGAGCAAGAAGGACAAAATTATCATTTCATAGGCGAACATTATTGGGAGCCAGGCTAAAGTTACGGGATAGCTAGTTTTGTGGTGAGATAAAATTGCTAAATGCACTAAGGAAGAAACTCAGGGAAACCAATCTAGAGTGGCTCTTATCTAATGAATGGGTGTCTAAATCCAACCACTACTCTAAATCGCGAATTCTCTTATCATTTACTATTATGCGGAAATTCAGAGAAGAGAGGTGAAACTGAGAGAGATGGTGGAGTTGAGATAGGCTAGCTAGGGGTTTTCTGTGAGAATCAAATCGAGAAGAACTGGGGATTGATGTTGTTTATATCAAAGGACATGAATTTATGGTTGTTTGAGACTTGAAGCTCCATCTAAATAAATCTGAGATGGGATTTAATTTTAGGGTAAAAAACAAAACAAAAAAGCCTGTTTTTTTCTGGGTTACAAAATTAGGCCCGTTTTTTATGAACTTTGCAAAACTAGGCCAACTTTGACCGTTTTATTGAAAAAATGACTAATTACAGTTATCCATCTTTTTGTCATCGTTAGGGTACGATAAAAAGACTTTTAAGTCCTCAAATCACTGAGTTTTATTGGTAACTTAGTGAGTACTTCTTACCACTGAGTTTCATGTCAACTCAGTTCAGTCTATGTCCCATGTGTACGGCTTTTGTCCATGTGGATTATTTGTACACGTCACGACCAGTTGCACATGTGACAGCACACACTTCTCTTTATCTGCCGAACCATCACCTGCTCAAGCCACTTCCTCTCCTTCTCTTTGGCTTAGAAAGTCAAAGTAAACCCATCTAACCCTTAAATTTGCTACTTAGAAAACCACCAGAATAACATGGTTACTTAGGCATTTCCTCGAATATCTTGTGTGCATTTTTGTGGGTGATTCAGACATGAATTTGCTAGTGATATAACACCACTTATCTTCTTCCCTGCATCAACTTCCACGTTAAAAAATAACCCATTCATTCAATCACCCACAATCAGGGGCGGAGCCAAGGGTTGACTAACTCTGGCTCTATCCCCCCCTAAAATCCTAATAATCTTTTAAAAACCCCTGAAATTCTTACTATATTTTATATTTAACCCACCTTGTGTTTAGTATTTCGTCCACAAAGTCCAATTTTTTTATAAAAATTTAATCTAGCCCCCCTAAATCCTAAAATCTGGCTCCATCACTGCCCACAATTACCTTCATCTCCAACATTCAGTCATTCATTTTCAACTGCAACAACAACTCTTTTTTAGTTGTTTTTTCGTCCAAAAACATTACCAAATTTAGTGATTGTTGCATAGCAACAATCCTTTTCAATCTCAGTTTCAGAATCACTTCAATCCCATCTTACTACTTCTCAGCAGCAACCTCGAAGTGGACTAAAAAGTAAACAAACACCTAAATTTTATTGTTTCAGAACCCTAACTTTCAATTTGGAATTATGAACCACCAAACAAAAACCCTAATCCCCATTTCTTCTGAGCATTACTAGTTGTAGTTGAAAAACCCAAGTTAAAACAACATAGAAAAACAAGAAGTACCTTGAAAGTGTAGAAATTGTTGATGATTTGTAGCTCTTGAAATTAGATTTCAAGGTCTTTGAAGTAAAAAAAAAAAAAAGAAATCACTGAAAAAAATCTAATTTCTCAAATTACTAGATGACTGCTGCAGCAGTGGATGCCGACAAATAAATGGACTTAAGTGCTTAACCAGACACATTGTGATCAGATATTTGTGATAAAGGATGTGAAAAATCTACGCTCCAACACCTAATACGGCTTATTGATTCATATCTATCTTAAATTAATATCTTCTTCGCTTTAAAAAGATAGGATTATTTCATGTACATGCGAGAAAAATATACCAAACAAAAATATTGTGTTAGAGACCAAACAATCAAAGTTTTTTTCTTTTTCTTTTTTTAAGAATGTAATTTTATTAAACTACTAGAGGGAAATTATAAGAGAGTATCTGATACCCGAAGATTCGAATACAGATACACCGGAATGGCAAGAGATTACAATAACATGATACTGAAGAAAAAGGAAAGTGTCGATATGTGGATTAAAATTGCATCTGGGGTAAATGTTTTAGCTGATGGGGTGGATCTAGATGAGGTTGTCGAGGATCCGTAGGCCTTCGACGAATGGTTTCCACAATAAAAGATGTACGTTTGATGGACATGGTTGCGTCCATAAGAACTTGGTCGTTGGTGATGGGGGTTGATGCAATTGATCCCAGTTTTGTCTACCACCTTGTTTTTCGGCTTTATCCATAACTTTGACCCGAGACTTTAGCTCTGAAAGGTCTTGATGAAGTGCTAAACAAACTATTAACGTTATTACAAATATTACTAAGACTGAAACCAAAATACAAGTAGAGTTACAACTTAAGTTACTATTGCTATTAAGATACTAAAAGATATTAAACTGAAAAAGGAACAAGAAGGAAATACAGACTTAACTTACACTAACAGAAATAAATTAAAAGGGGAAAAACAATTTTGTTGAAACAATAAAATACAAAAGAAATGATAAAGGACTATCAAGTAAAGGTGTCGGTTCACCGGCCCAATATCAAACCAAATAGATTTTTCGCTTGTTATGTGATACAAAGAAATGAAGAAGTTGCACAGCATTCCAAGGAGTGCAATAACCAAAGTTTCTAGAGAGTGGAGATGTTAAATATGCTGCTTGATGAGCTAAATAAGTTACCTTGTTCAAGATTCATAGAATGGTCTAATATTCATACATATGACCAAGGTGAGGAGATATCGAGAATGGATTGGTACAGGTTTCACTAGAAAAATGCATTAGGATGGAAAATATTATGAAGCTATTGGAAGTATTTTCAATCCAACTAAAGTTGAGGATTAAAATCCTATGTCTAAGAATCTTTCTTATAGGTGCATAAGAGGTAATACACGTTGAGGAATCAAATCAAGGATGCATTTTCTTTGATTACATAGTCGTATACTCACGGTTGTTATCCAAGAGACTAAATAAGTGAAACCGAGATCATAAATATCCTCCAAAACTATAATTTGGATCATAAAAACAGCTACAAGGAATCTCCAAATCCTTGGTAGAAATAACTAACTAACAAAACGGCTCAATCAAACCTTATAAACATATCTAAATAATAAAACCACGTTGACCAGGGAAACACAAGGCAATGAGAAGAAACCAACTAAAGAACACCAACAACAATAAACCAAAACTTAAAACTGAATTAACCTGGTGGTTTGATAAAACTGCCTTTCTACTTCAAAAACATATTCAAGGAAGAAAACACGCGTGAAAATTAGGCTTCAATATCCCAATAAATGGAAAAGAACGACCGAAATCATATGTAATTGCAAAACCATATTGCACAGAACGCAAAGAGAAAAATGGGATTGAGAAAAAATATCGAAAAATAACATAACATAAATTTTACGGATCAAGGTTTAATGAAAAGTTAGAAAGCATTTAGAAGTTTATTCATAATATAGGAATCGAGATAAATGGTCTCATAGGGTTTGATGAAGTCATCAAGCTAAATAAAGAAGTCTCTGGGCATAACAGTTGTGGCATATTGAATGCATCTACTATCACGATGTGAACTCTTAGAGATAGAGATAGAAGACAAGGAACAATTCCTATATTTTATGATGAGAAGATTGAGATTGAACCAACCTGAAATATTACCTCAAACTACATGATGAATTGAAATTGGAGCTGGAAACCATTTCTAGATAACTTGTCGATGATGATTAGAGTCGATAAAAGTACGATGAAAACTAGATCTTATCAGGCATAGCAAAGATGAATAAGATCTCCAGGATTAAGATGGGTATCACAAAAAATTACAAGCAAGTGACTAAATGAATTTGAAGAGCCGGTAAATCGATGATTTAGCCGATGAGGTCTGCTAAACACGTGGCGGTTGGGTTAGGGTTTTGAAGATGAAGTTGATATTTGAAAGGTTTACTTTCTCTGATTTGAATTCTAGATAGTTATATATAAGTTATAATTGAAGATTAAACCTGTTATTGAATGCCCAGATCCAAGCGGATCTGAGCAGTTAAAGATGCCAGATTGAAGACAATCAAAGATGAAATTATTATACACAACAATAGCTATAACACTTGCTACCATTAAAATGAAGCAAAAAAGATCTACTTGTTGAATGTCATGAGGATTGCACAGTCAAATTGATCAATGCAAAAAAAAATTCTTTGACACATAAGAGCAGTGTAGTTGCAAAAAATCTTACATTACACCCTTGTTAAGATTTCATAATATTCAACTCATACTTAAAGATTAAAAATGACTCTTTATCATTTAATTCTCAGAAATGTTTACAGAAATGGAAGAAATCAAGAATACAATTATTCTTTCAAAGTTTCTCTCTCCTCAAGGCTTTCTCAACTCTCAAAAATACATCATCATCTCTCTGGACATACTAGTCTCTATATATAGGATAGTTACATAATGGATGACAGCTAAGTTGTCCTTCAATTTCGGATTTGATTCGCGATCTTATTGCAACAGTTATAATATGAAATCTCACACGTAATGTAACCGTCGCAGATCAATCATGCTCTTCTCGTTTTCTTCAATCGTCAGCTATTACGTCATTCTTTAATCTATTCTGTGACACTAGCGAAGCGTTATTGAAGAGATCGCGGTATTCTCGCAGAAGTGTTGTTTATTTCGCGGGATTATCGTTGTAGCGATATTCTGGTCCTACATCTTTCCTCTTCTCATGTCTTTTCTGCGAAGGAGGAAAGATCATGAGAACTGAAATTTTTATAATCCACAACTATTTATCTTTTGCATTCTTCTGTCTTGACACATTTCCGTATTCTTCGCCAGCTATTTTCACATACTTTTTCTTCCATTCAATTTTTGACACGTCCTTTTCAACCGCTGCGATCTGACCATTCAAGTCCTTCCTTTGCATTTATTACATTCATCTTCTCGAGAAATCTCTCATTCTATAAATACTTCTTTATTCATTTTCTTTCTTCTTTTTACTTCTTTCTTTCTTCTCTCCGTAACTTCTCTGTAAATTCATTGTTCTTCCGTAAATTCCGGATCTGTTACTGTTATAAATTTTGTTTCGATCTTTCACTCTTTTAATCTTCATTCCCATACTAAAAATGGTTGTAGCTGGTCGCAAATACGAGATAGCTTTCGAGAAATTTCAACAAGAATTTCAAGACAAAGGTTTTACTTTATCCACTTTTCCCAAGTCTGAACTTTCTATACCATTATTTTCTAACTTTCAATGTAATCGCGAGAAAATCATAGTCTCGATAGGTCAGCTTGAAGCTGGTCTTACCATTCCTCTCTATAACCCGGAACTTCCATTATTCTATGAAATACTTTCTCACGAGAAGTTCTCACGAGCGATATATCAGTTGGGTGGGGATTGCATTCGTCTGCTGATGGAGTATGCTACTCGCGATACTAATAAAAGATCTCGCTACCCTGAGACTGCAAAGAATCCTAAATTTAAGGATATTCCAATTATTCCTGCAATGTATACTTTAGATAATTTCTTCATAAACTATGACATAATCCCCATGAAGAGGGATAGCACCTGTTGGGGTGTTCGTTTGCAAAAGAAAGATAAGATTCTTATGTTAGATATCAATTGGCATACGAATAATAATCAATGCACTCGCCACTTTAGCGATGACAAATGGTTTATTTTTCCATTATGTCTTGAAGGTCCCTACATCTCTGGTCTTCATGCATTACTTGTGAATCTCTCAGAATATCAACCATGGGTATTTAATTGGCCTGGAAGAACTAAAGAGGTATGTTCCCTCCAATCTTTCGCACAATTATCACTATTATCTTTCTCATATTTTGATATTCTCGCTAACTACTTCAATCTTTCCAGATTGACAGGCTGAAACTCAACTACCAGAATTTTAGGAAACCCAATACTCTTTTAGCTCTTAAATCCTTCACAGATGAAGTAAGAAATACCCCTTCATGAATCTTGAAAATATATTGTTGCCCCTATTTATTATCTTTATCTGTGTCCGCAAGTAATTGAAGAATTAGAACCAATAAAACCCGTGAGGACCAAGGTGAAATCTACAGTTGATCGTAAGGGGAAATCCACTTCCCCTCCCAAAGGGAAGCCTATTGCTCCTCGCAGTGAGGAATCTGGTGATCCTCCCTTAAAGAGAAGAAAAACCCAACTTTCTTCTTGTTCAACTCCTCAACCTATTTCTGAAAATTTAAGTGATGATCTTGATAAGGATAACAATGATAATGATTTTGATGATGATGTTGATGTCTTTTCCATGAAGAATTATTCCTCTTCTGAGTCTTCTATGACTCAACTATCAAAAAATTTTGGCGATGCTACTTATGGTATCGCAAACAATTACGGAGATGAAGATCTTAATGGGATATCCCAGGCTCTCGCCAAAGTCTGCGATGCTCCCATATTAGTTGATAATGATTCTCTTCATGGGATCTCAAGATCGCTGACTCCTAGCCTCTTAAACTCGCTTGGTATTCTGGTATGTTTCCACTTTTTCAACGTGTCTAGATATTTGTTTTATCTCCATATTTTAATTTATATTATTCTCTCGCAGGTTGGAAAAGCCTATTTTGCTGCTGCCTCTGATTTGGATAGAAGGCGTGCTTCTTCTCACAAGAATAATATTGTGCTTTGCAAAGAGAATGAGAAGCTAGAATCTGAATTCATTAATATCCGCAGGAAGAATGAAAAAATGGAATCTGAACTTGCTAGTCTTCGCGATAAGAATGCAGATCTTGAGAAAAATCTTTCTCAACAATCGCTCAAAGTATCCAATCTTGACAATGCTAACAAACAACTCTTAGGTATGAAAATTTTCTCCTGTTCTTTCATATTTTTACTTTTCATTATTCTTTCTTACTTGATTTATCATTCTCGCAGACATTTATGGTCTCACTGATGAGGCTTCAATCATTCGTTCTTTTCCTGAACCAATAGATGATGATGCTCTTCTAGATCTTCTTAATAATTCTTTGAATAACCCTTCCAAAATTAATTCTCTTTCCATATATGAACTCAGATCTAAGTTTTGCATCTTAGAGATTGACCACAGATCTTGTTTAGATATAACTAACAGATTCAAACAACTTTATCACAACTCCAAAGTAGAGATTAAAACTTTAAAGGCCAAGAACAATGATCTTTCAAAAGAAAAAGACCGTATATCTAGACAGGGAGCTGAAACCTTAGAATATTTCCATAAGACCATTCTTGAAGTTCAAATTGAAAGGGATGGACTTATCCGCGAGAAGGAAGGTTATATTGAAAGAGAAAACCAAATTCGTTCCCGTCTTCTTATTAATAATGATGAGGAGTTTGCCTGGGCTGCGAAAGTTCTTGAAAATGCCAGAACTAATATAGGTGTAGATGTTAGTCTTCATATTAAATAAGAATCTTTAATTAAAGACTTGATTTTTGGAAGAGAAGGTTGTTAACCGTTCTCCCTTGTTAATTCCTTGCTTTTGTTATTCTTCCTTGCAAAACTACCAACTTGTTGTTGTATACTCGCAGGAGATGAAAATAGATACTATGAAAGAATTGGAGAGCTTGAAGCTGATAAGAATCAACTTGCAAGTACCCTTGCTGCTCGCAACGAGAAGTAGTCAAGATTGAAAGACCAATTAAGGATTACTGCTGCGAATTTTAGTAGTACTCTTGTTGATGTTCGCAATTATTCCATTAAACTGGTCTGCGATGATCATAACATTCCTCATTCTATATATCCTGATCTTGCAAAAGAGACTCCAGCAAAAACTCCAAACCTTGTTATCTCTGATAGTGAAGCTGAGGAATCTGATGAAGATGATGGTAAAAATGAAGAAGGAGAGAAATCTGGCCACAATGATGATGGATCTAATTAAATATGTTTCTTCTTTTATCTTCCTTGTAATTTTTGTACACTTATTTTCTACTTCTTGTAATATTACTGCGAATTTCTCCAACTTGCTGCGAGTTTCTCCAACTTGATGTATAAATTTCTTTTGCTTCTATCTGTATGAATTAGAAAATAATTCTTTTCTGCAATATAGTCAATCAACATAATTATTATTCTTTAACAATCTATGAAAATGTATCATATAATAATGTCTATGTAAATTTATCATATGATGATGAATAACAATTTTATCATCTGTGCATTCCCTGCAATATGAGAAAATTGAGTAAAGCTTAGATATTAGTTATGAATAAAATCTATTTAAATATCTGTACCTACAACCTTGCGATTGTATCGCGAACAATAGTTGTACAATTTTATGGTCTCTGTGTAAATATCGCAGTGCTCATAATCTTTGCGCTCATATCGCAATCATTCAACCTTAATTTCTTGTGGTCCTATTATGCCTTACTAGTTAAAGGTCTTATTTTGCCACATTTTTCTTTCTGCGACAAAATCGCAGGACGTCCTTACATTTGCATATATTGACCCATTGATTTTGTCTTATCTGTATTTTTTCAATTTATCTGCGACAATATAACAAGTCTAAGTTCTCTTGCAAGAACAAAGTCTTATGACATTTCCATCTAGCGATGAAATCACAGGACGTCTTTATACTTTCATATAAAAACCCATTGATCTCATCTTAACTTTTTCTCATGGCTTGTTGCCTCTGTATAATCTTTGTCACGCGACAATATGACAGTCCTAAATGCTCTTGCGAGCATAAATCCCCATGACATTGCCGTCTTAAGACACTTATCAGCTCCCTAATAGAGGATTCCGCCCTTATCTTCCCCCTGGTTGCCCCTTAAAGGAGGGCACATCGGCCATACAAGACTAGCTCCTCCCATCCGGATTTACCAACAACTAGTTTTTTTCGCAGCCTCTTGTCCTTTATGCCTATATGGATTATAGTAACAAGACTGCATCCTAAGTGGGGTTTTCTTCAGGCCGAGCGCATCATAGCCAAAACTTACCAAGAATGGTCAGGGTAGTTTCGTCCATCCCGGGCATCCTTGTCTCAACCGTGTACCTCGGCGCCTTGGTCATACTCTGCACTCCTTATAAGAGACCCTCGGTCGTCCAACCAGGGTATAACCTTATATAGTTGGAAATCCAAGGTACCTCTTCCGGATAGGTTTTCTTTAACCCCAACATCTTCATGACTCAGGTTCCAGCAGCAGTATAACCTTATCCCTGAGTCATGCAAAGAGATACCCAAAAATATGACGTACTTTAGGTCTTACATTTTCCTCTTGCGAAATTGTATTCGCGAACTAAGGTGTACGCCATAAAGGTTCGTCCCGTTTTTTGTTTCTTTTGCGAATATCGCAATCTTTTGTTCTTTAAGTAACCTTGAATAATCTCGCGATTTAACTCGCTGCTTCTAATGAAATTTCTTCTTTTGATCTTATTTCAGCTCTTGTATAATTTTTCAATTTCATCCTTTTCATTCAAACAAAATAGAATAACAAACCATTTATAGACTTCATCATTTTACCTTCCTACTTACTGCTTTTTGCTTCTTCCCTTTTGTTGCGTTTTGTTATTTTTTATCCATCTGCGATACGCTCTCCATCTATTTTCCGCTGCTCATATTGATTTTGCATCATCTCATCCTCTTGCTGCTCTATTGTATCAACCATTAACCTGTCACATATTTGTCTTTGTTTGATGTTCTGCTTCCAATTTCTATTCTTCGCAACTCTATCTTCACAAGACTTTATGTCAATCTCATAACATTTTCTACTCTCACCCCAATCTCCTTTGATGACCCCGACACCATGTGGATGTGGAAATTTAATACATTGATGATAGGTTGATGCCACACCTTAAATTTTATGTAACCATGGTCTGCCAATTAAGGCATTATAGGGTGTCTCCATATCTACTATACAAAATAAGACTTTGGAATTGATTCCATTTAATGGTATCCTCATTGTGATCTCTCCCTTTGGTTTATTGGCTCTACAATTAAAACCATAAATCTTGTACGTTGAGGGTATTAAATCCTCGTCTCTCCCTCCCATGGTCTTATAAGTGTGATAAAATAACATATCCACCGAACTACCTGTGTCAATCAATACTCTATTAATTGCCCATGAATCTTCATTTTCATCTTCTTCAGCTTTATCTTCATCTTCACTTTCATCTTCTTCTTTTTTTGGGTTTATCTCTAATCTCACAACCAATGGTTGATCATGCATTTCTCCGGGTTCAGGTACTTCTTGTGCAGTGAAAGAAATGGTTTGTTTTTGCCACTCCTCTAATGGAGAGACTCTCGCAATGTTTATAATCTCTCTTCCATCTGTGTCTCTCGCGAAGACTCTGCTAAGAACGTTGTCGTGGAAGTCCTCGATAGTTTTGTATGAATGTACGATGGAATTACAAAACAAATTCTTTGCATTTACTCCAACCTCTATCACGAATGTTTATGTTCCTTTTACAGTATTCACCCTGCGAATATCTGGTGCTGGTGGTAATTGTTGAGATTGTGGATGTCCTATTAAAAAGTGATTTAACTTTCCCTGATCAATCATCCTCAAAATTATCCTTTTTACATTCCTGCAATCATTTACTGAGTGACCATGAAAATGATGGTAAGGGAAAAATTCTTGATTTTGATTATTTGGATGTGGCTCTTTTCCTATATTCCAAGGTGATGGTATACTTTCCATCAAAATGATAGCTTCCAAAAAAAATTCTATGTTGGCATTCATGGGTGGCATCTTAATTTCTTCCCATATTACTCTTTGATTCCCTTGTCCTCTGAAATCATTTTGTCTCTGACCACCATAACTTTCTTGTGGATGATCAAGTCTTTGGATTTTGTTATTTCCACCGCGATTGTAATAATTTTTTTCCCTTTCATACTATTCTTGATCTCGATTGCCTATGGCTACTAATTTCTGCTGGTTATCGATCACCACTTTCTCTTGTTGTGTTTGCGAGGTGCTCGCCACATTGTTAATCATCTTAGGAAGTAGACTTCCATTTTCCGCTATCGAGATGGTATTTGCAATTGGATATGATTCCATCTCATTTTGTTTCTCCTCCAAGGCAATGTATTCTTCTTGTAACTCTCGCAGCTCCGTCATGGTAATTGTATTCTTGATTCTGAAAATTTGTATGTATAGAAGATTGGTTGCGAACATTGCATTGATAAAAGATAAAATAAGATATTTCTCATCCACTCTTCCTGATATTTCACTGCACATTGTCTTCCATCTTATGGTTAGGTGTTTCAGACTCTCGCAAACCCTCTGCTTTAACCCAAATACATCTTCAATACGTGGCCGCGATGAATTTTTGCTTATATATGCTCCCAGAAATGTAGCTTGCAAATGGTCGAAAGAAGTTATAGTATTTTTGGGCAATCCCTCGAACCATTTTTAGAGACTCTCCAGTTAAACTGGACGCAAAATATTTGCATAATACATCATCTTGGTTTTCCCACTGTAGCATACACCTAACATAAGCTTTGACATGCTGAACAGCACAGGTAGTCCCATCAAAGATACTGGTTAATGCTGGTAAATTGCATTTAGGGGGTATTCCTATTAACACTTCTTGAGTGAATGGAGTTCTCACAGCTTCCTCAATGGCTTCATCAAGTTTCCTTCTACCTCCTTCCCTTTGATTATTTATCATTCCCCACATTTCTGCTAACTCTCTCAATATTTGTTCGTTTTCAGCTGAATTTTGCTCTATTGGTCTTTTTAGTGCATCTTCTCTTCTTCTGCGTTCATGTCTTTCTTGTCTTGCGAGATTTTGTGTATCTTCTTCTTCTTCTTCATTTTTCCTTCTTCTGCGATCTCCTATTTCATCTCTTTCTTGAAATCGCAGTTGATTATGCTGTCTATTTTCTTCTCTGCGAATTTCTTCATTTCTCTTGATTGTCTTTCTATTCTCCTTTGTATCTTATCATACTCCTCATTGATATTATTGTTATGGCGATTTTGTGTGCGTCTCCTTTCTCGATTATCATGATTACTCTGCCGAATCGCTTCCTTAAATTCTTGTTATTCCACTTCTGCTCTTAATCTTTCCCTCTCGCAAGCTAGACGTGCTTGTTCTGCATAATGTCTCTCAATTTCGTCTTCAATGATTATTTGATTTCTTTGTACTTCTCGCCCATGTAATATTCTTCTACCTTCTTCTCAATTTTCTTCACCATTTTGATTATTTCTACCCTCTTGATTTTTTCTACCATTCACAGCTTCATCGCGTGGAATGTGGCGATCATCAATTATCTCTTCTTCTCTATGATGTTGTTCTTCATTTGGATTTTGCATTCTTTCTTGAATATTTTCTTCAACATTTCTCATAGGGGAATTTCGCCTTGGTTCTTCTCTAAATGACCTTGGGCTTGATCTAGCAGTTGTAGTACCAGAATATCACCACAACGATATTCTCATGATAATAACAACGCTTTCACGAGAAGGTCAAATATTCCTATAAGTATAAATGACATTATTCACGAAAGTGTCGTGAGGATTCTTCAGCAACATTTTGCGAGCATCACGGGGAAGCATCATAGTAGCTGACGATTGAAGAGACATGTTATGAGAGTGTTGTTTCACGAGGATTACAAAGGTTGGCGAAGATTAATATTGCAAATACCACGATGAGATCGCAGAATATATCCGAAAGAAGGGGAAAACTTAGCTGTCACCCACTATGTAATTTCCTATATAAAGGGTTCAAGTAAATCCAGATGAGGATGATGTATTTTTTAGAGTTGAGAAAATCTTGAGGAGAGAGAAACTCCATAAAAGAAAGTTTTAATTCTGAGTTTGAATATTTTCTGTAAACATTTCTGAGATCTATATAATAAAAGTGTCTTTTAATTCTTTAATCTTCAACTAGTTTCACTTAGATATAGGATCTTAATAGGGCTGTAGTGTGGGAAATCCTGCTACTACATTTTGGCGCCGACTAAGGGGACTCAAGATCCAAAATCTCTAATTACAATTTGAAGATTTGGAGAAATTGAAGAAATGGCTGGAAGAAGTAGAAGAAATACATCAAAACCACCAACAACAGTGAGAAGAAGTAAAAGACTTGCAGGTGAAGAAACAAGTGTATTAGGAGAATCTTCAAGGATGAGAATTAGGAGGAATAGAACAAGGAATGAAAGGGAAAATTCAATTCAACAACCAAACAAATCAACATCGGTACAAAATGGAAGAGTGGATTATGATAGAGTAAGTGTGCATACATGGAGATCAGATTCAATGAGAGAAGAAACAAATCGACAATTAAGAGAAGAAAATGGAGTAGGAAGAAATCAGGAGGTAGAAGAAGGGTCGATTCATCAAGATGAAGATGAAACAACAGAGGAATTAGGGCAAAGAATACAGGAAGAAAGAAGGTTAGAGGCGGTGGAACGTGCAAATTTAACAAGACAAAATCATGAGTTGAGAATGGAGAATTTAAGGTTACAAAGAAGAAGATCAAGAAGTACTACTAGATCAAGTTCAAGATCATTTAGAGAAATACCAAGGAGAAATTCTCCCATAAGAAATAATGGAGAAAATGTACAAGAAGAAACTGAAAATCCAAATAGAGGACAACGTCAGGGAGAAGAGAGAGTAAATAATGATTGTAACGATCCACAAGGATAAACTTTAAATGGAAGACGAAATATTGAAAATCAAAGAAATGAAGGTAATCAAGATGGTGAATAAAATCACGAAGAAGGTAGAAGAGTATTACATGGCCGAGAGCACATCAGAAATCAAAGAATTATTGAGAATGAAATAGAGAGACATTATGCTGAACAGGCACGCCTAGCTTGCGAGAGAGAAAGACTGAGGGCAGAAATGGAGGAACAGGAGTTTCAAGAAGCAATAAGGCAAAACAATCATGATAATCGAGAAAGAAGGCGTACACAAAATCGCGAAAATGGCAATATTCGGGAAGAATATGACAGAATACAGAGAAGGATAGAAAGACAACAAAGAGAATTGGCGAGAAATGAAGAAGTTGGTGGAGAAGAAATTAGGAGACAAAATCAATTGCGAATTTCGGATAGAAATGAAGAGGAAAATCGCAGGAGAAGAGAAAGTGCATTAAAAAGACCAATAGAACAAAGGCCAACTGCAAATGAGCAAATTTTGAGGGAATTAGCAGAAATGAGAGGGATGATAAATAATAGAAGAGAAGGTGGAAGAAGGCAACTTGATGAAGCAATCGAAGAAGCAGCTAGAACTCCTTCACACAGGAAGTACAACTAAGAGGAATTCCTCCAAAATGCAATTTGCCATCACTAAACAGTATTTTCGATGGGACTACTTGTGCTATTCAACATGTTAAAGCTTATGTTAGGTGTATGCTGCAGTGGGAGAATCATGATGCTGTTTTATGCAAGTACTTTTCATCCAGTTTGACTGGCGAGGCGCTAAAATGGTTTGAGGGATTGCCGAAAAATACTATTACTTCTTTTGATCACTTACAAGCTACATTTTTGGGTGCATACATAAGCAAGAACTCTTCACGACCAGGTATCGAAGATGTGTTTGGATTAAAAAAGAGAATTGGCGAGAGTCTAAAACATCTAACCATAAGATGGAAGACAATGTGTAGTGAGATGGCGGGAAGAGTAGATGAGAGATATCTTATTTTATCCTTTATTAATGCAATGTTTGCGACCAATTTTCTCTACATACAAATTTTCAGAATCAAAAACACCATCACAATGACTGAACTAAGAGAACTACAAGAAGAGTACATTGCTTTGGAAGAAAAACAAAACGAAATGGAGTCATACCCAATTGCAAACACCAGTTCTGTAGTGGCTAATGGAAGTTTGCTTCCCAAAATGATTAATAACGTGGCGAGCACCTCGTAAGTTCAAGCAGAGAAAGTGGCGAATAATGACAAACAAAAACTAGTGGCTATGGGAAGTCGTGATCAAGAAGAATTTGAAAGAGAGAAGAATTATTACAATCGTGGAGGAAATAGTCAAATCCAAAGGCTTGACCAACCTCAAGAAACTTATGGTGGACAAAAGCAAAATAATTTCAGAAATCAGGGGAACATGAGAACCATATGGGAGGAGATTAAGATGCCACCCTTGAATGCTAGTGTAGAAAAAATCTGGGAAGCTATCATTTTAATGGAAAATATACCCTCGCCATGGAACATGGGGAAGGAACCACATCCTAACACTCGTAATCAAGAATTCTGTCCTTATCATCATTTTCATGGGCATTCGATAAATAATTGCAGAAATGTAAAAAGAATAATCTTAAGAATGATTGATCATGGGAAGCTAAATCATTTTCTAAAAGGGCATCAACAATCACAACAATTGCCACCACCACCAGACGATCGCAGAATGACTAATGTAAAAGGAGCAGAAACTTTTGTTATAGAGGTTGGAACTAAAGCAAAGAATTTATTTTGTAATTCTATTGTGCATTCTTTCAGAACCATCGAAGATTTCCACGATAATGTCTTAAGTAGAGTCTTTGCCAGAGATATGGATGGAAAAGAAATAATGAATATAGCGAGAATCTCGCCATTAGAAGAGTGGCAGAAGCAAATCCTTTCTTTTACAGCACAAGAAATACCAGAGCCTGGCGAGGTGCATGATAACCCATTGGTGGTAAGGTTGGAAATAAAACCAGAACAAGCAGAAGAAGAAGAAGAAGAAGGTAAAGAAAACAATAACAAAATGGAAGAGTCTTGGGCCATTGATAGAATCCTAATTGATACTGGCAGTTCCGTAGATATCCTGTTCTACCACACCTACAGAACCATGGGTGGGAAAGATGAAGATTTGATACCATCGACATACATAATCTATGGTTTTAATGGAACCGCCAACAAGCCTAAAGGGGAGATCACAATGAGAATTCCGTTAAGAGGAATGACTTCCAAGATTTTATTATGTGTTGTCGATATTGAATCACCATATAACGCCTTGATTGGTCGACCTTGGTTACACAAGATATTGGGTGTTGCATCTACCTTTCATCAGTGCATTAAATTCCCTCATCCAAATGGTGTTGGAGTAATTAAAGGATATTAGGGAGAAAGTAAGAAATGTTATGAGATAGATATCAAGTCTTGTGAAGAAAGAGCAGGGAAGAACAACAATTGGAAATACAGAATTAAGCAACAATAGAGAAGTGACAAATTAATGGTTTATTCAATAGAAAAGCATGAAGAAGTAACTAACGAGTCCCTCGCAGATATCAAGCAAATAATAAAACGCAGCAAAGGTACAGTTATAAAGAGCATAAAAGGAAGAAATGACAAGCAACTTGCGGGAAAACACTAAGTAAAAGAACAGATGATAAGGAAGATGAGACGAATGAAGTGATAGAAAGATGAAATATGACGAGCATATCGCTAGAAGTGGAAATGTAAAGTTGTTTTTTCTGTTTGAGTGAAGAAAATGAAATTGAAAAGTTAAAAGAAATTATTGAGATTTGAAACTCGCAAGAAATCTTAAGAAACGCGAATATAATTTCGTAGAGATTAAGAGAACGGGACAAACCTGTATGGCGTGCACCTTAGTTCGCGAATACAATTTCGTAAGAGGCAAATGTAAGACCTACAAGCACGTCATAAAGGGGGTATCTCTTTATATGATTCAGGGATAAGGTTATACCGCACGGAACCTTAGTCATACAGATGTAGGGGTTAAAGAAAACCTATCCGGGAGAGAGATCTTGGATTTCCATCTTTATAAGGTTATACCCTGGTTGACGACCGAGAGTCTCTTCCAAGAAGTGCGAGTATGATCAAGGCGCCGAGGTACACGGTTTAGCCAAGGATGCCCGGACGGATGAACCTACCCTGGCCATCTTTGGTAAGTCTTGGCTACAATGCACTTGGCCTGAAGAAAACCCCACCTAGGGTGCAGTCTTGTAACTATAATCCATATAGGCATAAAGGACAAGAGACTTCGAAAACAACTGGTTGTTGGTAAATCTGGATGGGAGGAGCTAGTCTTGTATGGCCGATGTGCCCTCCTTGAAGGGGCAACCAGGGGGAAGATAATGGCGGCACCCTCCATTAGGGAGCTGATAAGTGTCTTAAGACGGCAATGTCATGGGGCTCTAAGATCGCAAGATCATTTAGGCCTGTCATATTGTCGCGTAAATTATACAGAGGCAAAAATCCATAAGAGAAAAAAGTTAAGATGAGGTCAAGGTGTTTTTACATGCAAATGTGAAGACGTCCTGCGATTTCATCGCAAGACGGAAATGTCACGAGGCTTTGTTTTCGCGAGAAAACTTAGGCTCGTCATATTGTCGCAATACAATAAAGAAATGCAGATAAGACAAGATCAATGGGTCAATACGTGAAAATCTAAAGACGTCCTGCGATCTTGTCGCGGAGAGAATACTATGGAAAAGTAAGACCTTTAAGTAGGAAGGCATGATAAGACCATAAGATCGCAAAAATATCAAGGTTTGCGACAATATCGCAGAAATTATGAAATTCTCCAAAATATTCGTTTATTAACTTTCTCATATTGCAGATGAATAATAGAGGCAAGTATGGGAGTGAATAGAATGATAAAGATTATTATTCATCACCATATGAGAAATTTATATGGATATTAAAAGCGCAGATAATTAGTAGATGCAAACTATATTGACCAAACTATATTTGCAAAAAAGAGGACGTTCTTTCATTCATACAGATAAAGGGGCAAAGAAGTTTACACATTAAATTGAAGAAAGTTGCAGTAAATTGAAGAAACTCGCGATTGATTACATAAAAGAAAGAAGTCAGACAGATACATTGTTTCATTTATCAACATTGTTATTTTTATCAGATTCTTCTTTTTCACCAGATTTCTCTGCTTCATTATCTTTGAGGGGTTCTTCATCATCGCCAGAATTTGTTTCTTCGTCATTATTCTCTTCTTCACTTTCGTCAAAACCTTCATCAGAATCAGAGACACCAAGATATGGAATTATTGATGGTATTTCCTTTGCAAGATCAGGATACAAAGAATGAGGAATTCCATGGTCGTCACAAACCTGCTTAGTGGTATCATTGCGAGTGATGAGGAGGGATCTATTAAAATTTGCAGAAGTAATATCAAATTGAGCTTTCAATCGCGAGTATTTATCGTTGCGAGCAGTAAGATCGTTCGCGAGTTGGTGATTAATATCTTCTAGTTCTCTCATCCTTACACGGCATCTATCTTCAGAATCTGCGAGAATAAGGCACCGTTAAGATGGAAGTTTAAAAAAAAAAAAAAAAGAGTTAATAGAATAGAGTGGTTAACAACCTTCTTTCTCAGAAATCAAGTCCCTAATTAAGGCCGATTGATCAGCATGAAGACTAGCATCTATACCTAAATTATTCCTAGCATTATCAAGAACCTGTGCTGCCCAAGAAAACTCATCATCGCTAGTGATAAGAAGGCGAGAACGAACTTGAGTTTCTCTTGCAAGAAGATCTTTATTTTCTTAGAAGAGTTTATCTCTTTCCATTTGAACTTCGAGAAGAATTTTATGGAAATCTGCTAGAGTTTCGCTGCCATTTCTAATTGCTTGATCTTTCTCGTCAACAAGATCACTATTTCTACTTCTTAATCCATTGATCACTTCTTTTGATTCATGATAAAGACGCTTAAATTTATTAGATAATCCTAAAGTGTGTCTGTGTTCAATGGTCAGGAGATTAAACTTAAATTTAAGTTCCTCTATAGAGAGGGATTTAATTTGTTCGTCAGCAAAATTACTTAAGGAGTTATTAAGGCGAGCAAGAAGAGTATTATCATCTACAGGTTCGGGAAAGGTTTGAAGGAACGTAGCCTCATCAGTTAGACCATAAACATCTGCAAAAATGATTGCTTTGATAAGCTATATAAAAGAAAAATAAAAAAATCTAAAAGAAAGAAAAAGTAAATCATACCATAAAGTTGTTTGTTGGCATTGTTAAGATCCAAAATCTTCTGTTTATCAACTGAAGCTTCAGTTTAACAACAGTTTATTTTTCTCATGAAGCTCAGCAATTTCAAATTCTAGTTTCTCTTTATTTTGGCGAAGGTTAACAACCTTTTTCTTAAATGAAGCACATTTATTATCTAAATCAGCAGCAGCAAAAGAAGCTCTCCCAACCTGCAACAGAGTTTTATAAGTACAAAAAATTTGACGAGAAAAATCTGGCGAATTAAGAAACAATTAAGAAAACATACCAGAATACCAAGTGCATTTAAGAAGCTTGGAGTTAGAGTTCCAGAAATTCCACGAAGAGAATTATTATCATATAAGATTGGAGCATCGCACACTTTGACGAGCGCTTGAGCTAGCCCATTAAGAGTCTCATCACCATACTCATTCGCAGTTCCATGAGAAGAATCGCCAAAAAGCATAGACAGTTGGGCCATGGAAGAATCAGAGGGAGAAGAATTTTTCACAGAGGGAACTTCTCCAATATCGTCAAATTCTTCGATAAATTCATCATTAAATTTATCCAATTGGGTATGTTGAGAAGAAGAATGCTGAGTTTTATTCTTCTTCAAAGGAGGCTCGCTGGGTTCTTTATCACGAGGGGAAGAGCGTCTTCCTTCACTTGGAACAGTAGATTTCCCTTTACGATTAGTTGAAGGTTTCTCCTTAGGTTTTGGATCTAAAGGTGGTAATTCTTCAATCACCTTCAAACACAGATAAAGATAATAAATAGGGGCAACAATATATTGTTAATTAATAAAGGAATATTTCTTACTTCATCTTTGAAAGATCTAAGAGCTAGAAGAGTGTTGGGTTTCCTATATTTCTGGTAATTAAGCTTCATTTTGGCAACCTACAAGATAACGGAAAAGTTAGCGAGAGTGTAAAGGAAAAAATAATAATAGCATAAGAAGATGAGAGAATATACATCGGAAAACCTATCAGGCCAGTTGAAAGTTCATGGTTCATAGTGAGAGAGATTCGCAGGAAGTTGGAGAGAACCGGATATATAAGGACCTTTAAGGCATAAGGGAAAAATAAACCACTTATCGTCATTAGAATGACGAGGGCCATCATTTGTATTGGTATGAAAATCAATATCTTGCATAAGAGCATCTTCACCAGTGACCTTATTTTTATGCAAACGGACACCCCAACAGGTACTATCCCTTACCATGGGGAGTAATTGGTAATTTCGAAAGAAGTTATATACAGTATACTTTGCAGGGATAATCGGAATATGTTTATATTTAAGACTTTTATGTTCTTCGGAATATTGGAATCCTTTGCCAGCACCACGAGAGGCATATTCCAGTAATAATCTAATACAATCCCCTCCAAGTTGATACACCGCTCGTGAAAATCTCTTATCAGAAATTATTTGGTAAAAGAGTGGAAGTTCAGGGTTGTAGAGAGGAAGTGGAAGACCAGCTTCAAGTTGGCCTAACGAAACTATAATTTTTTCATGAGAACACTGAAAGTTAGAAAATAATTCAAGAGAAAGAACTGATTTGGGACTTTGATCTGGAATTAAAGATAATTCAAATCCTTGATTTTTAAGTTTTTCTTGCATCAAATTGAAAGCAATAAGATTTTTAGCACCAGCAGCAACCATTTTGAGAGAAAGGAAATGAAAGGAGATTGAAAAAATGGCGAAAGATAGTAGATGCGCGATTTGCGGGAAAGCAATGAAATTTGCAGAGAAGAAGAAGGAAAGAGAATAACAAGAAAGAAAAAGAGAAGAATGAAAGAAGGTATTTATAGCAGAAGAAGTTTCTCGAGAAAATAAATATAGTTAATACAATGAAAGGACGTGAATGGTCAAATTACAGTGGTTTAAGATGACGTGTCGAAAAATATATGGATGATAAAATTATATGAAGACAGTTGGTGAAAGGTTTAGAGACATGTCAGAATAAATATGGAGGTGAAAAGATAGGAGATTACGGCAATTAATTCTCACGATCTTTTCTTCTTCATTGAAAAGATGTGAGAAGAGGCAAGATGTAGTACCAGAATATCACCACAACGATATTCTCATGATAATAACAATGCTTTCACGAGAAGGTCAAATATTCCTATAAGTATAAATGACATTATTCACGAAAGTGTCGTGAGGATTCTTCAGCAACATTTGGCAAGCATCACGGGGAAGCATCATAGTAGCTGACGATTGAAGAGACATGTTATGAGAGTGTTGTTTCACGAGGATTACAAAGGTTGGCGAAGATTAATATTGCAAATACCACGATGAGATCGCAGAATATATCCGAAATAAGGGGAAAACTTAGCTATCACCCACTATGTAATTTCCTATATAAAGGGTTCAAGTAAATCCAGATGAGGATGATGTATTTTTTAGAGTTGAGAAAATCTTGAGGAGAGAGAAACTCCAGAAAAGAAAGTTGTAATTCTGAGTTTGAATATTTTCTGTAAACATTTCTGAGATCTAAATAATAAAAGTGTCGTTTAATTCTTTAATCTTCAACTAGTTTCACTTAGATTTTTATAGGATCTTAATAGGGGTGTAGTGTGGGAAATCCTGCTACTACAGCAATACTTCTTGATCTCCTTCTTTGCAATCTTCAATTCTCCATTCTTAACTCATGATTTTTCCTTGTTAAATTCGCACGTTCTTCTGCTTCTAATCTCCTTTCCTCCTGTATTCTTTGTCTTAAATCATCTGTTGTTTCATTTTCATCTTCTCCATGAATTAATCATGCAACCACTCCTCAATATCTTTCTTCTCTTCTTTTATTTCTTAATTCTCGATCTTCTTCTTCTTCCACTGAATCTGATTGCCAAGTATGCACGCTAACTCTATCATAATCCACAGCTCTATCTTGTATTGGTGTTTGCTGATTTGATTGTTGAACCTGATTTTCTTAATTATTCCTTGTTCTATTTTTTCTTGTTCTTATTCTTGAAGATTCTCCCATTTCATTTGTTCCTCCACCTGAAAGTCTTTTACTCCTCCTTACGGTTGTTGGTGGTTCTGGTGTGTTTCTTCTTCTTCTAGCCATTATTACGTTAGATCTTTCACTAATTGTTCCAAATTCCTTCCAATCACAATGTCAATTTTTAAATTTTTCTTCAAATAATCATCAATTCATCCCTGTTTCGGGCGCCGAAATATAGTTGCAGAAAATCCTACACTACACCCTTGTTAAGATTTCATAATATTCAACTCATACTTAAAGATTAAAAATGACTCTTTATCATTTAATTCTCAGAAATGTTTATAGAAATGGAAGAAATAAAGAATACAATTATTCTTTTGAAGTTTCTCTCTCCTCAAGACTTTCTCAACTCTCAAAAATACATCATCATCTCTCTGGACATACTGGGTCTCTATATATATGATAGTTACATAGTGGATGACAGCTAAGCTATCCTTCAATTTCGGATTTGATTCGCTATCTGATCGCAACAGTTATAATATGAAATCTCGCACGTATTGTAACCGTCGCAGATCAATCATGCTCTTCTCGTTTTCTTCAATCGTCATCTATTACGTCATTCTTTAATCTATTCTGTGACACTCGCGAAGCATTGTTGAAGATCTCGCGATATTCTCGCAGAAGTGTTGTTTATTTCGCGGGATTATCGTTGTAGCGATATTCTGGTCCTACAAGCAGATTTGATTAGGAGGATCACGAAACATCAGAAGAGACTAAACATGTACTAGCATACACAATAAAAGATAAATGATCATCTAGAAAAATGAAACTCTATCGCCACCAATTGTTATACGTACTAGTGTGGCAAGGTTGGACTTACGATATGCCCCAAGACACCCTATTAGGCTAGATGGGGTGCAAATATTTGCTATGGGGTACAAATTCTTTTAGGGGGTGCAGAAAAGAAAAATAGGCTTACTGGAATATATAAGAAAAAAGAATTTTAATTAGGCTTACAATAGGATTTGGAGCCATCTAGGCAGGGGGTGAAAGTGCACGCCCTTACAGTGGGCTGGCTCCGTCCCTGGGTTAATCACCCTTCGACAAAGAAAAAAAAATCAGGCAGCATTCTGATCAAAACAAAACAAAAACAAAAAAAAAAAGGTCAAGCAACATTCTGATCAAAACAAAGAAAAAATACAAAAGGTCAAGTAGACTGTTATGTGGCCCAATGTCGCTTAAACATGAGTCTAGCCGAGAAACACTTGTTAAAGGACTTATTTTGACAAGAAATTATAAAAACAATATTTTTTATCTTATCCTCTTATGTATTATTGATACAGAAAAATTCAAATATATCAAATAATTGAATATAAATCTTATATGTCTGAGTTAAGTAAATGGTGGATGAAATCCGCTCACAAACTCGACAGCAAAACTAGTTTCCGAGATATATGTATGTTATAATTACTTCTTTTATTTTGGAAAAAAACTATAAATATTTTTTTTTTCATATTATTATCCTCTTACGTAATATTAATTGATACAGAAAAATTCAAATATATAAAATAGTAGAATATAAATCATATGTGTCTGAGTTAAGAAAATGGTGGATGAAATCCGCTCACAAAGTTATTCATAAAAGTGCCATGTGGTACTAAAATTGGACAAATGTATATATAAGTATATAATAAGTCTTAGTGGAAATTTTACACAAACCATGTTGTCCAAATCAATTTCTTCAAGTTAACTTACATTAGTAAAAATTCGAACACAAGGCCTGCGTATTCATTAAGAAAAATATGACACAACCATAAGAAAAGATTAGCAATTGAGGATACATACATATGCTCAATATATGACACCAATTGATGCAATTGAATAAACAATTTTGCGCATAAATATATTATCTTCCATGTGCTCTAAAAAGACAATAAATCATATGAATAGAAAAGAATGAATCAGTCAACTAATTGGTGTAATGATCATTGTATAATTGAAATGCAATTCCCAACCTTATATACTTTTGTTGAACTTTTAATGGTAATGATTTCGTATGATACAACAATTTCTCTAAAGTAACAGTGCAGTTGAATACTGTAGTTGCAGAATAACCTACAACTACACCCTCAGTAGAATTTGTAAAACTTAAGAAGTTCTTGATGATGAACGACAATTTTCTTATTAATTCTCTCAATTGATTACAAATAAGTATCTAAATGTAACTAGAATAGTTACAACTTTCTCTATTCTCTTTCCTAAGATATTTTCTAACACTTATTAAAAGAACCTCTCGAATTTTACATTTGAACTCCTATTTATAGTAAAATTTGTACAACTGTATATGTGTTGCGAAGTATCGCAACATATCTTCGCAAGATTATTTTATGCTCGCAAATCTTTCATACTTCCCCGTGCTTCCTCTATCATCGCATTGTTTTGTAACTCTTTCCTCTTATATTTATTACGATGTTCGTAAGCTAATCTCTTGTGATATTCGGTACCTACATCTTGCCTCTTCTCATGTCAATTCTACGAAGAAGGAATGTCATGAGAACCTCTATTCTCGTAAATTTAATATAGTTATCACCACCTATTACATTCGCAACACGTATTTTTCTTTTTCATTAAATTTTTGACATGTTTCTTCGTAACCGTTCTTTTCAACCGTTCATGTCTAATCGCATTTATGAGTTTCTATCTTCATCAAACTCTCTCTTCTTTATAAATATTATATTTTGTTCTTCTTTTTATTCTCTTATCCTATTCATCTTCCTCATCACTTCTGCCTCTGCAATTTATTCCCTTTTTCTGCTACTACGATTTCTTATCTCTTTCACTTCTTTTCCTTCCTATTTTCTATCCTACATCCAATGGCTCCAAAGAAGAAAACTATTGAACAAATTAATGCAAAGCTTGCTGATAGGGACCTCATTCTTTCTGAAATTGATGGTCATGACAATAAGTCTTCTCTCTGTATGGATCTCTTTACTGATCTTACTTGGAATGATCAGAAAGTTTTAATCTCACGAGGTCAAATCCTCGCAGGTCTTCCTCTTCCTCTTTATGATGTCAATCTTCATTTATTCTATGAAATTATTTCCCACTCCAATTTTTTATGTGCCATTTATCAATTGAATGGTGATTGCATTCGCATTCTGGTTGAATTCGCAACTCGTGCTGCTACTGGAAAATCTTTGTATTCAGTTGATCTTAGGAAACCTGGATTTCGAGATATGGAGATTATCGCTGCGGACTATACAGTTGAGAGTTTCTTCAAAAATTACACATTAATTCCTGCGAAGAAGGAAGATAAACGTTGGGGTGTTCGTCTTCATCGTAAATCTAATATCGCAGCAGATGATCTTCTCATGCACGATATTGATTATGCCTCGGGAAATAATAAAACACCTCGTCATTCAAATGATGAAGATTGGTATAACTACCCTCTAGCATTATCGGGTTCTTATATTTCTGGGATAGTAGATCTTCCTGCGAACCTTCGTGATCGTAACTATCAACCTTGGGTCTTTTCTTGGCTTAGCAAAGATAAAAATGTATGTATCTCCATCTCCTTATCTTCTTGTTATTCTTCAACTTATTTTCAAATGAGGTAAGAAACACTCTTATATGCTTTTTAAACAATATATTGTTGCCTCTGTTTCTTATCCTTATTTGAATTTGTAGGTTCTTCCTGATCTTCCTGAGGTTGTTGCGAGTGAAAACAAGAACTCTACTTCTTCCAAAAGGTTAACTGCGAGACAAAAAACACTTCGCTCTGCGAAGGATACCCAAACTTCTGGTAGTCAAGATGATGCTCTTCGCAAAGGAAAAAGGAAACTTGAGGATGTTGTTTTTGAGAGGAAGAAGAAGAAACTCTCGACCAATGCTTACTCCAATGTGATCTCTTCTAGCAAGAACATTGATGAAGAACAAAATGATGAAAGTGACAAATTTCCTGAGAAGGATCTTAGTTCTAATTCTGATACCATTTCTGATAAGGGATATGATGATGAAAATGATGAAGAAGACGAAGATTATAGTAATGCATAAACTTTTGAATCTGCAATGATTCAAGTATCTGAAGCTTTTCTCCATTATTCTCGTGGGTTAAGAAATTCTCCTACTGCGAATGCTCGTAAGCTTATTGCGAAGGCTTGTAAAGTTCCTACTGTACTCAATAACAACTCTCTTAATGGAATTTCAAGATTCGTCTCTCCTGCTACATTATATGCTTTAGGGAGTATGGTAAGTTTCTTTTCTATTCCTTGTTTGTTTCCCTTATTTCATTAATTCCTAACCCTTTTTATTTGTTCAGGTTGGAAGAGTCAGCTGCTTCTGATTGGGAAAGACGTCATTCCATTGCTGAGAAGAAGACTTTAAGCCGTTGTAAGAAGTTAGAGGTTGAAAATTCAAAACTTCGTCAGAAAGTAGAGGATTTAAGTATTGATAATGCAGAATTAACATCTCGTCACGGAGATAATCCACAATCTGCGAGCATCGCAACTGAAAGTTCTTCTCTTCTTGAGGAGAATAATCAACTAAAGCTTGAAAACTCTTCTCTTCGTAATGATAAGAAGAAATTAGAAGGTAAATTCTTCATAATGGTAAGTATTTTGATTACTTTTCCTTCGTAACTTGCTAACCTATTTCTTAATTTCTTCCCTTACTGCAGAAAATTATGCGAAGATGAATGATGATCTGGAAACTATTCTTGCCGGTCGTAACCAGAAGATTTCTGATTTAAGGTCTCAACTTCTAATTTCCCAGAACAACCATAGCTTATATGTCAAGCGTTTCCGAGCTAAGATGACTCGCAAGATTTGTGAAGACAATCAAATTCCTCTCAATAAGTACCAGACGCTCCTTTCTGAATAAATTCCTGAGGATACCCCATATCTGGAAATCTCTGATAGTGAAGTTGAAGATGATCTCTCTGAAGAAGAAAAAGAAGATCATTTTGATGGGAATAAATCACCCGAAAAATAGCTTTACTCTTTTTTATATATCTGCTCTAGTTCTTTTCATACAATACTTTCTTCTTTCCTGCACTTTTGATCAACCAACAATTTCTTTTTGAAGCTTAACTAGTATTAATATCTTAATTTTGCGATGATGAATTGATCTTTCTTTGATTGAGTGTTTCCTTATTATTCGCATAACTTGATCATGTGGAGAGAAATAATATATCTTAAAGACTTAGCTTAGTATTTCCTTTCCCCCTATTATTGCTCTTCAGATGATCAAATATTGTTGGAAGTATTAGAATATCTGCCTCAATTTAATTTGCGAAGCTTTAACTTGTTGCAATTGTGAATAAGAAATTCTCCCTTTGAAATATAAGAAATACGAGGTATGAAATATCCTTAAGAAGTATAAGAAGTATAAAATATCTTTGAAGAAGTATTAGAAGTATTCAATCCGTGAAGAATTATCCAATGTATGAAGAAGTATAAGAATTATTCAATCCATGAAGAATTATTCAATGTATGAAGAAGTATATCAAGTATTTAACCTTCGCAAAATTTAATAAACATGAAATATTTGTTGAAGAAGTATAATAAATATGAGACGTTCTTGAAGAATTATAAGAAGTATTCAAATTGTGGAGAAATATTCAATATATGAAGAAGTATAAGAAGTATGTAATTCTCGTAAAATTTAATGAATACGAACTATCTGTTTTTTGATTGCGAATAAAATCGCATCTTTTTTTATGTGTTCGTGATATATATATTCTTGTAAAAATTCTTTAATGATATTGATGGGATTGCCTTCTTTGTTAGGACTTCATGATATATATTCTTGTAAAAACTCTTCAATGATATTGATGGAATTGCCTTCTTTATTAGGACTTCATGATATATATTCTTGTAAAAATTCTTCCAATGATACTAATGGAATAAGTTTCATTAATTGCTGTGGTCTTATCATGACTTCCTAAGTAAAGGTCTTATTTTTCCACCTCTTTTGTGATAATATTTTTGTATTTGCGATAATATGACGAGTCTGAACATTCTTGCAAATATACAACCTCGTGACATTATCGTCTTGCGATGAAATCTCAGGACGTTTTTACACTTTCATGTAATAACCCATTGATCTCATCTTAACTTCTTTGTTATGTTCTGCGAGTTCTCTTTTTCTGTATATTTTCTTTTTTTCTCTTTTTTTTTTTTTAGAATGCTCGCAGAAATTCAGTTGTTGCACAAATATGACAAGCCTTTATGTTTTTGCAAACAAAAAGCCTCGTGACATTTACGTCTTATAGCACGTATCAGCTCCCTAATGGAGGGTGCTGCCCTTTATCTTCCCCTTGGTTGCCCCTTCAAGGAAGCGTACATCGACCATACAAGGTTAGCTCTTCCCATCCGGTTCTGCAAACAACCAGCTTTTGATCGCAACCTCTTATCCTTTTTTCCTATAGGGCTTATAGTTACGAGGTTGCACCCTATGGGGTATCTTTGGGCCAAGTGCATCATTTGCCAAGACTTGTCAAGAATGGCAGATGTGCTTCAAGCCCACCCGGCACTCTTGACTCAACCGTGTACCTCGGCGCCTTGATCGTTTTCTGCATTTCTTGAGAAATAAAGTATGCCTTAGTCGCCCAACCTAAATCATGTTACATCGCAAGATTAGGTTGAGAATCCAAGGTGTCTAACCCGGATAGGTACCCCGTTATTGGGTTGTACCCCGTAAAGTTCCATGTACTCAGGTTCCTTGGTGATGTTCCGGTGTCCCTGAGCCATGGTTATAGGTACCCCCTTAAATGACGCACTTTAGGACTTTGCCTCTTACTAAATGTTTCTTCGCGAACTAGGGTGTACGCCACAAAGTTTTTCCTGTGTAATATTTATGCGGCTTTCTTTCTTTTTTGAAAGCTGATCACAGATTGCGGTCTTTTATTCGCAAATTAATGTTTGCGTCTTTCTTCCATGAAAGTTAATCGCAATAAATTGTTTTAATTCGTAAAAAAAATTCACAATTTTTTTTTTTTTTGTGTTTCAAAATACCTCATTTCAACTTCTTGTTTCTCATCGTACATCTTTTACGAGCAAACATATTGATTACCTTCTTTTTTCATTACCTTCTTTCTTCTTTCTTCGCAAATCACAACCCTTTGTTACCATCATAAATTTCTTGTATGATTAACATTGTAATTTTATGCTTTCATGTCTTAATCCTCTACCATTAAATTTTCACTTCTTTTCACAGCCTTTGCTCTTTTTCTCCAATTTTCCTTTTCAGTAGTTTTTCCTTCGCAAACTTCTACCTCTATATCGTAACATTTCTTCCCTTCATCCCAATCACCCTTGATAACTCCAACACCCTTTATATGAGGAAACTTTATGCATTGATGTAGAGTGGAAGCTACGCCTAGAATTCCATGAATCCAGGGTCTTCCTATAAAAGAATTATACGGTGATTCGACATCAACAACGCAAAACAGAATTTCAGTTCGCATTCCACTTAAGGGAATTCGCTTGCTTACTTCTCCTTTTGGTTTATTAGCAGTTCCATTAAAACCATAAATCCTGTAGGTAGAAGGTATTAGATCTGCGTCTTTTCCCCCCATATTTTTGTAAGCAGAATAGAAGAGGATATTGACTGAACTTCCCGTATCAATCAAAATTCTATTAAGACCAATTGATTCTTCCTCCATATCATCTTCGCTTTCTTCCATATTCATGCAAATTTCTAACCTTACTACCAATGGGTTATCATGTACTTCACAACCTTCTAGAATTTCAGTAGCCTCAAAAGAAATTTCACGCTTCTTCCAATCTTCAAGTCGTGAAATTTTTGCGATGCTCATTATTTCCTTTCCTTCACCATCCCTCGCATATACCCTGCTTAACACATTATCATGAAAATCCTCTATGGTTTTATATGAGTGAACAATAGAATTACAGAAAACATTCCTTGCTTTTGATCCCACTTCTATATGTAGGGTTTCTTTTCCCTTTTCTTGTACTGTGTTTTCCCTGCGAGTTATGACTGGAGCCTGTGGTAATTGTTGCGACTGTGTTTGCTTAAGTAAAAAGTGATCCAGTTTTCCTTGATCAATCATTCGCAAGATAATCCTCTTGATATTATTTCAGTTATTTGTAGAATGTCCATGAAAATGATGATACGAACAAAATTTATGACTTCTTGGACCCATTGGTGGTTCCTTCCCCATATTCCATGGAGTTGGTATATGTTCTATCAGAATAATTGCCTGCCATATCTTCTCTACACTTGTATTCAAAGGTGGCAACTTTATTTCTTCTCTTATCATTCTTTGACCTCCTTGACCATTGTTATAATTTTGTCTATGATTCCCTTGTCCAAAATAATTTTGCCTTTGTCCCCCATAATTTTCCTGTTGTTGATCTAATCTTGGGATCTGGTTATTTCCTCCTCGATTATAGAAATTCCTTTCTCTATCATACTCTTATTGATCTTTGCTACCCATTGCTACCATTTTTTGCTGGCTATTATTGATTTTCTTTTCTTCTGAAATTTGCGAAGAAGTTTGCGAGGATGTTTGCGAAGTACCTGCTACGACATTGATTATTTTAGGAAGTAAATTTTCTCTTGTATCTTGATTGTTAGTGTTTGCTACTGGATATGACTCCATATTGTTTTGCTTTTCCTCTAATGTAATGTACTCCTCTTGCAATTCTCGTAACTCTGTCATCATTATGGAATTCTTTCTTCTGAAGATTTGAACATATAGTTGTTCAGTTGCGAACATCGCATTTATGAAAGACAGAATCAAATATCTCTCATCCACGCGCCCTGCCATATCACTGCACATAGTCTTCCATCTTCTTACTAAATGCTTCAAACTTTCACCAATTCCTTGTTTTAAACCAAACATATCTTCAATACCAAGCCGTGAGGAATGATTTGTGATATATGCTGCAAGGAAAGTTGCTTGTAAATGATTAAATGATGTAATAGTGTTCTTAGGAAGTCCTTCGAACCACTTTAGAGCTTCTCCTGTCAAGCTTGATGCGAAGTACTTGCATAATACAACATCGTGATTCTCCCATTGTAACATGAATCTTATATATGCTTTAATGTGTTGAATAGCACATGAAGTCCCGTCAAAGATACTGGTAAGTGTAGGCAAATTGCATTTTGGTGGAATCCCTCCCAATTGTACTTCTCTAGCAAATGGAGTCCTCGCAGCTTCTTCTATTGCTTCATCTAATTGCCTTCTATATCCTCCTCTTCTATTGTTTATCATCCCTATCATTTCCTCTAATTCTCGAAAAATCCATGCATTTGCCTCAGAATTCTCATCCATTGGCCTCTTCAACGCAGCTTCTCTTCTTCTACGTTCTTGCGTCTCTTCTCTTGCGATCCTTCGCATTCTATCATATTCTTCATTAATGTTTTCATTTGCACAATTTTGCAAATATATTCTTTCTAAGTTATCACAATTGTTTTGTTTCAGAGCATCTTGAAATTCTTGTTCTTCCCTTTCTATTCTTCTCATCCTTCTCATGCGAATATCATGAATTTCTTCTTCTTCATTTCTCCTCCTTCTGTGATTTATTTCTTCTTGATTTGCTTGTATTCTGGTTCGAAAGTTTGGTTCATTCCTCGCTATTTATGTTCGTTGATTTCCAATTCTTCTCTGAATTCTTTCATACTCAATATTTTGATTGTTACGAGCCTCTTCACGTCTTCTTACTCCATTCTCGTAATTATTTTGATGTACTGCTTGTTGTCTCACAGTTTCTTCCACAAGTTTCTGCTCTTCCTCTCGATTTTCTTCACCATTCTGATTGTTTTATCTAGGATTTGGTCTGGTTCGTAAATTCTCCATGTTTTGTTCGTGGTTTGGTATTAAAATGAAGCGATTCTCTTGATTTCTTTTAACTTGATTATGTGCTTGTCCTTGCATAGTACTTTCATTATTGATTGTTGGTGAATTTTTTCCTTCTCTTTCTGGTCTAACATTTGATCTTGCAACACTTTGAGATTTCCTCCTTTGTAACATCTCATTTTCCCTCCTCAATTCTTGATTTTGTCTTGTTAGATTAGCACGTTCTTCAGCTTCAAACCTTCGTTCTTCTTGAATTCCTTGTCTCAATGTTTCTAATACCTCCCTTTCTCTTTCACGAATTGTTCCTCCCATCAATCTCCCATTTTCTATGATTTGTGGTTCTCTATATTCTTCTGCTGGTGTATCAGTTCTCCAAGTGTGTATACTCACTCGATCATGGTCTATTATTTGTTGAGCTTGATTTCTTCGATTACTCCCTCTCCTACTAGGTTCTCCTGTTATATTTGCTTCTCCTCCTGCGAGTCTTACACTTCTTCTTACTGCAGTTAATGGTTCTGATATATTTCTTCTTCTTGCCATTTCTCTGATGCAAAATTCTTCAGGTCCCTGTTTTTAGCGCCAATTATGTAGTTGCAGAATAACCTACAACTACACCCTCAGTAGAATTTGTAAAACTTAAGAAGTTCTTGATGATGAATGACAATTTTCTTATTAATTCTCTCAATTGATTACAAAGAAGTATCTAAATGGAACTAGAATAGTTACAACTTTCTCTATTCTCTTTCCTAAGATATTTTCTAACACTTATTAAAAGAACCTCTCGAATTTTACATTTGAACTCCTATTTATAGTAAAATTTGTACAACTGTATATGTGTTGCGAAGTATCGCAACATATCTTCGCAAGATTATTTTATGCTCGTAAATCTTTCATACTTCCTCGTGCTTCCTCTATCATCGCATTGTTTTGTAACTCTTTCCTCTTATATTTATTATGATGTTCGTAAGCTAATGTCTTGTGATATTCGGTACCTACAAATACTTCAAAACGGCGAACGCAAGATGAAGAAAAAAACCCTCTTGTTCAAGAAAATGAATTCAATGGTGAACATTTTTGGTTATTCGAAAAAAAAAATGACTTGGGGTTTCTTTTGCAAGTTGTTTTCGACTCTTTATTTCAAACTAGATTCTTTTTATATGTGCCTATTTGAAGTGGCACCCCTTCACATATGGCCACATGGAAAATAAGACTATAACCGTGGTCGTTAGATTGGGTTTGACGAATAGTCATTCCCTAGACCATCATACTGAAATTGTCAAGTAATTGTCAAGTAATTGTCAGTTGTATTGATTATCGACTAAATTCCAGTTTAGCCTATTGTTTCAAAACCTAAATATATAATTTTCATCCATGTACCAACATAAACCATAAATACAAGCCGAGAGTATGGGTGAAGAGGAAGCTGGAAAAGAAGTCGGCATTGACAAAGACAAAAGGATAAAAAGGTAAGGGAGACTACTGATGATTCGTAGAGAAACAAATTATCAAACAGATAATGAGAGTATAGAAGTAGGTTGAATGATTTTATGAAGTCTTAGTGCAATCATCCAATTCGGTGGTTAATGGGTTTCCAACTCCAACTTTGACTTCTATTTCTAATGGGAATGAAAATTCAAAGGTGGATCTTCCAACTCAAGTCGTGAGTTGGACTACAGTTCGGGAAAAGAAGAAAAAAAATATGGGAAAAGATTTGGGTTTGTCTTAAAATTCTATTTATGCTAATTGTAAACAGTTGAAGCAAGACCAAGCAGTTGAGGCTACTATCTCTGTTAGTGAGGTCGTAATCTATGTTCGAATAGATTCTCAAATTGCTTTAAGTAAGATATCTCTGACCATCCCATGAAATTTATGTATAGAAATCTTATTGGGGGGAACGTAAAACCCCGCTAAGAGACAAAAAAAAACACTTTTGATTGAGTATGATGATAGTTTTGGATAGTTTGATAATGATTAACGAATCAGAGTTGTCAAATGCTTGTTTCCGGATAGAAATAGAGATTTTAGAGGGTGAGTTTCTTTTTATTACTTTTAGGACCTCTAGGTTTCTTGGAAATGTAAGAATTTGGGTAGATCTTGATTTGAGTTTTTTCTGTTTTTTTCTTTTCTTTTCGAAGGTTTTATATTGCTCTTTGTTGGGCTTTGTTGTTTCCTTTCTTTTATTATTTTTAATTCTTTCTTTCCTTCCTTCTTTTCCTTCTTGATGACATATTTGTTTTAATAAATTTTGCCCTTTTCACGTCAAAAACGAATACATAACAATGAAGAATTTCATACTCCAGTTTTAAAGTAAATTAAATACAGAAATCACCGTAAAATAAATTTTACTTAAATATAAAATGATGAAAAAATTATTATTTTTTTCATAAAAATAAGAATTAAAATATTAAAAATACATAGTTTTATTTCGATTTTAGTAGTCACATAAAATAAAATTAGTTTTAAAACTATAATATTCGGGAGTATTTTTTTATTCTCAAGATTTTTATAAAGGACAAAACATCGCCTTTATATACGCCCATGTCAACATCTTTCCATGAAATGGGGAAACTATAATATTTCCTCCACATACCCAAGCCTAGTTTCTAACGTATCGTGGGATCGAGATGTTTAATGAACAAAGAGTTGTGCATCACGTCACAAAACCTCACTCGAGAGTAAACCTCTTTACCACTGAATATTGGCCTACACCTGATTACCCCCATTGTATTCTGCTACCACCATCACCTGGTCCACAAGAACAGTGGACCTAACCTTTTTCTCATGAGGGTGCTGGCAGCAATGATAGTATCAATAATGTAGTTGGAGGAGATTCCATGCCTGGGGACCCTGTTGAGGTTTGTTTTTTTCCCTGTTTTTATTATTTCCATATTTTGCATGAGTTGGTTTACTTTCTGATGTTTGTTTTCTTTCCTTAGTCCTATTAAGTTGTAATATTATCTTCTATCATTTTACAGGTTATATATGGTGGTGAAAGTCTACAAGTTTGTGACGGCTGTGTTTATGTGATCAACAAGCTAGTTATTGTTAGCAGATATGATATTATATGACATGTTTGATATTATCTGATATTATGTTATTGTTGGTATTATCTAGCATGTCACACATAATATCAACTGCAAGATTCAACTTTCTCAAGAACAAGTTGAGTGTTCATCCAGCTATCCAGTTCAACTTTCTGGGAGGCTAATAATAGTAAATAAAGGTAGTTTGTTATGTTATATGTTGCTTTAATATTCTGTTAGTTTTAATATTTAGTTATGGTTTGTATTTCGATCATTGTGTCTGTTAGAGACCCATTTGTTATGAGCTATCTTTTCCTTTTCTTATGATCAAATCTACTCTTTATAAAGACCTTTCATCTTTTATAACAGTCAACTTTTGATTCTAATAACATTTCACTTTCAGTAAATCTCTAGATTATAAGTTTAGGTTTAGTTTTGAGGTTTTAATTAATAGGTGATGGTAATGCAATTTCACGTTAGATTTGGAGTCATTAACTCCATCGAACCCATAATAATAATGAGGTGATAAGTCAATTTTTGCAACGAGAGTATATGAAGAGAAGGGGGAAGTTGGAGTGAACATTTGATAATGAGTATGATTATTTTTGTTGTGGTTGTACTTTGTATTTTTAATTTAATTTGTAATTGTTGAACTGAGCATAAACTTTATGATGTACGGTCGATATTTACCGATGACGATTATTGAGATTGGAGTAATTAAAAATTGGGGTTTGAATTTTTTGTTATTTTCCTTCTTTATGTTTGCAACAAGTGATCTAAAATCATTGTAAGAGGAATGGGTTTTTTAAAATATTGTTGAAGATGAAGATCCTAATATGTAGAAGAAGATGTAAATTGAAGAAAGTTCCTAGTATATTCATTAGACCGGAGTGAATGTTTAGAAAGAATAACATTTTAAGGTAATGTTATGTTTTGCTGACTCATACCGAGTCAAATCGCGGATCATTTCCATTTTGTATATATTGATTCATTTTTTTTATTAATTATTTAGATTTAGATAACACAAAGCTTAGTAAATTTATTTAGCGATCTATAACTCATATATGTACCCAACGCTTAATATTTCAAATATTAGGTACCAAAGCAATGTGTTGAATATTTGTTGGGTGGCAATCTCCAAAGTGATTAAAAACATAATGATAATTCATTCAGCTCGCGAGAATGCTTATGAGATAGTAATACCAAGCCCAACCGCATTTTCTAGCTTATGTTTTGAATTAACTAGAACCATATGACCGGAGACAAGTTTTTCAAAGAGAAATTGATGCTAATTGTTACGTGTATTTCTTTTCCAATCTTGTTATTAGTAGAGAAAGAACGGATACGATGAGGGAAGAATTCCAGTCAATATGCGGTCAACGTCATATGAAATAAAAAAGAGTATGTGTTTTTAAAATACCCAACCTACCCCTAATAACCTTAATTGTTCACAATTGTTGCTTCCCAGAATCCATCATATTCTTCATCCAAAGTAGAAAAACCCTGACCGTTTATAAACAGATCCTAATCGACTGACTAACTCAAATCAGAAATGACTCATGAAATAGTTCAGACTTCAAATCAACAGTGGAGAACCTATAATTTTTAAGATGAAAAGTCTTTTTTCAAAGACATGCATTTGTAGATTTAAGACAAACACGAGTTTCTATACATATATACTACGCCACAGTACTCATCAATAATAATCAGAAGAATCATTATCTAGAGAAAGAACTCTAGGGAGTAGCTTGCATATAGGCATCTCCTCCGAGTGAGATGTGGATGAATTTGTCTTCCAAACCTACTTAATTCCTTTACATCGGCAATTAAATCATCACCTCCAATGATGGTTTTTTCTCTCTTCACAACAATCTCTTCCAGCTTCCTAGCAATTTCCTTAAATGCGAAAGATAATTAATTAACCTTTTAAAAATAATTGGTTTTTCAAGTGAGCACAGAGATCATGGACCAAAAATTTATTGTAGTTTAATGGAGGATCCTTATACAACAATAACATCAACACTTTTTACTACTTGATTGACATGAGATTATAAGATGCAACCTTAACATATGGTGTTACAATATGAATATCAATTATACAATACCTACTATAGATTTAGCTTAATCAGTATACTATTGTTATTACTGTACACAACTCCGTACACCCTACGGTTATGTTGAACATGAAATGAGTCTCATAACACTTTAGAAGAAGTACAGTGCGGTGGCATAGGAAAATTCTCTAAAATTGTAACATATAATATGTCGAAAGATAGGAAGTAACACACATATCCATGCTCCATGAGAGAATTTCTCCATCCCAAACACTCGCATAGATCCGCACCATATTATAAGAAATTGCATTTTTAATACAAAAGATGTTTTTTGTCATTAAGTTTGTATAAATGTGCATAATATGTGTATTAAGTAAATATGTTAATGATATTTTTATGATCGTTTTAACTTTTTTTTTGTAATGCGTATACATTAACTGATATACTACTAGAAAATATTTATATGTAAAAAGGAAATTTTGTATCATAATAAAATATTATACGCAAAAAAAAAGGAAAAAAAAAGTAGTTGGATCTAATTAAGTTATTGTATATCTCAAACTCTTATATATGACAAAACAAATTGTAAGTTGTTCACTGTGATAAACTAGTTGCTGAGATATATGTATGTTATAATTGCTTCTTTTATTTTTAGCAAAAAATTATGAAAAACTTTTTTTTTCATCTTATCCTCTTTCGTAACATTGATACATAAAAATTTAAATACACAAAATAATAGAATAAAAATTCTATATATCTGAGTTAAGCAAATGGTGGATGAAATCCGCTCAAAAACTTATTAACTTCCTAAAACAAGATTTCAACTAGTTATTCATACAAGTACCTTGTGATACTAAAATTGGATACAAGTATATATAACTGTATTGTAATTCTTAGTAGAAATTTTACACGAACCATATAGTCCAAATCAATCTCTTCACGTTAACTTAGATTAGTGGAAATTCGAACACAAGCTCACATATTCATTAAGAAAAGTATGACACAACCATAAGAAAGGATTAAAAATTGAAGATACATACATATTTGAGATACATACATATGCTCAAATATATGAAACCAATTGATGCAGTTGAATAACCAGTTGTGCGATAATACGATGATTAATGAATCAAACAACAAATTAGATAAATTGAAAAGAATAAATCAGTCAACTAACTAATGTGATGATCACCATATCCTTGAAACACAATTTCTAGGCTATATATACTTTTGTTGAACAATTAATGGTGATGGTTTCATATCATATAACAATTCCTCCCGAAATAATAGTGCAATTGAAAACTTCAAAAGTGGCGAATTCAAGATGAAGAACAAAAGCATCTTGGTCTATAAAACGAATTCAATGGTGAAAATTTTTGGTTATTCGAAAAACAGAATGACTTGCGGTTTTTTATGCAAGTTGTTTTCGACTTTTGGTTTCAAACTTAACTTCTTTTTGTATGTGCCTATTTGAAGTAGCTCCCCTTCACAAATGACCATATGGAAAAGAAGATTGTAACCTTGGTATTTATATTGGAGTTTGATGAAGAGTCACGACCCAGACCATAAGACTGAAATTTTCAAGTAATTGTCAGCTGTATTGATTCTTGACTGAATTCCAGCCGAGCCTATTGTTGCAAATACTAAATCTATAATTCATTCATGTACCAACAAAAACCATAAATATAAACCGAGAGTTTGGGATAAGAGGAAGCTAGAAAAGAAGTTGGCATTGACAAAGACAAAAAGGATGAAAAAGCTGAAAAAAAATCATTTCTAGACAGCTGAAACAAGGGATTGTGGTCAGGGAAAGCAAAAAAAAAAATTAAGGGAAAAGTTTTGTATTTGCCTTCAAATTCTATTTTTTCTATTTCTAGACAGCTGAAACAAGACCAAGAGGCTGAGGCTACTATCTCTGTTAATGAGTTCAAAATCTATGCTCGAATAGATTTTCAAATTGCTTTTAGTAAGATAATAGGTATCTACGACCTTCCAATGAAATTTATGTGTAGAGTTCCTATTGGGAGGAATCAAGGTAGTTAATATCGTGTATCGGTATCATATCGGTCGAGTCCTATATACCTATACAAATGATAATATCTGTTTTTACAGGCGATACGTCATTTAATATAAAATTTCAAATAATTATAAAACCATAGTAAAAAATAATAAGAATCACACACATATCTCAAATTTCCTAAATACAAGGTGGTTTATTAGAGCTTCTCCAATGGTCATTGTGTGTGTTTCCTATGTGGCAACACAAATAAGACATCCTCAATCTATTTTTCGTTAAAATTAAGGAGAGAAAAAAATCCATCTCCAACAGTATTGTTTTAATTAGTATAAATTTTATTTTCCATAATTAAGATTTTATTAGAGCTAAAAAATAGTTAGTTTATATATTAAAGTCTATTCAATTAAGTAAAAGCTTACTAGAATTCACCTTGACAATGTCTACCCAAAGTCATTTATACATTGGTTTTAGACATCAGGGTTGGAGAATGATTTTAGAAAAAATAGATGTGTATCCTAGATGGATTTTGACATTTTTTTCCACACACATGCAATTGGAGAAGCTTTTATCCAACGTTGTGATTGTGGTCCCATTATGCCAGTAAATATTTTTTGCTATCCTTCATATTTATCTTTTATATTTCTCTATCTTGCAATCAAAATATGGTTTCCATCTTATATCTTACCATATAGTCATCATATTATAAATATATTAGGGAATTTTTACATTCTCCAATGGACATTGTACTTGTCTGTAAAGACTAGATGCATGTTGATGAAAAATTTATTCATAAAACCGATATTATCGGTGTGCAAGTAAAACCGATATATTTGTCTGTACCGGCCTGTACAACCGATAATATCATTTTGTCTTTGTATCGCCGATATTTACGATATCGTATAGGTATTTTCCGATATCCGATAAAAACATGTAATATCGACATGTACAATCGATATTGACTACCTTGGGAGGAATGCAAAACCTCGCTCACAGACAAAAAATAAAATTGAGTATGATAATGATAAAAGAATTAATTTTGTCATATGCTCCAAAAAAAAAATTAGAAGATGAATTGTTTTTTATTTCTTCCAGTACCTTTGGGGTTTCTCGGAAATGTAAGAATTTAGGTAGATCTTGGTTGGTGCTTTTTCTGTTTTTCTCTTTTCGGAGGTTCTGAATTTAGTAGGCTTTCTTGTTTCTTTTTTTATTATTTTTTTTATTTATTTCTTTCCTTACTTATTTTCCTTCTTGGTGACATATTTGTTTTAATGAATTTTTCCCTTTTCGCATCAAATGCGAATACATAACAAGGAAGAATCTCGTACACCAATGTTAAATTAAATTAAATACTTTATGGTTCATACAAATTGGAAACCGGAAACCTATGTAAAGGAAAAACTTACTTAAATAAAAAAAAATTATGGAAACATTGTTTTTTTCCCAAGGAACACAGGAATTAAGATATACTAAAAATCCATAATTTTATTTTAGTTTTAGTAGTCTTTTTTTTCTTTTTGGTAGAGTGTTTATGGGAGAAAATCGCCTCTGCCGAATTTAGTAAGTTCGATGATGGAGAGACTGGTTTAAACACTTAAACAAATGTGCTGCATGTGAGCACTTTTGGTTCGAGATATCAATATGTACAACTCTGGCCTAAACCAAGAAGATGGCTATTCCAGATTTGCTTCGGTCACAAAGTGGGGGATAAGGGTTGATTTGGGGAGGATAGCGAAGAAGGGTGATGAGACCAGAGAGTTCTGGCTAGGTAGTATCTTGACTTGTATCAGAAGTGTAGAAGCTTGTGAAAGCTTACTAGCGATGGAATCTTTTGAGAGAGCTTGCAAAGTTGCTATCTGATAGTGTTGTATTTTGCCTGACCAAGACTTGTGTGTTTTGGCAGAATAGGTGAAACCTATCTATACAAGTGAGATTGAACGTACCCTGGCCTCATTAAGGAATTGAGTAAATGTGCCAACTAAAACAGAGGAGGTGGAAACGGTTGGCTTTATGGTGAAAACGTTTTCACCATAAATTTCCTTATTTAATTAAATGTATTCATTCCTTGCACGCCTTGCTTTATTGCGAGCGTAGTGTACGCGGCACGCTGTGACCGCCAAACCAAAACCCTAAGAAAGCATCCCCCAGTTTGTTTTGATGTCTCGAGAGTTGGGTGAAAGTGGAAATGCCAAAGTTGATAGTGAAGCATTGCGAACTTGTGCCAATGGCATGTTCAGGATGTCTCGACCGCAGGTTGTACTTTGAGTGCGGATGGAAATTCCAAAGTCGCTTGGTGGAGCATTTGGCATTTGCCAATGGCATGTACGGAATTCCTTGGCTGCGATTTGCACTTTGAGTGCGAATGGCAATGCCAAATTCGCTAGTGGAGCATGTGTGGCATGTGCGAAATGCCTTGGAAATTGGCTAGAAGGTTGGGGATAAAAGTGGCTAGTGGTAGCGTGTTGGCAAGTGCCAAAGGCATGCACGGCCACTTTGTCCAAGTCGCGGGCGCTACAATGGTATATCGTCTTTGGAATGGGAATTGGCTAGTTGTTGCGTGTTGGCATGTGCCAATGGAACGCACGGCCACTTTGGCCAAGTCGCGGGCGCTACAATGGTGTAGCGGCTTGAAAATAGAAATTGGCTAGTGATGCGTGTTGGCATGTGCCAATGGCACGCACGGATATTGGGGTCAAGTCGTGGGCGCTAGCTGGGCATAGCGGCTTGAAAATAGAAATTGGCTAGTGATGCGTGTTGGCATATGCCAATGGCACGCACGGCCAAGTTGACCTAGTTGCACGGTTTGCAAGCCTAGGGAGATATTTTTGGCATGTGCCAAATGGTATAGCGGTTTAGAAATTGTCTAGTGGTGCGTGTTGGCATGTGCCAATGGCACGCACGGCCAAGTTGACCTAGTTGCACGGTTTGCAAGCCTAGGGCGCTATTTTTGGCATGTTCCAAACGGTATAGCGGCTTATAATTTGGCTAGTGGTGCGTGTTGGCATGTGCCAATGGCACGCATGGCCAAGTTGACCTAGTTGCATGGTTTGCAAGCCTAGGGCGCTATTTTTTGCATGTGCCAAATGGTATAGCGGCTTAGAAATTGGCTAGTGGTGCGTGTTGGCATGTGCCAATGGCACGCACGGCCAAGTTGACCTAGTTGCACAGTTTGCAAGCCTAGGGCGCTATTTTTGGCATGTGCCAAATGGTATAGAGGCTTAGAATTTGGCTAGTGGTGCGTGTTGGCATGTGCCAATGGCACGCACAACCAAGTTGACCTAGTTGCACGGTTTTCAATCCTAGGGCGCTATTTTTGGCATGTGCCAAATGGTATAGCGGCTTAGAAATTGGCTAGTGGTGCGTGTTGGCATGTGCCAATGGCACGCATGGACAAGTTGACCTAGTTGCACTATTTGCAAGCTTAGGGCGCTATTTTTCGCATGTGCCAAATGGTATAGCGGCTTAGTTTGGCATGGTTTCATGTGGGTGCAGTATGTGGTTTGGTTTTGGCGTCATTTCCATGGTGCGCAGTATGCGGATTGGTTTTGGCGTCGTTGCCATGGTGCGCAGTAGGGATGCCCATGGTTCGGAGTTCTACCCGAACCAAACTGGTCCAAACCGACCAAAAAACCCAGAAAACCAGAGACCGAAAAATCCAAAAACCAAGAAACCCAAAAACCGAGAAAACCGATTTTAGGTGGTTGGTTTTGGATTGATGTCACAAAAGAACCAAAAATCCAAAAAAAACAAACCAAAAAAGAAACCAAGAGTAAGAACCAAAAAAACTGACAAAAGCCATAATAATATGTATTCACTTCAATGAGTATATCTATAAATAAAGCAAATATGAATGAAAATATATCTAATGTTGAATTATATATGTATAATATATATGATTTTAATGAGTATACCCATAAACAAAGAAATTATTTTGATGATTTGATTTATAATTTTGATTTATGAGTTAAAAATGAAAGTCTATTAAAAAAAACAAAAAAAACCCAGAAAAACAAAAAAAAAACAAAAAAAAACAAAAAAAAAACAGTGGGACGGTTCTAGTTTCTAATATTCTAAACCGAGCATGGTCTAGTTTGGTTTTTGGTTTCTTAAAAGAGATATTGGTTTGGTCCTTGGGTTTGGCAGAAAACCAAGCCAAACTGAACCATGGGCAGCCCTAGTGCGCAGTATGCGGCTTGGTTTTGGCGTCGTTGCCATGGTGCGCAGTATGCGGCTTGGTTTTGGCGTCGTTGCCATGGTGCGCAATATGCGGCTTGTTTTTCGCGTCGTAGCCGTGGTGCGCAGTATGCGACTTGGTTTTGGCGTCGTAGCCATGGTGTGCAGTATGCGGCTTGGTTTTGGCGTCGTGGTGCGTGGTACGCGGTATGCGGCTTAGTTTTGGAATTAGGGTTCTGTGTCGAAAACCCTAATCCGATATTTTGATAAAATACCCCTATTAATTATTTACGCCTGAATTAAATGCTCTCAGTTAATGTGTTGTGGACAACATTAGGTCATGGGATTTTACGATTTTACCCCTTGTCTAAAATCCACCATCAACATTAGGTCCCCTACTTAGCTCGGAACAGGAGCTTTGTTGCGAGGTAAGCATAAGATGGTGCCAAGACAAAATTTGAGAGAGAAGCAGGATATTTATCTGAAGTTTTTTCTGAGATGCGAACTGGATTTGGAATCCTTGTCCTTGGCAGTTTTTGCACGAATCGGTAGGTTGGCACAAATTGAGCTGTTGGCGCGAGTTAAGAAGCTGAGCGTGTTAGCTGATAGGATTTGGCGCAAAGTTTGAGAAGATGGCATGGTGGGACCGGCGTAAAGTGAGCATGCTAGCTTGGGATGTACTGGTGCAAGGTTGAGAGGCTGGCATGGTGGGACAGGTGCAAAGGGGAGCGTGCTAGCTGGTTGGGAAGACTCTGAAACCCTAATTGGCGCCCGTCATTGGAATTGCTGTAGAATCCTCATACGAGCTTGTATTTTGACGGTCCGCATATGTATCCTTAAGCCCAAAAAATTTCCAATCTTTAACAAAGAATCTTTTCGGATTATGAGCTTGTTTAGGGGGTGATAAGCGTGAAATATTAAACTTCCAGAACTTTTCCAGGTTGCGTGTTGTCTGATGTTTTGGTTACCTCCCCTTGCTCGTTCATCCGATTGACGTGATATTTTTAAAAAATGTAGGTGACTTCCATACGAAGAGAATGGTACATAACCCAACGCTATATTCTACACTAATTTCTCCCAGTTCGTAATTGAACATAGGGAAGTGTAGATTTCCCTTAGCTGAGCTTGTTCGGAAAACGCGTTTCATGACTTTGGTACTTCTTTCACATGTCGTAGAAGCATAATACAGAACTTAAATGATGTTATCCCACTTACTTTCTTATTTTTATGATCGTACTGATTTTCCATGCTTGACCCATCCCATGTAATCTTCGTATAAGATGCTTAACAACGAAGTTGGGAATCATGGGTCTACTAGTACGAGCAACCCTGGAGCTATTGAAGATGAATTACTTGCGCCTCCCAGTTATGAAGTATTGATTTCCAATGTAGTAGAAGTGGAGGAAATCCCAATTGAGCCTCATATGGTGGAACCCGAATCGAGAATAATAGAAACTTCTTCGTCTGAAGTTTCCCCCATGTGCAACCTACTTTCATTAAATCTCCTTTAATCCTTGTCCACAGGATTCGACATGATCCCATCGTACTCTTCTGAATGTGACAGTGGGATGTTCAGAAATTACTTGATGAAACATTCTTATAGTGCAGGCTTGAGACCTTCTACGATCCCATAAAGTGTTGAAAGCATCTTCTTAGACAGTGAGGTAATGATATTCTTGTGATGTACCCTTAAGAAGTAGATGATCTTGTTGTGAGTACGGATTTTGGTTGACTATGTATTCTTGAGATTTGACGGTGAAGGGGTTCCGTGTATATCCTCAGTCCCCAGTATGGTTTACATGTTTCCTCATAGTAATTGTTGATGTGGTGAAGCTCTGGTTGGTATCGACGAATGATCGACAACAGTTCTTGGTAGGATATGTAATCAGAGGAGACTATACTGTTGTGGTAACAAAGCAGGTTGTCTGGGATTGTATGGGTTTTTGTGGAAGTAAAATAATTGGCTGGATGCGACTATAATCCTTGACACGGGAGCATGTGATACGATCTTTTGCAGGAAGGAGCGGTGTTGAAGAAACTTCGGGTTTTGGAGATGATGTTGAAACTTAAGAAGCCAAACATTAAAGCTTCGGCTTCGGATCCTGGAGCAGCTTGTGGAGAGAAGGCTGAAGCGGAGTGGCTGTTGGAGCGAATATTAAAGCAGAGTGGATGCTGAAGCGAACATTGAAACATAGACGCTAGAGAAGATGCGTCAATCAGTGTGTTGTGAGTCTGGACCCCTCAAAGCGGACAGTGGTTATGAGTCCCCGGTTTCGTCTATCAACCGCGCTTTGGTTTGTGAGCGGCTTCTCTGGTAGGAAACAAATGTTTCCTTAATGAAGTACGGCTGAGGGCTGCAGATATGTATCGATGTTGTGCCTTCGGGAAACATAGAATCTCACGTAAATGTTTTATCAGGGACCGCACAGTTTTGTGGGCGAAGTCCCCAGAAATCATGTGTCTCTTGACAGGAAGAGAGTCTTCGTGAACCCAGGGGGTTTGATGATTTTCTTCAATTTTGGAGAAGTCGTTCCTGATCTTTATATGTGATGAAGTCAGATTGATGATTCCCCGCTGGGCGTTCAAGTGCAACGCTAGAAGGAAGCAAGTTTCCGGCACTGGGAAGATGCAAGCTAGAAGTGAAAGTGTGCCACAAGCTGTCAGTGCTAGAGGAGATGCAAGTTGCTGGTGCTATCCATTGAGCATAGAAGCTAGCACTTGAGAGACACCATCTTTTGGTGCTGACCAGGATGTGGTATTGTAGTTGGCATGTGCATGCTACATGTGTGCCTGACATGTGCATCCAGTGAGTGCGTCTGGTAAGCGCGTCTGGAACCTTGGTTGCCAAGCGGTGATGATAGCGTTGGAGGCTTCTTTCCGTGGGATGATGTGTTAGCGGTAACGTGGTAGCAACAAAGAGTTTGAGATAAAGCAGACGCTCCTCCAAATGACGAAGGATGTCTTCTTCGAGAAAAGTAAACCACTGTTGAATGGCTTCTTTTGCACTTTTGTCTTCTGAAATTCTTCTGTGTTGTTTTTTTTTTTTTGAAAGGCAAATGAAACACCTGGATCATGGTTTAGATTTTCTGGATTTCTGGGTTGATGGGCAAGTGTTACCTATGAGGGTTTTGGGTTATTATTCGAGATGAACTGTTTTAGGATATGGAAGATATGAAAAGATGAATATTTGTCTTTTAGACATAAAGTTCAGCCGGTTTTGATATACAGCTGGTGTCTGTTGAGGATATTGGATTATTTCTGGGATGAATGGATTTGATAATATAACTCCGATTATGCTTTGTGAAGGGAATATTGCTTTTATGAAAGCGTGTGCTAGCAATAGCACAAGATGCAATGGTATGATGGTTTTATTGAGAACCCAAAAATAGATCGTATATCTTGCTTGGTCTAGACCCACTTACTTTATAGGTTTTGCCGTGATCAATCCCCTTTTCCATGTAAAAGGCGGCTTTGCTGGTAGGATTGCCAGCAAGTCTTCAATCGCTGATAGCATCTTTAGTGGTTTTGCTGGTAGGATTGCCAGCAAGTCTTCAATCGCTGGTAGCATCTTCAGTGGCTTTGCTGGTAGGATTGGCAGCAAGTCCCCCATCGCTAGTAGCAGCGGCTTTTCAGGTAGGATTTCTAGCAATAAAAAGAGTGTCTTAGTCAAGCTTACTTGAGTTTGGAGTTTGGTAGGTGGCTTTGGCGAATCCTTTCCCAGTAGTAAAGTATTTCTGGTAAGCTGTTGACAGGGTAGAAAGTTAGCCGGCTTGTTGGATACCCTCTCTGGCGTTGACACGGGCAAGGGTGACGCTCCTAATTCCGTTTTGTTTTCGAGTACCCACGGAGCCCCAAAACCATGTCGTAAATTAGATTCTTGACAATGTAGAAAGTATCGCGTGTTGCGATATTTCCTATGTTGATCCCAAGACTAGCATAGCCAAGCGCATGCTGGTGATTCCTCTCGTGGTCTTTGATAGCCAATGGGGAGTGAGTGGCCTATTGTTTTGTTACTCCTGCCTCTTTCATGGTCTTGAACGTAACAATGTTGAACTCTGAGGCTGCGTCGATGAGCGTGTTTTCGAACTCGGCATCCTTTAAGTTGGCCATGGTGAGAAGTCCCCAGTTGTGCTTCTCGGCAAGGGCGCCTGGCAAGATCTGTTCCTCAGGTGTGTTTTTTGTGGCAGGGTGAAGTCGCTTCCCAGATATTATGTGGTTGAGGGCTGCGAAAGCGTCTCGACGTTGCTCCTTGGAAAAGTAGAGGATTTCACATATGTGATGCATCATGGACTGCACTGTTTCGTGTATGGAGTCCCCAGAGATTTCACAGTTTCTTATGGGAAGCGGATCTCTATGTACTACTTCATTTCTTAGTCGTAACTCCCCTTCCTCTATCCTTTCTTTGAAAATTCTTTTCAACCTGTTGCAGTCGCTGGTTGGATGACTGAAAAATCTGTGGAAGTGACAAAATCTTGGATTTGCCATCTCTTCTTCAGTAGGTGGGTGTCGAGGAGCCGGTAGCCTGATGACACCATCCTGGACCCATGTTTCCAGAAGTTCTATCACTTCCTCTATTGGAAAAGGGAAGTCTGAGTCATCTCCTATGGCTTCAAGGCGACGTTCAGAAGGCTTGGTTAGGGCCTTTTGTGGGGCTTCCCTTCATTATGGGGCTGTGCGCCCAAGGTATTGATATGTTGGAGTGTTTTCCTCTTTCCACTTTCGTCCACCACGCTCACGGAGGAGGGGCCGGTGTTGTATGGCTTGTTGAGAAAACGCAGGCTTCTTCGAACTTCTCGTGTATCTTCATTTCTTAGAGGCCTAGTTCTTTCCAACAGGGATGGCGCTATCGTGGCTGATCGTTTAGCAGCTTCGTGGAGTTCGGAGAAGGTCTGGAATCGTACATTTTACAGTAAAGCCCGATAGATGGGAGTCATGCCATTGATGCACGAATTTACTAGTTGCTGCTCAGTCTCCCCCAGGTCGTGGAAGTCCAGTGCTTGAATTCTGAATCTCTTGACACAATCGTTTGGATGTTCGTCATTATGTTGGAACATTATTTCCAGATCCGAGAGAGTGACTTGCTCGGACACAAATAAATACTTCTTGTAAAATGACGTAACCATTTTACCCCAATCGCGGATGCTGCCTGAGGAGATGCAGTTGTACCACCTATACGCTCTTCCAGTGAGTGACTTTGAAAATTCTCGCAGGCAAAGAACATGGTTATATTCGTGCTCACCTAGAGCCTCTAGAAATCGGGAGACATGTTCCCTTGCGTTGTCGGTTCCGTCGTATAAGGAAAACTGAGGTGATGAGTATCCTTGGGAGTGGAATTCTCTAGATTTCAATTGGATAAGGAGGTTGGTGTTGATGCACATCTGTGTCGTTCTTGATTCAGCTTTGTAGGAGTCGTTTTAGGTCTTCACGTGTTACGAAATCCAGTGGGAGATTTCCTGCCACTGGGTTCCTAATGAGGATTTCCTCATTTGCGTTGGTGTGCTCAGTTACGGTACCAATTCCAAGATCATTGGGAGCACTTGACCTTGGCGCTGTCTGGCGTATCCTTCCTGGGGGTGTGACATTAGCATCAAGGTTGTCGGGAGCATCTTCTCTTAATTCAGGCTGTCGTGGCTCCCGTGGAAGTTGCTCCGTCAAGGATTTGAGGAAGACAAGCACCTCCTTCTGGGTTGAAACCACATCTATTTGAGCCATGGCTAGAGCCTCCTGCCTTTCCATCAAATTTGTGATTGTGAAATAAGGTTTGCCTCCTCTGTTATCTCGCCCCGACGATTGATTGGATGTTGTGGCTCGAGTGGTGATTGGAGGCGTCATTCCTGCTGAAACACTAGTGGTGGAAGCGGAGGCACGAGCCCTGGTGACTGGCGGCGTGACACCTGAAGGGATGCCCTCAGTGCCGTTTGAGTTGGCAGATGGTGCAGATATATTTGTAACGGAAGTAGCTCTGTCCCTGGTAACAGGAGGCGTAACACTTGGAGGGGTACTTTTCATGCTGCCAAGATTGGCAGGTAATGCAGGGGCGTTGGTGGAAGGAGCATTTGTGCTAGGGGAGGCTTCTATGTTGGCGCCTTCAGAGTTTGTCGCGGACCCATATCTTAGTTCTACCATGTTGAGCGAATGGTAAAGAAGATTTCGGACTAAAGATCAGTTTTTGTAACTAAGAGAATGAAACTCCCGCTGTGGTCGCCAATTGTTTATGGGAGAAAATCTCCTATGCCGAATTTAGTAAATTCGATGATGGAGAGACTGGTTTAAACCCTTAAACAAATGTTCTGCGCGTGAACACTTTTGATTCGAGATATCAATCTGTACAACTCTGGCCTAAACCAAGAAGATGGTCGTTCTAGATTTTCTTTGGTCACAAAGTGGAGGAGAAGGGTTTATTTGGGGAGGATAGCGAAGAAGGGTGATGAGACCAGAGAGTTCTGGCTAGGTAGTATCTCGACTTATATCAGAAGTGTAGAAGCTTGCGGAAGCTTGCTAGCGATGGAAGCTTTTGAGAGAGCTTGCAAAGTTGTTATCTGATAGTGTTGTATTTTGCCTGACCAAGACTTGTGTTTTTTGGCAGAATAGGTGAAACCTATTTTACAAGTGAGATTGAACGTACCCTGGCCTCATTAAGGAATTGAGTAAATGTGCCAATTAAAACATAGGAGGTGGAAACGGCTAGCTTTATGGTGAAAATATTTTCACCATAAATTTCCTTATTTAATTGACCGAATTCATTCCTTGCATACCTTGCTTTATTGCGAGCGTAGTGTACGCTGCACGATGTGACCGCTAAACCAAAACCCCAAGAAAGCATCCCCCAGTTTGTGTTGATGTCTCGAGAGTTGAGCGCAAGTGGCAATGACAAAGTTGCTAGTGAAGCGTTGCGGCATGTGTGGGATGTCTCAACCGCATGATGTACTTTGAGTGCGGATGGCAATGCCAAAGTCGCTTGGTGGAGCATTTAGCATGTGTCAATGGCATGTGCGGAATGCCTTGGCCGCGAGTTGCACTTTGAGTGCGAATGACAATGCCAAAGTCGCTAGTGGAGCATGTGCGGAATGCCTTGGAAATTGGCTGGCAGGTTGGGGATAAAAGTGGCTAGTGGTTGCATGTTGGCATGTGCCAAAGGCATGCCAGGACACTTTGGCCAAGTCGCGGGTGCTACAATGGTATAGCAGCTTTGGAATGGGAATTGGCTAGTGGTTGCGTGTTGGCATGTGCCAATGGCGCGCACGGCCACTTTGGCCAAGTCGCGGGCGCTATAATATTATAGCGGCTTGAAAATTGAAACTAGCTAGTGATGCGTGTTGGAATGTGCCAATGGCACGCACGGCTATTGGGCCAAGTCGTGGGCGTTAGCTGGGCATAGCGGCTTGAAGATAGAAATTGGCTAGTGATGCGTGTTTCCATGTGCCAATAGCACGCACGGCCAAGTTGCACGGTTTGCAAGCCTATGGCGCTATTTTTGGCATGTGCCAAATGGTACAACGGCTTAAAAATTGGCTAGTGGTGCGTGTTGGCATGTGCCAATGTCACGCACGGCTAAGTTGACCTAGTTGCACGGTTTGCAAGCCTAGGGCGCTATTTTTGGCATGTGCCAAACGGTATAGCGGCTTAGAATATGGCTAGTGGTGCATGTTGGCATGTGCCAATGGCACGCACATCCAAGTTGACCTAGTTGCACGGTTTGCAAGCCTAGGGCACTATTTTGGCATGTGCCAAATGGTATAGCGGCTTAGAAATTGGATAGTGGTGCGTGTTGGCATGTGCCAATGGCACGCACGGCCAAGTTGACCTAGTTGCACGTTTTGCAAGCCTAGGGCGCTATTTTTAGCATGTGCCAAATGGTATAGCGGCTTAGAATTTGGCTAGTGGTGCGTGTTGGCATGTACCAATGGCACGTACGGCCAAGTTGACCTAGTAGCACGGTTTGCAAGCCTAGCGCGCTATTTTTGGCATTGGCCAAATGGTATAGCGGCTTAGAATTTGGCTAGTGGTGCGTGTTGGCATGTGACAATGGCACACACGGCCAAGTTGACCTAGTTGCACGGTTTGCAAGCCTAGGGTGCTATTTTTGGCATGTGCCAAACAGTATAGCGGCTTAGAATTTGGCTAGTGGTGTGTGTCGGCATGTGCCAATTGCACGCACGGCCAAGTTGACCTATTTGCATGGTTTGGAAGCCTATGGCGCTATTTTTGGCATGTGCCAAAGGTATAGCGGCTTAGAATTTGGCTAGTGGTGCGTGTTGGCATGTGCCAATGGCACGCACGGCCAAGTTGACCTAGTTGCATGGTTTGCATGCCTAGGGCGCTATTTTTGGCATGTGCCAAATGGTATAGCGGCTTAGATCTTGGCTAGTGGTGCGTGTTGGCATGTGCTAATGGCACGTACGACCAAGTTTACCTAGTTGCACGGTTTGCAAGCCTAGGGCGCTATTTTTGGCATGTGCCAAATAGTATAGCGGCTTAGAATTTGGCTAGTGGTGCGTGTTGGCATGTGCCAATGGCACGCACGGCCAAGTTGACCTAGTTGCACGGTTTGCAAGCCTAGGGCGCTATTTTTGGCATGTTCCAAATGGTATAGCGGCTTAGAATTTGGCTAGTGGTGCGTGTTGGCATGTGCCAATGGCACGCACGGCCAAGTTGACCTAGTTGCACGGTTTTCAAGCCTAGGGCGCTATTTTTGGCATTTGCCAAATGGTATAGCGGCTTAGAAATTGGATAGTGGTGCGTGTTGGCATGTGCCAATGGCATGCCCGTCCAAGTTGACATAGTTGCACGGTTTGCAAGCCTAGGGCGCTATTTTTGGCAAGTGCCAAATGGTATAGCGGCTTAGTTTGGCATGGTTTCCTGTGGGTGCAGTATGTTGTTTGGTTTTGGCGTCGTTGCCATGGTACGCAGTATGCTGTTTGGTTTTAGCGTCGGTGCCATGGTGTGCAGTATGAGGCTTGGTTTTGGCGTCGCTGCCATGGTGCGCAGTATGCGGCTTGGTTTTGGCGTCGTTTCCATGGTGCGCAGTATGCGGCTTGGTTTTGGCGTCGCTGCCATGGTGTACAGTATGCGACTTGGTTTTGGCATCGTAGCCGTGGTGTGCAGTATGCGACTTGGTTTTGGCATCGTAGCCATGGTGTGCAGTATGCGACTTGGTTTTGGCGTCGTAGCCATGGTGCGCAGTATGCGGCTTGGTTTTGGCGTCGTAGTCGTGGTGCACAATATGCGGCTTAGTTTTGGAATTAGGGTTCTGTGTCGAAAACCCTAATCTGGTATTTTGAAAAAAATACCCCTATTAATTATTTACACCTGAACTAAATGCTCTCAATTAATGTGTTGCGGGCTACATTAGGTCATGGGATTTTACGATTTTACCCCTTATCTAAAATCCACCATCAACATAGAGAAAAAGAAAAACAACAAGACTAAATTTCCACTTCAGTCAGAAGAGGAATAAGATCTGCAGGCAAGAGCTGCTTATTCCACATAGCTTGGACGTTGTGAGAAAGAGCTTAACTAGCAGTAGAGTGAGCCACAGAATTCGCCATTTCTGGAACGAAATTGAAGTCACAATTGTCGAAATTAGTTATAGCCTCTTTGATATCATTTAGTATCTTCCACAATCTCTATGGTGTGGTCTTCATAACTCCAGTACAACACCTAACAACCACCTAGCAGTCACCTTTAATGATTAAATCTTTGATGTTTAACCAGGTTTCTAAATCAGTATCCAGTAGAAAACCATCAGCCTTGGAGAAAATTGAGGTATCAGTTCTGCCAATACAAGTACCAACTTCTATACAATCTTTATTATGGTCTCTTGCCGCTGCTGCACAAGCATAAACACCACTCTTCCATGTCGCATCAACATTGATTTGACAAAAGGATAAACATGAGCTTTCCATTCATGATCTTCATTTTGAGTATGCAAAGTATCTTCTCCCTCCTCCAGTTCATTTGACTCGGTATTGTAGTAAAGATTAAACCAGAAAAGTGCAAGTTGGAGTGTATCGTAAATAATGGTTTGCCTGTTTTCAAACACTTTCTCATTCCTTGTCTTCCAAATAGCCCAACAGATGGCCATCCCAAGGAATATTGAGTAGAAATTATCATTCCTCTGAACCCAGTGTTATAGAAAAGCATATATGGTCAAATCATCATTTCCCTAAATTCTCAAACCAAATGGAGAAGCAAACCAGATTGCTTAAGCACGATCACACTTGAGAAGAAGATGATCAATGGATTCGTCAGCATTATTACAAATACTGCATTCTGTCGAAACTCCTTCTATAAATATGCCAATCTTTTTCGCAACAGCTACACCATCATATAATACTCTCCATGTGAAAGTCTTTGTTTTTGGGGCAGCTTTATTGTTTTTCCAAAATTCCTTCCAAGGGAAGTCATCCGCACCTCTGCTAGAAGTTTCTCTGTAGTTTTGTTGGAGGATTTTTTGGAAAGACTGAGATGTAAAGTTCCCATGAGGTGTAATCTTCCATATAATCTTGTCTTGAGCACGAGAATTAATCTGCATCGAGGTGACTTGACTAGCAGTGAATGGGTCCATTATTTCTTGTACAAGATTAATCTTCCAATGACCTGTGTCTGGATAAATTAGGTGTTTCACTTTTGTGACTTCTGGATGAGCCACAGAACTCCGTACGTGAATAGAAATGCAGTTATTTTTAATCTAGGGATCAGAGAAGATGTTTATGTTTTCTCCATTCCCAACTAGCTAGGTGATGCCTTTCTTTAGGTTGTCTCTACTATCTAATATTGCAGACCAAGTTGAGTAACAGTTTGTAGTCTTCTTGACATCCCAAAAGAGTTTCTCCCTGAGGTATTCTGCACACATAATTTTTGCCCATAAGCTTTCTTGATCATGTAGAAATCTCCATGCCATCTTTGCAATCAATGCTTGGTTGAGGTCACTTAGAGATCTAATGCCTAGACCCCCTTGATCTTTTGGCAGATTAAACCATTCCCACTTAAGAAAGTACATTTTCTTTTTATCTCTGTTATGCCTCTACCAGAAATTTCTGATGATTTGAGTCTGTTTATTAAGAACATCTTTTGGGATGAGACAAGCTGCCATGTAGTAAACTTGAATGGGATCTAATACAGATTGGATGAGAACTGTTCTTCCAACATGAGATAAGGAATTCCTCTTCCACCATGTTAACTTTTCTTCAAACTTCTCAATAAGATAGTTAAAATTGGATATTATCAAACCAAGCTGCCGAATTTTAACCTCTAGGTACTTCTCATCTTTTTTCATTCTACTAACTCCAAGGGATTGCAAAATCTCATTTTGATATGAATCAGGCACATTCTTGATAAAATGTATTGATTACTTTGTATAGTTCACCTGCTGACCAGAAATCTTATAATAGTCTTGCAAAATAGTGGTAATGGAGTTTATAGTCTTGTGTCAGTGTTACCAAACAACATGATGTCATCAGCAAACAAGATATGAGACACACTTGGAGCCTATCTATTAACCTTGTAACCACTATAATTACCTTATTTCTCCATTTTGTTGATAATGCCACTCAAAGTATGAGCACAAATGATGAACAAATATGGTGATAGAGGACATCCCTGCCTGATGCCTCTTTCACTCATGAAAAAACCTTCAGGTTGACCATTGAGAAGAATTGGAAAAGAAGGAGCTGATACATAGTTCATAATAAGAGCATGAGCTCTTCCAGTAATTCCAATGTTGACTAGGGCCTGACTGAGGAAGTCCCACTCTATTATATCATATGCTTTACTCATATCTGTTTAAGAGCAAAAGAATCTTGAGTGGTATTTGAGGTATGCATAGAATGGAAAATTTCTTTTGCAATCACAATATTATCAAGAATTTATCTTCCTGGGACAAAAGCAGATTGGTTTTTCTCAATAATGTTGTCCAGAAAAGGGCTTAACCTATTTGTGATTATCCTAGTAACAATCTTGTATAAGACATTACATAGAGCTATAGGTCTGTAATCAACAGCTGAACTGGCATTCTTCTTTTTGGGGATAAGAGCTACGGAGGTGTGATTCAGACCTGGAGGTAAGGTGGAAAACCTGAAAACATCTTGTATTAGTTGAACCACTTCTTGTCCTACAATCTCTCAGCATTTTTTTGTAGAAAAGAGAAGGGTATCCATCTGGTCCAGGGGATTTTAGAGATCCCATCTGGTCCAAGGGATTTTAGAGATCCTGTAGCGCCCCTAAGATAGCAGCTGACTAAGCCAATAAATCAACTAAATAAAGAGGCACTAAAATCTAAAACATGCACTTAAGCATTCAATTAAGAAATGTGATACAGAACTTAACCCAAAGCTAACCCCGCTCAGAAATATATATACAAGATCTTCTCTCAAATGATACATATATAATAGTCATTTGTTTTTAAAAATAAAATAATAAATAATAAATAATAAATATAACAGAAGTTAATCAACTAGCGAAGTCAAACCTTGTAGCTTTCACTGCGCAACCCTGATCTGTCACAGAAACTGAAGTGGGAATAATTAACATTTAACTTCTAAGTAATCATAGGCAAGTGTTGGAAAACAATACATGTTTTTCCGAAACATTAAACAGTGACTAAGTCACTGAAATAATCATACATGTATATGGACAAACTCTTTCTTCAAACAATGTATAATATGGTTGTAAATCCCTACCTGACAATTCACACCTAATAGATATGGATGCCACCAAGACCATGGTGACCAATACTCTAAATAATAAAAGCTGAATTAAAGTAGGTATAAATGTGAAGGAGCGTATCCGATATACCACAAGTGGAAATTCTCATTTCCCATAACAATTCATATTGACAACAAAACAATACAGGTCCTTTCCAAATCGTGGAAAGTTTCACAGAATCAACAGGATTAACATAATGCATTTAAACAAAGCATGGAATGCAAGGACAGAAAATGCATGAGTTTGTTAAGCATAAACTTTTATAAAAACAACAGTAATGATTACAAAAAAGTCAAATGCATTCCCACACCTTTTGATGACAGGACACGCCTACCTCGAGATCCACGATCCACTGGTTCATCCTTTGAATCGACCGTTGTTAATAATTAACTGTTAATCACACAAGAATTCTAAGATTCTAGCCAAAATGGCTCACACAAGAATTATACTAATCTAACTAATAGTCATAAGCCCATTTACGTTTTTATACCCTTTTTTTATCTATCTTAAGCCCATCTAAGGTTCTTCACATCTTCATAATCCATCTCTTGCATATCTAAAGATTTACCAATTCATTGGGTTGGTTCTCTATTCCAATAGCTAAGTCTTGTGAGTATCTACAACTTTGTATAAGAACTCAAAGTCTAATTCGGACCAAGAGAGGTCCAAAACATCTAACTAAGAAAACTACCCCAAGCCCAAGTCCACTAAGTCAACTAACAGTCACTAACTGTTAAACTAACGGTCAATGGTCAACTAACATTCAACATCCAGGTCAAGTCAAAGTCCAGGGTCAAATAGTCAAAGTCTAAATAGGTCAACTGGGTCAACTCATGACAGGACAAGGAAACTCGGTGAGTTAACTCAGTCTACAGGACTGATTCAGGTGAGTCGGATTTACATTTAACTCAGTCAGAAACACTAAGTTTAGTCAGCTAGACTAAAATGCAATCTGGCTAAATCCAATGTACAGTCCAACCAAAGATGCATATGCCAAAGTTCAAATGCAGAAGCCAATTTTATATCTAAAGAAACATAATAACACATAACTTAATTACAACACTAACTAAGCTTTCCTTGATCTGCAATTGCAGGCTTTCCCAAAGGCCAAAGCCACAACAACTTTACAAACAGCTTCATCCTATATCTACATGTGCAGTAGCTGCAAAATACCTCAACCAAAATAGTACTCAACTCTCATCTGCAACTCCCCTTTGATTACACTTTACTCATAACTGAAATTCCAACTCAACATACAACAATACTCTACACTACAGTTACATCCTCACATGGCAAAACCCATTTCATCTCTATCATATATTGACTCAAATCCAATTACTTCAACCACCAGTAACCCATTATACCAAGACTAGCACAACCCATTCAGTTCAACCTTTCTGAGTCACAACAATTGTGACTTTACTGTCACAGCAGCAGCATCATTTGAAATCTTAGATCACTACATCAAACCCATTCACTCACATCCTTAACTACAACGCATACCAAACTCTCTAAAGAAATCTGAACTCCATACAAGTTCCATAATCTTCAACTTAACAGAACCATTACCATTTCTCTATAACAAACCTTTCCCTATAATACATCTCCACACCAATACTCATAACATGTATTCCATATATATATATATATATCACAGTCACAATTATAATTATAATTCTAGATCACATCAGTTCAGTCCTCAATAACTCAACCTAAATTCAAACCACAACCCAAGCTCCAGCTGTAACAACAATTTCAACTCCACCAACAGTTCATATAAATACAACCACAATAATCCATATCAATTGTAATACCTAATTCTCATCTTAATTCTAATTCTCAATCAACAGACCCCCAACTCCAAACACCTTCTCTTGCACCTACAATCATTCCCATAGCCAGACATTCATCACATCTTTTATTTCATGGCATCTCATAACTTCGACAACTATAAATTGTAATACTTAACTAAGATTGCAGAGAAGAATCATTACATCAACCATCTAGTCTCCACTAACAACTTCAGATGCATTCAAACAACACACATATCCTACAACCATCAAAACATACCCTCAACTATTCTTCCAATCAATTACAACACCTTAACTTCACTGTTAATCATCACAACACGAAACCCATCTCTAATCTATCTTCTAGACTTCCAATTTCATTCTTCAATCTTCACTGAACATTCTACAAAACCCTAACCTTTTAATTATTTATCAGTTCAACCTCGTAACTTCAATTAAACAACAAACCCATCGTTCTTTAGCTATTAACCACTCGATTATCCATTCGAATTCAGAATCAATATGAAACCCTAATTTAATTTATCAAACCTTCTTTATAACTGTAACTTCAAATTAATATCACCAACTTCTTTTTCACCTCATAATCTTCAAAACCCGTCCTTCAATTCTTATTAATCATCATTTAAATCAAACTCTAAATGAATTCACATAAACCCTAGCTTTCCTTTTAGTTTTAACAAATTAACATCCTCATAATCTATTTACCAACGTCAGAAAAATCTTCTACTGAATCCGTACGTCGTCGTTGATTGATTCTCTCAACACACCTCAAATCCTTCTCTCGATCTTTAACAGAAGAAGAACGAAGAAGAAGGGAAAAGAAGAAGAAAGAGAAGAAGAATAAAAGAATGATTATTCTCTTCGATCCAGTTGGAGATAAGGCCGACGAGAATTGCTAAAGGCACCCGAGAAATGGATAAGGGAAGCCAGGCGTTTAAATCTGATGATATCTTCTTCGTATGGTATCTGAATGACACAATCGAGTAGTCCAATTCGCGTAACTTTTCGAGACCTATATAACGATACTAATTTCGTATCTAGTTCGTTGTTAGATTAAATCCTATTAATTAATGTTTGTGTTAAACTAATCGAGTTATTATCGTCTAATTCGTTTCTTGACTGGTCTAATATCGTTGACGAGCTTGAGGGTCCTTACATTCTCCCCACCTTATATCATTTTCGTCCTCGAAAATAGAATCATCCTTCTGGTCTTCATATACTCCCCACCTTATAGAATAATCCCATCTCTTGTCTAAGCGCAAACAACATAAAACAAAGCACAACCCTATATGGTTTTCTACTACTAAAATATGTGGTTCTAAGTTCAACTACGTTGATTTAATTTCAATCAAATAGGGAAGTCTAAGTTTCATTTGCAAATATCTATTTTGTAACATATTTGTCTCTAACTTCAAGGAAGAAACTTACAAATCTTTTTGAGGTTGAAACTATAGGTTCTCTAAAAATAACTAATTCATCCTTCTATGATCGATCATCTCTGAATGTAGTTACCCTGTCAAGGTTGGTCAATCCCAACAATGCCTTCCTACGAACAGAGAAAACACAACCTTCACTATTCCCCAGTGCTGGATTAACTAAGAACAAACTATTACGAATTATTATGTATTAATTTATTAAGATTAATTAGTCTTTAACTTCTATCTTTACTAGTGTATGTCTGATAAATTTACTTTACATCATTTTAAACAATTTTAATCATCAAAACTTATTTTATTACTTTTATTTATCATTGTTATTATTATTTATTTATTTTAATGGAATCGAATTTTAATTTCAAATGAAACTATATTATTATAACTAAATAGATTTTAAATTCATGCACTAATTAAGAATGACTTAATAATGTTATAACCATTATCCAAATATAAAGTTATACCTAATTGTTTATTTCATTATGTGACTTGATATAAGCTAATAACCGCTAATAGTTTATCATAGTTGTTTGGTATTAATATTGTATTATTATTATTACATTTATTTATTTATTTCTTATTTCTCATACCAATAAAATTTAATCGTAATTAATCATAATGTCAAGTTTAAATTTTATTATTAATATTAGACTTGATTTGGTCAAACTTTATTTCCTTAAATTTATTGTATTGCTAAGTAATCCCTAAGTTGTATTATTAATAAAAATTACATCTTTCTAATACAGTACTAACATAAAATTATTATCCAAGTGATATTTACAATAATTAGTATTAGACAGTATTATAATTTGCTTATTTAATCGAAAACTATTGTCTTAATTATACTATCATTTTTATTATTGTTTTATCAAATTTTCTTATTTGAATACTAGCGTAACTAACATACAATCAAAATAATTATTTAGCAATGACACTTATTTTAATTTTATCACGCTTTAATCTTGCAAATATAATTTTACATTCCCGCAAGGGTTGATATAACAAATTGTATTTATTCAGATTGAATCGGTAATATAGTATATCTTGTTACATATTGGCGTTAGTAATTTAATATGATTTAAATTTTGAGTCTGCATATTAAAAATATTATATGTCTTAATAGTCTTTAGATTTTAGGTATTAATAATAAGTATCTATTTCACATGCAATTTTATTCTCCTTTAAGTTTAATTTTGTTCTAAGCATTCAAGTATTATAAATATCACTTCATGTGTATAATTTAGTAATTTAGTGAATCATTTATTAGACTAAAGATAATCTGGTATAAGATCGTTAACAAGTTTAGTCTTTACTTTATGCATTATATAACCTCACGTCCTTTTATTCCTACTTAGTAAGTCTTATTTATCTATCTGGTTTAAACGCAAAACACAAAATTCTAATTTGTTATTAGTTCACTTTGCAAAACTTAATTGTAGATAAGCACTAATAATTTTCCATTGCTATTTAATCATAATCATTATTTATCACTATATATTTGTTAATGAGATTTTAATTTAATTTATTCTCAATAATATATTAATTTAAATTCTAACAGTTTAAATTTTTCATACTAATTTTCCATTCCAAAAGATGATTAAATCTAGTTACAAAGAAGAATCTTATTTGATATACAAATTTATTTCTTTTAATTCTAATATAACACTAAGCATCAGGATATTAATATTACTACTTCATGTATGTTTGTTTCATTTTAAAGATTTATTGAATCATTTGTTAAACTAAAGATAATTTCCGTACAAAATTTATAACAAATTGAGTCTTTTCATTTTATACATTATATTCTCGCTTTCTTAAGTCTAACGCCTAATGAGTATTATATTAATTATCTAGTTTAGATGCAAAATATATATCTCAAATTTGTAATTAATTTATTTTACAAAATTTAACCGTAAATATCGTTACCAATTTACCATAATTATTTAGCTATAATTATTATTTTTATCGTTATATATCTTTAATGAATTTTAGTTAAGTTAAGTGCAACATGATATTAATTGATAAATAAATGCGAACAAAACTTTATTAAATTTTTTTTCATTACTTTTATTATCAGTTATAGTTACTATTATAATAATATTTTATTATTAGCATTGATGGTTGAAATATTATTCTAACTACTCTTACAAATATTATTGAGTTCCAAAAGCATTATTAACATTTATGAAATTATAAACTGTTGATTCTTCCTATAGTCAAGATACTCAATAAATTTCTATGTGATTTTCAAGATTTATCAATAATACATGTTCATACTTTTTAGTCTGATTATTCCATGATCCTTATCAGCTAAAGTTATTGGCGTACCATACAATTTTTACTTCATTACATAAACAAACAACCACACAAACAGATCAAGCAATCAAATAATTCTTTTATTTATGGATAGCTTTTAGTAATTAATATTTATCTCACAACCCAACCCAGTCTTAAAATAATCTAGTTCACTAACTGGCACTGGCTAATTTCTAACTATTCCCATTTAAGATCTAATAGTAAGCTCTGATACCAACTTTGTAGCGCCCCCTAAGCTAGCAGTTGACTAATCCAATAAATCAACTAAATAAAGAGGCACTAAAATCTAAAACATGCACTTAAGCATTCAATTAAGAAATGCGATACAGAATTTAACCCAAAGCTAACCCCGCCCAGAAATATATATACAAGATCTTCTCTCAAATGATACATATATAATAGTCATTTGTTTTTTTTTTTAAATAAAATATACAACATAATAAATATAACAGAAGTTAATCAACTAGCGAAGTCAACCCTTGTAGCTTTCATTGCGCAACCCTGATCTGTCACAGAAACTGAAGTGGGAATAATTAACATTTAACTTCTAAGTAATCATAGGCAAGAGTTGGAAAACAATACATGTTTTTCTGAAACATTAAATAGTGACTAAGTCACTGAAATAATCATACATGTATATGGACAAACACCTTCTTCAAACAATGTATAATATGGTTGTAAATCCCTACCCGGTAATTCACACCTAATAGCTATGGATGCCACCAAGACCATGGTGACCAATACTCTAAACAATAAAAGCTGAATTAAAGTAGGTATAAATGTGAAGGAGCGTATCCGATATACCACAAGTGGAAATTCTCATTTCCCATAACAATTCATATTGACAACAAAACAATACAGGTCCTTTCCAAATCGTGGAAAGATTCAAAGAATCAACAGGATTAACATAATGCATTTAAACAAAGCATGAAATGCAAGGACAGAAAATGCATGAGTTTGTTAAGCATAAACTTTTATAAAAACAATAGTAATGATTACAAAAGAGTCAAATGCATTCCCACACCTTTTGATGACAGGCCACGCCTACCTCGAGATCCATGATCCACTGGTGCATCCTTTGAATCGATCGTTGTTAATAATTAACTGTTAATCACACAAGAATTCTAAGATGCTAGCCAAAATGGCTCACATAAGAATTATACAAATCTAACTAATAGTCTTAAGCCCATTTACGTTTTTATACCCTTTTATTATCTATCTTAAGCCCATCTAAGGTTCTTCACATCTTCATAATCCATCTCTTGCATATCTAAAGATTTACCAATTCATTAGGTTGGTTCTCTAGTCCAATAGCTAAGTCTTATGAGTATCTACAACTTTGTAGAAGAAGTCAAAATCTAATTCGGACCACGAGAGGTCCAAAACATCTAACTAAGAAAACTACCCCAAGCCCAAGTCAACTAACAGTCACTAACTGTTAAACTAACGGTCAATGGTCAACTAACAGTCAACGGCCAGGTCAAGTCAAAGTCCATGGTCAAATAGTCAAAGTCTAAATAGGTCAACTGGGTCAACACATGACAGGACAAGGAAACTCGGTGAGTTAACTCAGTCTACATGACTGATTCAGGTGAGTCGAATTTACATTTAACTCAGTCAGAAACACTAAGTTCAGTCAGCTAGACTAAAATGCAATCTGGCTAAATCCAATGTACAGTCCAACCTAAGATGCATATGCCAAAGTTCAAATGAAGAAGCCAATTTTATATCTAAAGAAAAATAATAACACATAACTTAATTACAACACTAACTAAGCTTACCTTGGTCTGCAATTGCAGGCTTTCTCAAAGGCCAAAGCCACAACAACTTTACAAACAGCTTCATCCTATATCTACATGTGCAGTAGCTGCAAAATACCTCAACCCAAACAGTACTAAACTCTCATCTGCAACTCCCCTTTGATTACACCTCATTCCTAACTAAAATTCCAACTCAACATACAACAATACTCCACACCACATTTACATCCTCACAGAGCAAAACCGAATTCATCTCTATCACATATTGACTCAAATCCAATTACTTCAACCACCAGTAACCAATAATACCAAGACTAGCACAACCCATTATGTTCAACCTTTCTGAGTCACAACAATTGTGACTTTACTGTCACAACAGCAGTATCATTTGAAATCCTAGATCACTACATCAAACCCATTCACTCACATCCTTAACTGCAACGCATACCAAACTCTCTAAAGAAATATGAACTCCATACAAGTTCCATAATCTTCAACTTAACGGAACCATTACCACTTCTCTATAACAAACCTTTCCCTACAATACATATCCACACCAATACTCATAACCCGTATTCCATATATATCACAGTCACAATTATAATTCTAGATCACATCACTTCAGTCCTCAATAACTCAACCTAAATTCAAACCACAACCCAAGCTCCAGCTATAACAACAATTTCAACTCCATCAACAGTTCATATCAATACAGCCACAACAATCCATATCAATTGTAATACCTAATTCTCATCCAAATTATAATTCTCAATCAACAGACCCATAACTCCAAACACCTTCTCTTGCACCTACAATCATTCCCATAGCCAGACATTCATCACATATTTTATTTCATGGCATCTCATAACTTCGACAACTATAAATTGTAATACTTAACTAAGATTGCAGAGAAGAATCATTACCTCAACCATCTAGTCTCCACTAACAACTTCAGATGTATTCAAACAACACACATGTCCTGCAACCATCAAAACATACCCTCAACTATTCTTCCAATCAATGACAACACCTTAACTTCACTGTCAATCATCACAACACGAAACCCATCTCTAATCTATCTTCTAGACTTCCAATTTCATTCTTCAATCTTCACTGAACATTCTACAAAACCCTAACCTTTCAATTTTGTATCAGTTCAACCTCATAACTTCAATTAAACAACAAACCCATCGTTCTTTAGCTATTAACCACTCGATTATCCATTCGAATTCAGAATCAGTATGACACCCTAATTTAATTTCTCAAACCTTCTTTATAACTGTAACTTCAAATTAATATCACCAACTTCTTCTTCACCTCATAATCTTCAAAACCCGTCCTTCAATTCTTCTTAATCATCATTTAAATCGAACTCTAAATGAATTCACAGAAAACCTAGATTTCCTTTTAGTTTTAATATATGAACATCCTCATAATCTATTTACCAACATCATAAAAATCTTCTACTGAATCCGTTTAATCCAACTCAACGCCTCCAAGATAGCCATGCATTCTCCCGTCAGGATCAATTATTCCATCTGCATTGATTCTCTCAACACACCTCAAATTCATCTCTCGATCTTTAATAGAAGAAGAAAGAAGAAGAAGGGAAAAGAGAAGAAGAAAGAAGAATAAGAGAATGATTATTCTCTTCGATCCAGTTGGAGATAAGGCCGACGAGAATTGTTAAAGGCACCCGAGAAATGGATAAGGGGAGAAAGGATCGTCCTTAAATTCCAAGTAGAAGTATTAGGAATTATCAGTTTAAATCAAACACATATTCCAGATGATTTGGAAAGAAGGTCGATGATATCTTCTTCGTATGGTATCCGAATGACACACTCGAGTAGTCCAATTCGCGTAAATTTTCGAGACCTATCTAATGATACTAATTTCGTATCTAGTCCGTTGTTAGATTAATTCATATTAATTAATGTTCGTGTTAAACTAATCGAGTTATTATCGTCTAATTCATTTCTTGACTGGTCTAATATCGTTGACGAGCTTGAGTGTCCTTACAGATCCCATCTTCTTTATCAACTCAAAAATTTCATCAACACTTGGGATAGAGCTTAATTTCCTGCAATCATCTTGAGACAACTTGTTAGTTGTATCTGTCACAAAATAGTTTTGAGAAACATTCGTATCTCTAGTGAACATTGTTTGAAAGTGAGAAATAAGGTTCTCCTTTATCAGATCATGCTCAGATATCCATTCTCTATCTTGATTTTTTAAAGCAAATATTTTGTTTTTGATTCTCCTGTGAATGACAGAAACATGAAATACCTGTGAATTTTTATCAATGGATGGTATCCATTTGGATTTGTTTCTTTGCTGCCAAAATATTTTTCCCCTTTTCTCAAGGCAAGTAATTTTGTTGCAGATTGCATTTTCCTCCTCTCTTATGTCAGTCAAATAGGATGAAGCCTGCAAGTCAACAAGATTTTGTTTCTATATTTCAATCTCTCTCCTTATGTCCCAAAAAATCTCCTTGCTCCATTTCTTTAGATTTTCTCTCACGTCCTTGAGCTTTGCAGTTGTATCTCCTGAAGAGCTGTCCCAACTAGTTTGTAAAACATTCTTGAAATCTGGATGGTCTGTCCAATATAATTCGAATTTGTAGTTGGGTTGTCTTTTTGGTGGTTTCCTCGTAGTGTTGAGGATGATGGGTGCATGATCACTTTCAATTCTGGGAAGGTGTAATACTGCAGCATCAGGGAACTTTAACCTCCAAACTATGTTGCAGAGATCTCTGTTTAATCTTTTAAAAATTGGAGGAGTCTGAGTTGCATTGTTAGAGCAAGTAAATGCAGGTCCGGCATAGCCCAAGTCTAAAACATCCCCTTCATTGATAATGTTTCTGAATTCACTGCAACTGATATCAGTATCTGGAGAACCCCCATGTTTTTTACAAGCATGCATGAGAACATTCAGGTCTCCAATAATGCACCATGGAGAATTGATGTTTGATTATATGATGCTTGTGTTTCTCCAGAAATCGTTTCTCTAAGCATGTGCAGGAGGTCCATATATGCATAGCAGATCCCAGCTTGGAATGCTCAGGTGAGCTTCAACTGTGTAGTGAATTAAGTTATGGGTCTCAGCATTTATTGTCAGTTTAACATTGTATTTCCATAGGAGAGCTAAACCACCACTTCTGCCATTAGCTGCTACAAAAGTGTAGCTTTTGAAATCCAAAGAGTTGCACACCTTTCTGCTATTGCTTTCATTTAGTCTTGTTTCAGATAGAAAGATAATGGAAGGATTATAGATACGCAGGAATAATTTGAGTGTTAGAACTGTTGATGAGTGCCAAATAGTGCATATTTCTACACCTTTTTATTGGCATTTAACTCATCTTTTGCGCTTTAAAATCAGATATTATCCCAAATTCTATATTTTCTCTGTTTTCAAGAATAAGTATTTGTATTAATTAACTTTGTGTTTTTAGGTACCAAATAAAGCTTGGATGAATTGCGTACGAGAAGGCAGAGACAATGGCGAAAGAAAGGAGTCATTCGGAGTTCGTATGAAGAAGTTATGGGCAAAACAAGAAAAAGGGCAAAATGGTCATTTTACAATGGTCAAGTGATGTTGACACCCTACAGTGCGTTAATGGGCAGTAATTTACTAAGGGGCACCCTCAGTTAGGCACCTGCTATTTGCACTCTCGGTTTGGTTAGGGGGACACCGTCTTCAACATTTCAAACCAACAATTTTGGCGGGAAGAACTTCTTTCAACTGGTTGGCAGTTAATGGCAGTGACGGATTGGAGTTGTGAGAGCAATCTAAGGACGAGCTTGATAGAGTAACTGTTGGCTGAGATGGTTCTCGGCTTTGTCATTATCGAGAATGACCATGCATGGCCGGTGATCGGAGCTGCTGGGTGCTGTTCACGACAAGCTGATGATCGAGGAGACATCGATGATGCACGGGTTGTCGGGAGATGATGGAAATGATGGTAGAGGAGAACGTGATGAAAGATAATTCAAGATGACTGGCGAGCACGTGAAGGTGATCAAGATGAAATGCAAAAGGTTGGAGAATGTGTTGATGCTGTCCTTTGCTCGGTAATGGTACGACGATGATTGCTCGGTCATGACAGGCTGTTGATGGGGAGGAACTCGATCTAATGATGAACTGAAGCACATGCTAATGGCAGTGACAACGATGATGAAGCTCGTAGATACTGTTGGAACTCACATTGGAACGTGAAGCTGTTGGAGCTCAGTCCGAGGCAATGATTGTGCCGTGAAGAGAACGTGACATAGCATGGTTTTCTGTTCGTGTTTTCTGTTGTTGGTTTCATGGCAGCCTCGAGCGTGGAAATAATGATGATGGCCGAAACGTAAGGCATGGGAGAAATAACAAAGCATTGGATGAGCGGACAGCAGCACGTGGAAGCGTGGTATGTGAAGGGACACAAGTGAATGGGCGAGGAAACAGCTTGGGAGGAGAATAACCATTAGTTAATGGGAAGAGACATCTCTTGGTAGAAACTATGGTGGGAGCTGACAACAAAACGGCGTGGGAGGAAAGCTGACAGCAAGAAGACAAAGCGTGGGCTGCGTGAGAAAAGAAAGAAGAAAAATAAAGAAAGAAAACTTAATATATCCCATGAGCATGCTGCTTGAGAACGTGAGTGCCAGGGAGAGAGGTATGGGCGTGATACTGCCATACACGTGAAGAAGTTAAACAAATGAATAAATGTCTGGTGTTTTCCACCCTATAAATACACTGGAACTCTTCTCCCAGAAAAAGACCGGGGACTAAGGGTTCTCTCTACACCATAACACACACCATATTTTCTATCAGTACAATTCCATTTCCATTTTCAGTATGTTCTAAAACTCTTTGCTAGAGTTTAGATGAAGCTCTAGCCTACTGATATGTCATTCATACTTTGTGAGTTGTTCTTGAATGTTTGAAATTGTTTAAGATATAATTTAATCCAAGTTTGTCAATATTTTGCTCTCACAATGTATGCCATGTATCCATTGTAGTTAGAATATCACTATGTTGATTATGCTGCAACTCATGCTTAAAAATATTATTGATCCTTAGATTAGTTGTCTTGTAACTAGACAGTTAATGCTTTGGAGAAATATTTTAGTTGTGATTAATTTATCCATTGGAGAAACACCTTAGATACAAGGTAAACTTGAATCTGCTATAAGGACAAGAATAACATAATAAATTAAATGCATATTGTAGGTTAGTAGTGGATTTGAAAGCTCTAGTATCCTCATTCTCAGTGTTTACACCCTGTGTTATTTTCTTCTATTTACTTTTATTATTTCAGTCACTTGAAAATCATTTCGTCGTATCGACAAAACAAACTCTTTTGGTCACTTTTATTTAAATCAGTTTAGAAAGAGCAAAACTTCAAATTACACTCACCAAGTCTCTGTGGTTCGACCTGTATTTGCCCTGCCTGCAATAGACACCGTGCACTTGCAGTATACATAGTAGTAGGTATCTTTCCGAGCCTAACAAGTTTTTGGCGCCGTTGCCGGGGACTCGGTTAGCGGTGTAGCTGAGGTTTCTATCTTTACTGATTGAAAAAAAAATATTATAAAAATTATACAAAATAAAAAAAATAATTTTTTTTTTTTATAATTACATGTTCTTCTTTACGTTTTTGTTATTTTTGTCTTTTCCTTACAGAATTTGGAATTCGGAGCGAAAGAAAATTTGCCAAAGATTTTGGTAAATATTTAAAAGTCTTGGAGTAAAAGGCGAAGCTAAAGGGGCGAAAGAAGAAGATTTTTTTTACATAAAAAAAAAAAGAGAGTTTATTTTATTTATTTATTTTTAGATTGTATTAGGATTTCTCTACTCTTGTAATTTTCTATTTCTTTTGCATTCTATCTTTTTGGACTTTGGACTTGGACATTATTTTATTTTTATTTTTAAACCCTACGGAAGGGTAGTATTAAATATCAAATTGTTTGCAGAGAAGGACGGTGATTACAATATCACCTCGGCCCCTCGGGTTCGTTCATGACATAGGAGTCGTGGCCCGAGTCGACAACAACGGTTCATCCCCCGTCTGGTACGGGAGGTAAATTTGTCGAAACACTCGCGAATCCCATGTTAGCGAGTTACTGTATTCCTTCGGTTGCATATATGTTGAGGACTTGAATACGGATGCTTTTATTTTCCTAGTAAAGGGCAAGAACTGGCCATCTAAGATAAGGGTTCGGATTTTATCACCGTTCTCTTCTTGCCCGCCTTAGGAAAACGATACCTAAACGGGAACCTAAGCTTTAAAATTTGAAATAGAACAAGACCTATAAGGTAACAAGCTTAGTAGGAAAGTCGTTCGGAAAATATTGGTTACTCTTTAAGCATACTTCGAAGTTCATGATAGTTTCTGTAAATTGAATGCGTGACTGCACCGCCTTGTGATATGGTGAGGCCTTGGGTATCAAAGCTCCAGCAGCTTCCCTCGCCTCTATTCAATATACTTTAACTCAAATTGATTCCAAAGGGGTTTGTTCAGATTGTAACGAATTTCCTTTCAAAGGATTAGAAGTTGGTCTAGAAAACAATCTAAGTGGAGCCATCATGCTTTTTGTTTGCTAGAAATCAGTAGGTTTACTATGGTGGAGTCAGCCTTGTTTGTGATTGAATAGAACTCCCCTTCCTTGTTTGTGGTATTCTATATTTTTTTTTTTGGAAGGGGGGATGGCTATCAAGGATGCTGTCAGTCGCAAAAATACCAAGTATTTAGAAAAATGCACTGCACAAGGATATGGATTTGGTGCTTTGGCTTTCACTACTCTAGGTGGATTTGGTGCTTTGGCTTTCACTACTCTAGGTGAATTTGGGGACGCATTCGCTTGATATTGCTAGTCATGATGCTAACGTGCGTGTAGGTGATTTCCTTTTTCATAGGTTAAGTGTGGTAGTTCAAAAAGGAGTTGGAGCCCAGCTTGTTGCTAGGCTTCCGACTAGTTTCTTGTCTGAATTTGGAAATTAAATGAAATAAAAAAATAAAAAAAAAACGACTAGTTATGGATGTATGAGTGTTTAGCATGCTTGATGTGCTAGCTGGGCTATGATTGTGTCTTTTAGAGACCAAACAAACCGACTAGTTAGAATTCCCCAAGCAGATATAGTCGACATACCTAGTCTTGAAGTAGAAAGCCCCGACCAATCTGAGACAATGGGTGATCACATAAACCCGCCCCGTAGTCTCAAGGACTACATGTACCCAACGAGGACAAGCCAGTCCTCGTGCATTGTCTTACCAGCTGCTGTTGGACAATTTGAGCTAAAGGCAAGTATCCTTAATATGTTTCCTAAGTTTAGAGGGGTTGATGCTGAAAATCCCTACCACCACGTGAGAGAATTTGAGGAAATTTGTGCGACTCTTCAGATCAACCAAATGACGGATGATGCCCTCAAACTGAGACTATTTCCCTTTTCTTTGAAAGAAAAAGCAAAGTCATGGATGTGTGCTTTGCAGCCACAGTCAATTAATTCATGGGATGGCCTTACAAAAGAGTTTTTCAGAAAGTTTTTCCCCAATCATAAGACTACGACCATTCGTCAAAGTCTGAATAGTTTTGTGCAATTAGATGATGAGACTCTAGCAAAATATTTGGAGAGATTCAATGAATTATTGCTCCAATGTCCCCATCATGGTTTTGAAAAATGGAGACTTGTGCAAATTTTATATGAAGGCCTAGATGTCAGGACCCGAACTACAGTTGAGGCAATGTGCAATGGTCTGTTTATTGACAAAAGTGCTGATGAGTCTTGGGATTTCTTAATCGAAGTCGCTGAAAAGACTCAGCAGTGGGAGTCCATCCGTGCACTTAAAGAGACTACCCGTGTAGCTAATTTTCACAGAATTGAGTCCGACTTTGAGGGAAATGCAAAGATGGCATCTATGGCTAGGAGAATAGAAGAGCTAGAGCTCCAGAAGAATGTAAAACCTAATGCCCCTACTCTCCGTAACCAAATTGAAATGGCCACTTGTGCCGCGTTCCATGGTTCAGACCACTTAGTGGACACTTGTCCAGACCTCCATGCATTTCAAGAGTCTAAAACCGAGCAAGCCAATGCTTTGTACAATAGGCAAGAGAACAATCCGTACTCTCAAACCTATAACCCAGGGTGGAGGAATCACCCTAACTTTTCATGGTCTAAAGGGCCCGTCCAAGGGGGAACATCAAATAACAACCAAGGATACTCATATCCTAGAAACCCCCAAGTACAACCACATACTCAGTACCCTGTAGAGAAAAAGCCTAGTTTTGAAGACAATTTCAGTCTGTTGACCCAAAATCTTGTACAACTTCAAAAGACAACCGACCAACGTTTCACGAGTCTAAAACTTAAAATGGGTCAGATATGTGATGCTTTGAGTGAGAGAGATAGGGGCAAGCTCCCTAGTAATCCCCAACAAAATCCAAAGAATGTATTTCAGGCAAGTACTTCAACTTGCAATGAAACTTCACATAGTCCTGTAAATGCTATCACCACTCTTCGTAGTGGTAGAGCTATTGAAAACAATGTAGGTGTACCACAGTCGAGTGAGTCTAGATCAGACTCACCAGTGCTTACAACTCCACAGAAAACACCTGTTGTGGAAAAGGAATCTGAGCATGATACTGATTCTAAGAATTCCACTGATGCTAATGTACATGCACCATCTCATGTACCTGTTTCTCCATTTCCTCAAAGATTAGAGCAACAGAAAAAAGGTACCCAATACAATGAGATGTTGGAGATGTTTAAATGAGTCAATATAAACATTCCTTTTCTCGAAGCAATTAAGCAGATACCTGCCTATGCAAAATTTTTGAAGGACCTATGCACACAAAAGCGAAAGCTTCACGTGCATAATCGTGCCTTTCTCACTGAGCAGGTAAGTTCAATTATTCAAAACAAAACACCACCTAAGTATAAATACCCAGGTAGTCCAACTATCACATGCATTTTAGGCAAGCATACAATAGATAGGGCTTTATTAGACTTAGGTGCAAGTGTGAATCTTTTGCCATACTCTGTGTATGTGCAGTTAGGTCTTGGGGAGCTGAAACCCACTCCTGTTACGCTACAATTAGCGAGATGTGTCTCGTAAAAATCCCTCGGGGTATTGTGGAGGATGTATTGATAAAGGTTGATAAATTTTATTTCCCCGTGGACTTCATTGTGCTGGATACTCAACCTATGCAAAACCCAGATTGTCACATTCCTGTTATTTTGGGACGTCCTTTCCTGGCTACGTCCAATGCTATCATAAACTGTCGTAATGGAGTGTTGAAATTATCTTTTGGTAACATGACTGTGAACTGAATGTCTTTCGTGTAAATCAACAACCCATAGATTGTGATGATGATGAATTGCATGAGATTAACATGATTGAGAGTCTGATTCAAGACTCATTGCCTGATATTTTATCTGTGGATCCTTTGCAAGCATGTCTAGATAACTTCGACTTAGATCTCTTTGATTCTAAGTACATTAGTGAAGTTCACTCTTTGCTTGAATATGTGCCACCCATGGACATTGCTAAATGGAAATATGCTGTGGAACCACTTCCACTCTCTGATTCCAAATATGCCCCATCTCTTGTTGAACCACCTAAACTTGATTTGAAACCATTGCCCGATACATTGAAATATGCTTTCTTAGGTCCTTTTGATACTTTTCCTGTGATTATTGCATCATGTTTAGACACAGAGCAAGAAAATAAACTTTTAGAAGTACTTAAAGAGCATAAGGAGGCCTTAGGTTGGTCCATATCAGACCTTAAAGGTATAAGTCCCACAATTTGCATGCATCACATAAATCTGGAAGAAAATACTAAACCAACCAGGGAAATGCAAAGAAGACTTAACCCAAACATGAGAGATGTTGTTAAGGGTGAGATTCTGAAATTGCTTGATGCTGGTATCATATACCCAGTTCCTGATAGCAAGTGGGTCAGTCCCATTCAAGTGGTACCCAAAAAGTCTGGAATTACTGTAGTTCCAAATGAAAAGAATGAACTTGTCCCCACCCGTGTGACCACAAGGTGGCGAGTTTGTATTGATTACAGAAAATTGAACACGGCAACAAAGAAAGACCATTTTCCCCTGCCCTTCATTGATCAAATGCTAGAAAGGTTGTTGATACATAGGTACTATTGTTTTTTAGATGGCTATTCAGGCTACAACCAAATTTACATAGCACCCGAAGACCAACATAAGACTACTTTTACTTGTCCTTATGGAACATTTGCTTATCGTCGTATGCCTTTTGGGTTATGTAATGCACCCGCTAATTTTCAACGTTGCATGATGAGCATATTCTCCGACATGATAGATGAGTTTCTTGAAATTTTCATGGATGACTTTTCTGTCTTTGGGTCTTCTTTTGATGAATGTTTGCATCATCTTACTCGTGTGTTGATTCGATGTAAAGAAAAGAATTTGGTTTTGAATTGGGAAAAATGTCATTTCATGGTTGACTCGGGCATTGTTCTAGGGCATATCATCTCGGAAAAAGTAATAGAAGTAGATAAATCCAAGGTTGATATCATTCAACACTTACCTCAACCTCGTTCTGTGAGGGACATAAGATCATTCTTAGGCCATGCCGGTTTTTACCGCCGATTCATCAAAGACTTTAGTAAAATTTCAAGACCTTTGTGTAATCTTCTTGCAAAAGATGTTGCATTTGTCTTTGATGATGCATGTAAGGAAGCATGGGAGCAATTGAAGGCTCTTCTTACATTTTCCCCTATAGTCAGACCACCCGACTGGACCTTTCCATTTGAACTTATGTGTGATGCATCTGACTATGCTGTAGGAGCTGTTTTAGGTCAGCGAGTAGACAAACTCCCTTATGTGATCTACTATGCTAGTAAAACACTTAATGACGCGCAAAATGAATTATTCAACAACTGAGAAAGAGTTACTAGTCAGTTGTGTTTGCATTGGATAAGTTTAGATCTTATTTGATAGGGTCTAAAATCATCATATATTCGACCATCTTTGTGTTGAAATATCTTTTATCTAAAAAAGATGCTAAAGCTCATCTAATTCGATGGATACTCTTGTTACAAGAGTTCAACCTCGAAATTCGAGATAAGAAAGGGTCGGAGAATGTTGTAGATGATCACTTATCTAGGTTGAATGCTGAATCTACTGATGAATCAGTGCTTATTAGAGAATCATTCCCTGATGAGCAATTAATGCTTGTATCTGAAATGCCTTGGTTTTCGGATATCGTGAACTACCTTGCTACAGGTAGAATTCCCTCTCATTGGTCTAAGCAAGACCATTATAAATTCTTGGCAGAAGTTAAACACTTCCTTTGGGATGACCCATACCTGTTCAAGTACTGCCAGGATCAAATTATTAGGAAATGCGTCCCAAATTCTGAACAAAGGGATGTCATCTCTTTTTGTCATGACCATGCTTGTGGAGGCCACTTTAGTGCCAAGAAAACTGCTGCAAAGATCTTGCAGAGTGGTTTTTACTGGCCAACATTGTTCAAAGATAGCCATGCTTTTTGCGTTGCTTGTGACCAATGTCAGAAATTAGGAAGCATATCTAAAAGAAACATGATGCCCTTACATCCCATTTTGATTGTTGAGCTGTTTGATGTGTGGGGTATTGATTTCATGGGTCCATTTCCTAACTCTGAAGGTAAGTTGTACATTCTTGTTGTTGTTGATTATGTCTCTAAGTGGGTAGAAGCCATTGCATCCAAAACAAATGATCATAAAGTTGTTCTTTCTTTTCTTAAAGAAAACATTTTCTCTCGCTTTGGAACACCTAGAGAAATAATCAGTGATGGAGGTAGTCATTTTTGCAATAGACCCTTTGAATCACTTGTGCGCAAGTATGGAATCACTCATAAGGTAGCAACACCTTATCATCCTCAGACCAGTGGCCAAGTAGAAGTTTCTAATAGGGAAATTAAGCGTATCCTTGAAAAGACTGTTAATCCTTCTAGGAAAGATTGGTATTTACGTTTAAATGATGCTTTGTGGGCCTATAGAACTGCATACAAGACTCCCATTGGCATGTCCCCTTACAGACTTGTGTACGGTAAAGCTTGTCATCTTCCGGTTGAGTTAGAGCATCGGGCATATTGGGCTATAAAGAAACTCAACTTTGATCTTGATAAGGCAGGTACCCAAAGGAAACTCCAACTCAATGAGTTGGAAGAACTAAGAAATGATGCATATGATAGTGCAAATATGTACAAAGATAGGATGAAGGTATCCCATGACAAGCACATTTTGCGCAAGTCATTCACTCCAGGCCAGAAAGTTTTATTGTACGACACTCGTTTGCATTTGTTTCCAGGAAAGTTACGTTCTCGATGGTCAGGTCCATTCTTAGTACGTATCGTGTTTTTCCCCATGGAGCTGTTGAAATCGGAAACCCAGTGACCAAAAATATCTTCAAGGTCAATGGTCAGAGATTGAAACCATTTCTGGAGCCTCTTCCACCAGAAGTTGAGACCGTAGACTTGGAAGACCCCGTCTATGTGGACTAAGCTAGTCCACCCGTGTACATACATATGGATTAATAGTCCAGTATCTTTCCCTTTTCTTTTTATTTTTGCATAGTGTTTATGTGTGCTAACCAAACTTTTTGTCTTGTGCTCATAATGTTTGCTTTCAAAGCATTCACTCAATTATGGTTAGAACCAACCTTTTTGCATCTGGTAATCTCTTTCCTTTAAATCTGCTCTGCCTTGTTCTCTTGATATGTGTTCTTATCATCCTTTGAAACATTGAGGACAATGTTAGATTTAGGTTTGGGGGTGTGTTTTTCATATAGAGTTTTTAGTCTTCTATAAAAAAAAAAATCAAAAATCAAAAATCTTTTGCAAATATTTGCATAAAACCTCCAACTTTTAGAGATCTTAGAGTCACTAGCATGTTTCTAGCTATGTTTACATAGAGAGTCTGACCGAAATAGCTGAGCTTGGAAGTACCGGAGAACACAATCGGGTTTCTTAGGTTATTAAAGCGTTAAAGTTGGATTTAGCCATGCCGTAGGGCGAATTAGGTGCTGTAAAGAAATTCGGTAGTAGAATTGTGATCACCCATAGTGGAGACTACCCATTTTTACATCAAGCGAGGTACCGACCTTCAATTTGTGACTTTCTAAAAAATCTTTTAAAGTGTGTGTCACCGTACGTCAATTCCGGGTAGGAATGGTGAGCTACCCAACTTCGCACCACTTTCAGCACTATTTTTGATCTCTTGAGTGCTAATTTTGTCAATCATGAGGGTGACGTATAAAGATGAAAACTCCTTCTTGTAGTTCGATGAGCAATTAGCATCACTTTATCTCTCTCAACAACATCAACAGATCCATAGAAACACATCATCAACGAGCATAGCAACATCAAAAATTAGTCCAAGGTTTACATGCAACAATACAGTACAAAGAGCAGAATTATATACACATTTGAAGAGGTATTTTACAAAAGCAAAGCAAAAAGAAGAAAAGAACATGAGAATATGAAATCAAGACAATACAAGTTGTGAAGAATTGAGTAATAAAGTCCTTCATCCATGGAATTAGTAATTTTATTATTTTGTTGTTTTCATTTCATGTTTAAAAAAAAAAATCAGAAAAATCAGAAAAATCAAAATAATATTGAAGTTTATTTTCTTAGTTTAGTTTTGATACCACCATGGTAAAGAAGAAGAATTCAAGAAGAAAATTCCAAGCAATAAGGAAATTGAGGAGAAAATTTACAAATTGTCAAGTTTTTGTAGTTCAAGAAGTTCACCATCAACAGTCGAAGACCGAAGATTGAAGACATTTCTATGGATGTTGTGAGAGTGGTGTTGATTGACGATCGGATGTGAAGGTAAGTGAGTACTCCCATCCTTGATAATGGTTGATTTCCTTTCTTAGAGATCATCAGAAAAAGATTCTTTTTGTCCACAATTCTGTGGAGTCTCCAGAAATTATTTCGGAAAGTTCTCCTTCCTACCATCAACGTGTGTAGGATTTCTCTCTTTATTCATGTCTACACACATGAGAGACTAAAAAAGCGGTCTTTTTGAGTGCAATTATCATAAAACTCTGTTAGTAAGGCAGAAGTCAAGGCTTGTGATTATTCTCGAACCCGAATTCTTTCATATGGTATGGTTATTTCTCGCTCAACTCTTAAGGATGAGAATGCGTTCTTTGGTAGTTCTAACTTCGTGTTACTAGCATGCAGAAACTCTATGTCCTCATAGATCCTTAGATGTTTGGGACTCTTTTACGCTCTGAAGTTGGAGAAGGTTTTGTGGGTACATCTCTGACAGGCCCTCACGAGACTACAACTCGTCCACTAGGGACACCTAGGGGTTTAAAGGCTTAGTGCATACGCTAAATGCATTCGAAAGACCAGCGACAGTGGTATAGTTAGGATTTCTTAATTTCTGTTTCACTTGAGGACAAGTAAAATTCAGGTTTGGGGGTATTTGATGAGTGCCAAATAGTGCATATTTCTACACCTTTTTATTGGCATTTAACTCATCTTTTGCGCTTTAAAATCAGATATTATCCCAAATTCTATATTTTCTCTGTTTTCAAGAATAAGTATTTGTATTAATTAACTTTGTGTTTTTAGGTACCAAATAAAGCTTGGATGAATTGCGTACGAGAAGGCAGAGACAATGGCGAAAGAAAGGAGTCATTCGGAGTTCGTATGAAGAAGTTATGGGCAAAACAAGAAAAAGGGCAAAATGGTCATTTTACAATGGTCAAGTGATGTTGACACCCTACAGTGCGTTAAGGGGCAGTCATTTACTAAGGGGCACCCTCAGTTAGGCACCTGCTATTTGCACTCTCGGTTTGGTTAGGGGGACACCGTCTTCAACATTTCAAACCAACAATTTTGGCGGGAAGAACTTCTTTCAACTGGTTGGCAGTTAATGGCAGTGACGGATTGGAGTTGTGAGAGCAAGCTAAGGACGAGCTCGATAGAGTAACTGTTGGCTGAGATGGTTCTCGGGCTTTGCTGTTAACAGAGAATGAACATGCATGGCCGGTGATCGGAGCTGCTGGGTGTTGTTCACGACAAGCTGATGATCGAGGAGACAGCGATGATGCACGGGTTGTCGGGAGCTGATGGCAATGATGGCAGAGGAGAACGTGATGAAAGAGAATTCAAGATGACAGGAGAGCACGTGAAGGTGATCAAGATGAAATGCAAAAGGTTGGAGAATGTGTTGATGCTGTCCTTTGCTCGGTAATGGTACGACGATGATTGCTCGGTCATGACAGGCTGTTGATGGGGAGGAACTCGAGCTAATGATGAACTGAAGCACATGCTATTGGCAGTGACAACGATGATGAAGCTCGTAGATACTGTTGGAACTCACATCGGAACGTGAAGCTGTTGGAGCTCAGTCCGAGGCAATGATTGTGCCGTGAAGAGAACGTGACACATCATGATTTTCTGTTCGTGTTTTCTGTTGTTGGTTTCATGGCAGCCTCGAGCGTGGAAATAATGATGATGGCCGAAACATAAGGCATGGGCGAAACATCAAAGCATGGGATGAGCGGACAGCAGCACGTGGAAGCGTGGGATGTGAAGGGACACAAGTAAATGGGCGAGGAAACAGCTTGGGAGGCGAATAACCATTAGTTAATGGGAAGAGACAGCTCTTGGTAGAAACTATGATGGGAGCTGACAACAAAACGGCGTGGGAGGAAAGCTGACAGCAAGAAGACAAAGCGTGGGCTGCGTGAGAAAAGAAAGAAGAAAAATAAAGAAAGAAAACTTAATATATCCCATGAGCATGCTGCTTGAGAACGTGAGTGCCAGGGAGAGAGGTATGGGCGTGATACTGCCATACACGTGAAGAAGTTAAACAAATGAATAAATGTCGGGTGTTTTCCACCCTATAAATACGCTGGAACTCTTCTCCCAGAAAAAGACCGGCAGCTAGGGGTTCTCTCTACACCATAACACACACCATATTTTCTATCAGTACAATTCCATTTCCATTTTCAGTATGTTCTAAAACTCTTTGCTAGAGTTTAGATGAAGCTCTAGCCTACTGATATGTCATTCATACTTTGTGAGTTGTTCTTGAATGTTTGAAATTGTTTAAGATATAATTTAATCCAAGTTTGTCAATATTTTGCTCTCACAATGTATGACATGTATCCATTGTAGTTAGAATATCACTATGTTGATTATGCTGCAACTCATGCTTAAAAATATTATTGATCCTTAGATTAGTTGTGCTGTAACTAGACAGTTAATGCTTTGGAGAAATATTTTAGTTGTGATTAATTTATCCATTGGAGAAACACCTTATATACAAGGTAAACTTGAATCTGCTATAAGGACAAGAATAACATCATAAATTAAATGCATATTGTAGGTTAGTAGTGGATTTGAAAGCTCTAGTATCCTCATTCTCAGTGTTTACACCCTGTGTTATTTTCTTCTATTTACTTTTATTATTTCAGTCACTTGAAAATCATTTCGTCGTATCGACAAAACAAACTCTTTTGGTCACTTTTATTTAAATCAGTTTAGAAAGAGCAAAACTTCAACTTACACTCACCAAGTCTCTGTGGTTCGACCTGTATTTGCCCTGCCTGCAATAGACACTGTGCACTTGCAGTATACATAGTAGTAGGTATCTTTCCGAGCCTAACAACTGTCGTATCATTCCCTAATCCACTACAGTTCCAGGATTGTATTAACATTTATCCTGCGACTTTTCATGGCAAGTCGCTACAGCCTCAGTGAAAGCATTTCAGTGTTGTTTCAATGGTGGGTCACAATCCATTGGCTCAACATGTCGTTTGACGCTAATATGCTCTATTAAATTTTGACCAGAATTTTCTTGAGTTTATGTAGCATGACGTTTCCATTGTCTCATCATTTTTTTTCGGGTAATGGTGGGATTATGATTTATGGAGGTGAAAGTGGTTTCTTGAGTTGGATGGATGGTAGTTGGGTGGGTGAGGGATTTCGTGGATTTGAGATATTAGAATTGTTTGCAAGGGAATCTTCATTATTGTAGTACGTCTTCTTAGGATGCGAGATTTTTTTGGGGGGGGTATTGGGTTCAGGGATGATGTTTTGGGACATCACAGGAATCTTGCTGTTTTGGGTACTATGTGTTTTGGGTAAATTCCCGATATAGGGGGTATTGGGTGTTTTCTTTGGATATTTTTTCCGGGTATATGGTATGTATTTTTTATGGTTGATGGGTAGGGTTTGAGGTGGATGTACTGATATGTTTTCAGGGTTGACACCTTCTTTCTCCGTAGTTAATGTTGTACGGTTATCCTGCATGGCTGAAATATTATGCATGCATATAATCTCCGTGAGATTAGTTGTTGCAAAATTTGCAATATTCGGATCTATATTCTCCTTCTGTTGAGTCAATGAGGTAGAGATATTGATGGAAGTTTTTTGAACTGGCATATGATTCTTATTGGTAGAGGGCTGAGAATTTGTCGGGAATATTAGTGAAAAAGTAATTACTGGATTTTCTTTTTATGGGAAATTTTTCTGGGTTTTTTTTGAGGTTTTGATGATGATGTTGAACTTGGGTTTGAAGTTTGCATTGATCTCCTCTGTGAGTCGAGCAAATTTAGTATCATGCATCTTTTCCATGAAAGTTTCTTGAGAAAAGTATCCCATTTTTTCACAATCCTTGGATAGTTCTAGACAAAGTTTCATGATATGACCAAATCTTCCACAGAAGAAACAAACTTTAGGGAGACGCTCATATCTCAGATTGACTGTAATTTTCTTCTTCGAAGGCAACATGAAGGATAATTCTTGCCTAATGGGTTGTGTGACATCTGTCTTCACCCTGACTTTTGCATAACACCCCCATTTTACTTGTTCTGAAGGTTGAATTGGATAGGTGTACTAATTTTTGAAGCAATGAATTCCACCATTTTGATCTTTTGATTGCTCATTGATAGACCATGTACTTGGACTGTAAAGTCTTCAAACTGGAAATCATGCTCATGTGGTTGTTTGTCTGGATCACATACCTCCATGATAAGTAAATCTTCATTTAATCCCCATGGTGCTCTCAGAATAACATTGTTGTAATCACATCCAAGTTCGAATTTGACTTTGTATATTGCTTGATTGAAGTTGGAGATTTCAGTGCCTCCTGATGGTCTCCAAGACATTTGTAACATATTGTAGAGAATAGTGATTCCATACTCTCTTCTTGTGATGGTAGTAATGATTAGTGTGTATTTATGATCATCACTTGATTTAGCCACATCATATGGAACTTTGAAAACCAAATCATCCTCTCTTAGCAGTGATGCCATTCCTGCTGTGATGTCATTGTAATCTTCATTTGTAGTTGAAGATGTTTCAACCATATTCTTTTAGGTGTCTCAGCCCAAAAAAACATCATATGAAGAACCCTAAACTCGGTGAAATAAGAGATAAAGGAGAGATCGAGAAATAGATGACAAACTCAGGTTAACCTGCAAAATCACAAACCAAAAAATTAGAACACGTTAGAAAAGAATCAAAAATCGTCATGTTGACGAGAATAAAATCATCCAAAGATGAAAAGAAAATCTCCTTTCTTTAGGAGAGATGAAATCATCATGTTGACGAGATGAGTGAAAAAAACCTCCTAATACAACGCAAATCTTGGTCTACTCAAAGTTTTAGTAGTCCAATAAAATAAATTTAGTTTTAAAAACTATAAGTTTTTTTTTTCCTCAAAGTTTTAGTAGTCCGATAAAATAAACTAGTCCAGCCAAAAATAAATAAAAAATAAGAGTATCTTTTTTTACCTGGCACATTTAGGGGCGACCCAAACGCAATTAGGGGAGACACAAAGCGACAAAATAGATCATAATCGGTAGGTTATTTCACAATCGGTAGGTTATTTCCGGGGCATTTTTTTAATGGTCAAACTACCCTTTATAATCGGTAGATAACTATACAATCGGTAGGTAATCAACAATCGGGAGTAAATTTAGTTTGTTTGACTTCCGATTATACAGTATCCCCAAAATAAAATCCTATATCTTTTGAATTTTGATTATCCTATAATCGGTAGTAAATAAAGTTATCTTGACTCCCGATTATACAGTAGACCTTTGGCAAAAATGCTACCATAATCGGTATGGAATTTAGGTTATTTAACTTCCGAATATAGAGTAGCCCTAAAATCAGAGTTTGCAGAAATCCTTTTTTTATTATTATTTTGGTTGCCTATAATCGGTAAGAAAGGAAGAGTTATCATGACTTCCGATTATACAGTGGCTCTCTTTACAAATATCCTACCATAATTGGTAGTCAAGATAATTCGTATAATTACCGAATATAGAGTAGCCCCAAAATCAGAGTTTGCAAAAATCCTTTTTTTTTTTTTGAATTTTGGTTGAGCCTATAATCGGTAAGAAAGGAAGAGTTATCATGACTTCCGATTATCCTGTAGAACTCTTTGCTGAAATCGTACCATAATCGGTAGTCAATATACTTCGTATAACTACCGAATATAGAGTAGCCCCAAAATCAGAGTTTGCAAAAATCCTCTTTTTTATTGAATTTTGGTTGAGCCTATAATCGGTAAGAAAGGAAGAGTTATCATGACTTCCGATTATACAGTGGCTCTCTTTGAAAATATCCTACCATAATCGGTAGTCAATATACTTCGTATAACTACCGAATATAGAGTATCCCCAAAATAAGAGTTATCATGACTTCCGATAATAAAGAAACCCTATGGGAACATACACGTTTTTTGAAAATTTCTGGAAAACCGAATAGGTTTTCAAATTCATTAACCGAAAAAATTCCACGAGATGTTGTCTCGCACTCTGCTAGGGGTCATTTCCCCCTAGACCCCCACAACCTGACCTGTCAGGTCGGACACAGCCAGGAGGGGCTACGCCCCACCGGATAGCGGAAAACAATCTTGAAAATATCAACACATATAACTACCGAATAAAGAGTTGCTCCAAAATGAGATTTTTAAAAAATCCTCTATTTTTCTAATTTGGTTGAGCCTATAATCGACTTCTGATTATACAGTATAATCTTTGTCGAAATCTTACCATAATCGGTAGTCAAAATAGTTCATATAACTACCGAATATAGAGTTTCCCCAAACTACCGATTATGGATTAACCTATGATTATAAAGGAGCATATAAGTATTTTTAACCTATTTTGTCTTTTGTGTCGCCCCTAATTGCATTGAGGTCGCCACTAAAAGTGCCATGTTTTTTTATTCTCAAAATTCTAATAAGGGCCAACAAGATTAGTTCAAAGCTACAAATTTGTTAATATTATGTAATGATATTACTGAATGATAAACAATTCCACTAACTATTGTGATGATAGTTCATAGTACAACACTAATGGTTAATTAATGTGAGAATGGAAAAATGAAAGTAAAGAAACAATTTTCGTTTCTTCTTACAAATGAACTCGAACATACAAAATCTATTTATAGCTTGAAAAGGCAACATAATTACCCATGGGACAACACATAAAGTAATATAATCCTTATAAAATGAGATAAAGAATTACGTGTCCATGTTTTGTGTAATATAATCCTTATCAAGTAAGATAAAGCTTGTCTCCTATCATTTTGTTATCCATGTTCAAACGGTGGGTCAGCCACCAGAATGTTCTACACATAATACTCCCCCTTGGATGATCCAACGTTCAAAATATTACCTCGGTAAAATTTTGCTTGCAACATTCAATGCGGCGAATCGTTGGAATCTTTTAGGTAGTGTTGGTTGTTACGAAATTTCTCCCTTTATTAAAAATACGCCAGGAAAACCATTTAGGACAAAACCTGAATGTCGGAAGTTCATAACAATAATGTCGATGTAGCTTGTTTGTTTTCGTATAGAACTTTTCAGGAAAAACCATCGGTGGTAAAAACCTGAACGTAGGAAAATATGATTCTCAGAACTATGATAAACCCGCAGATGTTGCCTCGCTAAAACCTTGCCTGGAAAAACTCAGTGGGACAAAAACCAAGACGAAGGAAAAAGAGTACAACATGACGAACTACGGATAATAATGGACTCGCATGCCTCATTAAAACCTTGACAAGGAAAACCCAGTGGGACAAAACCTTGATGAATGAAAAAGAGTACACGACGTAATGTCCAATATGCTTATATCCATAGTCTTCCATGGCTTTACTCCCCCTGATGAGAAGCCTTCTCGGTTGATCATTATTCCTGGTAGTACTGCTTAGAGTTACGAACCACCCTTTAAAGTCTTCAGCATCTCCAACTTTCCTTAGTCGATAAAATCAGTTTGATTTTCCTCTATACAATTTATTAATGATCATCTGGTTGTGCCATCATTTATATATTCTCCACTAGCTTTGTCTGAACAATCATAATCGATCGGAGGATAACCGAGTATCCTCTACTACCAGACCTATAGCTAGGAAAAATTTTAGCTATTTTAACCTGCCAAAATCAAAACTTAAACAGTCTGATTAGTTTTTCTCCGTGGGAGAAATTTAGCGATCTTTTATGCAAAAGATCCAGCTTAATGGTACCACGAAGATGAAAGAGTTTTCTTCGGACCAATGTATCGATATTGGTGCTAGGAAGAACCAGGCTTACAAACCCAATATCAGGTATTTATAGCATATTTCAGCTAATATACCATTTACACTTCTTTGTGTAATACAAACCACAGAGTCATACATCTCTATTGTTGAGATGCAAATTGATTAATCTAGTAAGAGATCGAATGACTGAAAACATGTTATCTTGTCCATTTAAACCCTTAAGGTTGACTAAATTAATGGACTTCCATTTACAATGCTCAATCAACAGATTGAGACCTTGTTTTACCGAGAGTTTCATCTCGAACTCCTGCTTTAAGCATTTTTGTGTTTTGGAGAATTCTTCAGAAGTTCCAATAAGGTAGATATTGTAAGAATCAAATCTAGTAAATGCACAGTATATGAGCACATAAGATGGTCCACATATCCCTGGATAATAAGCATTTACTTAGACGATTGACCATGTTCGTCTTTATAGGGCAAATGCATATGACATGGTAATTCTACTAATAGGTGAAAACCTTCAGGAATTTGTCTGCGGTTATATGTATCATGTCTTTCATAAAGATTTGTAGTGACCACGCCCACTAGATGCATGTCAAGTCCTTAAAAGACTTCCAGACAAATACCAAAGAGGTAGTTGCATCCATAATAGGGAATATGTTACAAAGAAATCCATCTCAGGTTCATGTAAAAGACTTTGTGCCATTAGTTGACTTTATTTTTCTCACTATGCACATACACCCACCTGTAGCCACTAGGGGTTACATTATCGGATGTCGGAACTGCAAACACCTATTTGTGGCAAAGAGTAGCTCACATTATCGGGTGTTCTGGTTGCAGTACCAAACCATGCATTTTATGAGAAATTATTATTCTGCCTGAATCTCTCCTTTCCCGTTTAACCAATCATTCCTTTAATGACATTCTTATAGAGAGTGGTTCAACACCAACATCATCTATGATAGTATCAGTAGATATTTTGACGATATCATCAACAATCATTGGATTATTATCACAAATTTCTTTATTTCATGCATGTCTTAAGGAAATCATCTCATTTTGAGGTTCCACAGCCTTTGCAGAGACATTCTCTTAAGAGAACTATATTCACAGAAATTAGATCTTCCACTAATAGTCTCTTTGATAGTACTATCTTTTAATGATTATGACTGGCTCTTCCTCTCAGGAGGTGCAGAATATTTTAAATCAACTAGTCATCCACGCTCAAGGTGTGTTTTAAGTGACACACTAACTACTACATACATAGCTTCTCATGGAAAAACTTGATTTGCAATTCCTGAAGATATCAAATCTTCTTCATGTCTTTCATTGCTGAAAACATCAATATGAGATACATCTTGGTTTATATTTGTACAAACCAGGATACTTCACGCCATTTTTCAAGCGATAGCCTTTCCTCCCCCTAACGGCGGGAAGACTTTCTCATCAATTTTGCAAATCTTGTAGTAGAATAGTAACAACAGTGGAATATAGCATGTATCAAACAGAAAATATGACAATGGTTTCATAAGTAATAAGTTCAAAATGCACAAGTACATCAAACCATCAATGCTCAAAGCATCACTAGGATGATACAATATCAACGATTGACAAACAAGAGTTTTTTTTAAAATCTATATGAATATAGATACACGGTTACCATCCAGGTTATATGTCGAGTCATGCATGACTACCAAACCATACTCCCATGAACCTGGTTAGTGTCTGTGGAAACTCGTTGTCAAGGTTATTTCTATATAACAAGCGACCTTAATTCTCTCATTACACTTTCTTATAAGCATCAAATTTCGAACTAAAGTTTGTGGATGCTTGGACCGAGGTCCTAAAAACAAATACAAGTGAGACAACAACTCAATATGGACTAAGATCCATATTTGCCAGTCATATGAACTTTGTCGATAATCCACAACGATTTCAGTAGCTACTCTGAACATTATCGACAACCAAGTTATTAATCAGTTAATAAACAATCTTACATAATTCTCCAGAGTATGAGGGTATCATAATCCATTGGTACCAAGTTTCAATATGCGGATATTCCTCGCCATGAGATATCAACGCAATGTTTAATGGATGTGCTCCTCGTCAGGAGAGATATCAACCCATCACTCAAAGAGAATATGGACGTTATCTGATTAGATTGGCATACCTAGTACAAGAGGTTTTCGTCTATGCTTCTAAGCATATTTTTAGACGAAACAAACGTTGAGATTCCATGGCATGCCTTGTAAGAATTTTAATTTATGCCGAATCAAGCAAGCGTACTCTTTCTAAATCTAGCAATAGAGTAATCTCCAATACCTCAAGCATTTCTCGGTGTGAGAATTTAGATGAGACACAATTGGAATTAACCAATATCGTCGACGATTCTCCCCCTGATCCTTAGGCGGGAATGTATCATCAACAGAACATCCAGTTCCGCATTACTTTACCTATTAAGGGAGCAACTGGGTGCAGAAAATAACAATAACATGCTTCCCAGGAGAGGTGACTGATCAGGTTTCCTCTCTCGTTTATTGTCCAGCTGGAACAAATTAAATAATTTAAATTTCCATTTCCATGTAAAATTAACAGTAAACTATAAATGAATTTTGTGACTATAGACACTATCTCAATATCAGTTATAGTCCTGCCAAGATGACCGATAGAGATCAACAACAATAAACAACATTTCAAATGCACGTTTCGTGTCTTTTATGTCACAACGATAGCAGAGCTTTTCCAGGCTCAAAGACGGCTTATTTAAACCAAACATTATGCTACCGTCCCGTATCTTTCCACTTTTAGTGGTATTGTGCTCATCAGGTTCTTAAAACCGAGAACTATTGTGGTTCCCATATTCAAAAATATGCCTACCACAATTGTATTTTCCTTCTTTGCCAAGGATTTTAAACTTATTTGCATAGGTATTGTTGCAAATTTAATTCTCCAAATTCAGGATTTTAGGTAATAGCTCAGGCGACGAGAAGACATGATATTAACTCTAAATATCATTTATAAAAATGCAACACGCATTATCGCTCGACTTTTGTATATCTACGAGGCGCAATTAACATTTGCAGCACTCGGTTTTGTTGACACAACATATACAAAGTGAAAATTAAGCACTAGCTCTTTAAAGTTCGCATATGCATATAATAGGCGAATATAATGCATGCCGTAAATCTAGCGGGAACACATAAGGGCGCAAAATATGCATCTCTCCTTATTGCTCACCACTATATTATATACGGTGCATATATCTTCTCTAAAATCAAGACGAACTATTTTCCACAAATATCAATGGTGAAATAATACTGACAAATCTCCAATTTCGTCCATTAGGCTCGACGAAATATTAATTTATCAAAGTTGAAATATGAACACATTATTTATTTCTTAAAATAAATTGTCTCAATATCAAGTGCAGCTCATTTCATGACCGCTGATAGAGACTGGATAACCATGTTAACCCAGTGTCCATTTTTCATGGCATTCCAACCTTAAGCGGAACGACTTTAAATTCTGGAGATTATTATATCAAAGGAATATTAAAATTTTGCTATCCACAAGGATGCAATAGTTCCTTGCTCTGTCAATATTAAAACCATTAAAACCACAAAAATCATTGGTGTACCAACAAAGGTAATTTTATTCTCTACGCTATCCAAAAGGACGTGGAAAAACCTTCCGTTGGTTGGCTAAGGAGGAAAATAATAAAACGCTGCAAAACTCAAATATTTGGCTAAATTCGGAAAATCGAATAGCATCACAAATATGAGTCGATGCCAATACGTACTTATTTTGGATATCTCTTCATATACCGTGTATTTCAAGTGCTCCAAATAGCACATACAAATATGGTAATATGTCTAATTATCTTTTTAACAAGTCCTAATCAAAATAGGAAAACAAAGTTAGACATAATAAAAATTGTATGCATAAAACTACTAAGAAATAGTTAAATTAAATATGCAAAGGTTGAAGAGAATTATCCTTTTTCCATATCGTCAGCCCAACGCCGATCACCACGGAGAAATTCGTGCTGATAACGTATTATGTAATGATATTACTGAATGATTAACAATTCCACTAACTATTGTGATGATAGTTCATAGTACAACACTAATGGTTAATTAATGTGAGAATGGAAAAATGAAAGCAAAGAAACAATTTTCGTTTCTTCTTACAAATGAACTTGAACATACAAAAGCTATTTATAGCTTGCAAAGGCAACATAATTATCCATGGGACAACACATAAAGTAGTATAATCCTTATCAAATGAGATAAAGAATTACGTGTCCATGTTTTGTGTAATATAATCCTTATCAAGTAAGATAAAGATTGTCTCCTATCATTTTGTTGTCCATGTTCAAACGGTGGGTCAGCCACCAGAATGTTCTACACATAATAGTTAAGAATATATACACGTATTTATCCTATTTTAATTGGGGGCCATGAATATTAATTGGGGGCCTGAACGTTTTATTTACACCCCAAAATTTGCAGGGGCGTATGAATCCGAAAATTGAAAATACTATTTTACCCTTTGATAAACCTAAAAATTAAAAATCAGTTAATCACTAATTAACCCTCCTAATTAGGCCCCAATTTATATCCTAAAACCCAAACCAAAATCAGTTTCACTTTCACTCTCTTCATCTTCCTCTCCTCCCTTTCTCCTCTTCCCCACCACCATTAACACCTTCTTTGAATTTATTTTTTTTAGCGTTTAAGAATAAAACTATAAATTCACGTATTTTCATTAATATCGTTGATCTCAAGGTCGTTGAATGTCAAAACCCAAGGAAAAAAATGGCTCCAATTAGAAGGTATGGGTATTCAATTTTGTTGTGTTTTGATTGACAAAATCATGTTTGTAATTGAATATTTGCCAATATGTTGAATGAACTCTATTGTTGTTTCTTCGAAAAATTTTGACAGTTTAGTGTAGTTAGTTTTAAAAGTTGAAGATGACAACAAGTTGGTTAACGACCCTTTTTAGGAGTAAAACACCCCTCTGTTAAAATTTTTGTAAGGGTCACTTAACTAAACTATAAGGTCTTTGTGTTTTAGATAATCTTGATTAAGACAAAGACATGGTTCAAATGTTGATGAATCTCCTTCCAAACCTTAACATTGCTTACATTATGCAGGATCTTAAAACCAAGAGACAAAGGTGCAAAGTTCATCCTCTCCCTGTTATTTCCGTTGACAAGTTTTCCCATACGAGATGAAGAAGAAATACAAGAAGAGATACAAGAGGCACAAGAGAGTGATAATGATGATGAATATAATGGTAGTGGTGATGAGGAGGAGGAAGAAGAGGATGAATGTAATAATGGTGGTGATGAGGAGGAGGAAGAGGGTGAAGGTAATAATGGGGGTGATGAGGAGGAGGAGGAAGAGGATGAAGGTAAAAATGATGTAGAACCTGAGGAGGAGAGTGCAAATCAAAATCCGGTAAAGAGGGTTAAGAAGGATGGCAATGATATTGCACCCAGCGCGATAAACGTTCCTGATGGTCATTTAAGGTTGTCTCCTCTTCGAAGTGGTAAACCAAGAGGACAACCTAGAGATGGCGGCAAAGTTCTTTTTGGATATCCTGGATCATGGGCTTCTATCATCCCAACTATTTATTTCATTAGTTTATGTTAATTTTCTAAATTTTGATGATAACATTTACTTGTTTATGTTTTGTAGGATCAAAGAATGCCATCTTATTTTAGAAAATGGAGTTGTGCTAGAAGGTGATTCTACTTGAAAAATCCGATTTGTACAATGTCGTTGTGAACCATATGACAAAGTCGCAGATCTAGTTTCTGTGAAAGGTATTACGCAGACTCATTCCAACTTCCTTTTGGCGAGATGGCATTCAAGGTCAAAGGTAGTTCAAGAGAAGACCTAGTTGGGATGAAATTTATACATGGACCAACAACTTGTTTGGCTGGGATAAAGAGATGGCTAAAGGTCTTTTTGTTCCGGGAACTAATTACCCGAATAAAGAGTACAAACTTGTGGATATTAGGAAAATGTTTTCTGGTACATAAGAGAAGGAAAAATTCTTATTTGTTGGACAGCAAAGGTAACAGTGGTTAGCGCCAACCTTCTTTTTGATCCATTGGAAGATGTGAACAAGTACTCTTGGGACCGCCATAGTGTCACATTTGAGTACTTTTAATGGGAATTTGGCTCAATCCGGGATTGATGACAGTTGTCTTTTTTTTGACGTTTTTTCCCTTAAACTTTTTTTGTTATTTTGATAGTTTGAAAATTTCTACTTTGGTTGTTATAGGTGTGGATTTATGATCATTTTCCGTCACTGTTCAAAGATAATGTCTAAACTCAAAGAGCCAGGTAGTGCAACAGAAACCAGGATAAGGAACAAACTGATGTGTTGATAGCAATGCGCCAAAAACTTGACAACATCACGGCGGAAGAGGTAATCTTCAATCCGTACAAGGATATCAGACTTGGTGCAATGGAAGATGTTGTGTATTACCCTGGCCCTTTGTTTCACCCTAACGGTTTTTCAATGTACAATCCGATGAGAATCATGCGTCAACTTGGGTTTATTCAAGATTTCCCCAATGACGATGGTTGACAATTCAGACATAAAGGTGTTTTACCAACCTGAACCTGATGTCAAGCATTGGAATGCTAGACACTCTAGGCTAGTATACATTAGACATCGGGCACATGCGAATGATGGTCACGAGGCAACAACAGATTACTCACAATGGTATGAAGGCTTCTCCCATGGTAGGGTGATACGAATTGATCAGGCTACGGGTAAGAGTACCAAAAGAGCATCCACCTCTACTTCTCAAGCTGACACTAGAAATGATAGTACCATCCTTAAACTAATGGTGAGGATTTTATTTTGTTATTGTGTTATTCATATACGTACATTATTAAACTAATGTGAATTGGTATTTGGATGCTTATAGAGGGAACGAGTTAAGCTTTTTGTCAAGTCATTTTGTTGCTCTGCTGACAAAGGGGAAGCGTTTGAGCCTGCAAAGCTATGTCGGTACGCTGATTACATGACGCACATTGAAAATCCCAATGCAAAGATGATGTTTGCTGAGGTGTGTAAGGAAGGTAAGCGGTCCCGGAAATCACGTAGCCAGCTAGCACAAGAACTTGCTGAAGAGGGGCAAAGTATCCAACCTAATGATGAGCAAGGAGCTGCAGGAGTTGGTGGTTCTTTAGGGGGCAGTGGAAATCAGGGTCCTCCAAAGAGAAGCCGGAAAGTTTCTCGATCAGGGAGGTAAAGAGGAGGTCTTGGTGGATATGGTTATCTTGTGTAAGGACATGTTACTATTGACTTAACATTGTATGTTTGTTTGAACAACTTATGTGTTTGTTAGAACTACTTGTGTGTTTGGTTTGGTTTGTTTGGTTTGTTGAATCCACTTTGTTTTTAAAACATGTTATAAAGATGTTTACTAGTATGTTTGTTTTTTTGGAAAATTTTGTACCCTAAAGAAGAGAAGATTAACTATGTTCTAGAGTCGTTACATTAGATGCTAGCAGAATAACGACTCTCAAGGAGTCGTTAATTATTGTAAATTGCAGACTAATGACTCTTGTAAAATTTTAGACAGATGCTACATATTTATTTCTCAGGGTTCAGGGTCTGCATGTCGTTAGGTAAATCGTATACAAACATGACGACCATAGAGAAACAATAACATACATTTAAGAGTCGTTATGTTGTATATTTAAATGTTGACGACTCTCTTCAAAAATTTCATTCAAATACTAACATTACATCAAGTGCTAACAACGTATAAGTGAGTTAATATGGGTAATCAAGAATTTGACACATCAAATGTTCGTCCATGAACCTCCTAGCACGTATATCGTACTCAACAAATTACATGTTACTTCTCGCAGCAGATGATTTAAATTGCGTCTTCGATGTGATAAAACCGTTCTCCCCTCCATTTGGTATATGCATCCTTGGCCGCCGGCCTATCCCCTTTGTATCTTACGAGAAACTCGTTATACTGGTTGCACAATCTTATAATGTGTATCGTCCTATCACGAATGTGGGATGGTTGATAATCATAGCGTAGTTTGGAGTTGGAATTAACGAAAGGGTCCAAACCAACGTGAATCCAAAATGTACTTTCATGTTGTTGTTCTTTGTGAAGATCTTTGACGATGTAATAATTTTTGACCCATTCGGTCTCTTCCTCGACTTGCTTGAATATTTCACGGCGATGCGCTTGATCTTTGCCTCGTTTTTCGGCCTCTCGCTTCTCTTCTTCTTCCTTCGTAGAATATGGAGTGTAAGTGTTTTGTTTTTTGGTAGGTCGCATGGTTCCTTTGCGTATCTCTTCTTTCATTCCCAATATTGATTTGGTTGGTCGCTTGCATCTTCTAAGAATGTTTTCAATTGAATTGGTTGAAGATGTGGGAGTAGCCATTGAATAAAATTTTGGTGAGGTTGTTTTCCATTGAATTATCTCCTGGATGTGTCCCTCTTTATATATAACAAATCGTCAACGGCTCTTTTTTTGGAAAAAAGTGCTCACAAAAAGAGTCATTGGGTATATTTGTACTTAGGGTCGTCAATGTATTAATTACAACACTGACGACTCTAAGAGGAAATTTTTTTACCCCAACAGTCGTTATGTTATGTGTATGTATGGCCAACGACACTTGGTTGCAAATGCATCCAGGAGAAGAAACGGTTTTTCTAGTACTAGAGTCGTCACTTTTTATATTTATATAGCTAACGACCCTTAGTTTAAAAAACTTCCAAGCAACCTCCAGGATTTGAAACATCACAAAAATAATTGAAAACCGTTGTTCCCGCAAGATAAAGCGAATTGTATTCATTAAGCATTCTTCTAAATACTAATATCCAAGTTCAAGATAAAACCGTTGTGAATAAAGTATTCCTAAAAAATGAAATGCGAAGTTCAAAATAAACATCTTATCTTAGGATTCATCGCCCATGTCCATGTAAATGGGAATTGGGTCCATAGCATTCCAAAGGTTCATTCCGTACTCATACTGGTTTGTCCACTCCCTGGTAGAGGACATTCATCGAAAATCTTCAAGCCTATGTAATGGTTATTGTTGACATGCGCCATAACAATTCTTCTCTTCTTTGTCGCCGCCTCGCACCTAATTTTTGAGGGTACGTACATACAAGAAGATCCGGGGAAGCCTTTGCTGAATACAATTACAACACAAGTGAATGTGTCTGCTAATAGTTGACCACCAAAAGGCATTTGCATCCAAAACTTATAACCGGCCTTCTTCAACCCCTTCCTTCATTTCACATTGGAAACCAACTCCCTAAACATCAATTCCCTCTCTTTTATGTCTCCTTCCAAAAGACGTGTCAAATATTGTTGCTTGTCCTCAACGAGCTTTTCTGCCATTTTTTTCCTTGCATATTGGATTTGGGTCAGGTCTAGTTCATCGGCCTCGTGAAAATTACCTAATTGTTCTGTTGCAACATGGTAACCACAATTCCCATCCCCTTCAACGTCGTCGGTGGATATGATGTGATCCAATATGACGTGAGGAAGTTGATCGGTGTACTGTTTATACAAAGTGTGAGCAACACGATGTGGTCTTCCTTTGGAATCTCTAGGGGTGCAGGGATTACCCTTTATTCCTCTTATCGTCACCAGTCCGAACGTTTGTCTTTTCTAGGTACGGACCACATGCTCTACATCCATGTCTTCCCGTTGTCTTGGGTAGGAAATAGTTCTCATACTCTGTATATACCTCCTGGACATAGTCATGTCGTGATGGGTCACTTGTAGTGCTCTTGTCCGCATTCACAGTTTCTCTAAACGATTTTTTAGTTGTTGGTCTACTCGGTGGTTTTTGTTTTATTGGTTCTTCTTAAACTCCCAAGATCTTACGTGCATCCGGCCAAAAATTAGAAACCAATATTTGTCATGATGCACAATTTCCTTTTTGATATTTCGTAGTGATGTACTTGGCAATCTCCAAGTCTCCAAATTGGTCATCGGGTGCTCATGTGGGATTGGGTGTGAATGAAAGCTATTTCCAAAATGGATCGATATCTTCAATAGGAATGATCACCTTGTAACCACCTATCTTATGTTTACATGGGAGTCCAAGCCATGTCTCGGTTGTACAATTACATTTGATGACTTTTCCAGCGGAAGCTTTCGCTCTATATTTTTTAAGTTCAGTCATCATATGCTTTATTGCCCACCTCGTAACAGTTCTTTGTCTTCTATGTACGCCATCATAAAACGGTCTTTACTATACTCTATATGAGTCACTATCTTGCTTTGATCATTCTTGGCGTGCTCGTGAATAGCTTCTTTAACCGTAACTACACCTCCAGAGTTTAGTTCTAGAATTTTTTTCAAACGACCGTGTGACTGCTCCGCAATACTGGTTGACTCATTTTGGAAGTGCTTGTACTTATTGGTCCATGCATAAACAAACTTCTCCTTCCATGGATTCAACAATGTATCAAGGCAATAGTCGACCACCTTCTTATGATCCGTACTCCACTCATCAATAAACTTCTGCAAATTATCATAGAACTTTATTTCGGTCTTTGAATGAGCCAAATGGTCCCAATCTTTGCAGAAATTTATCCACAGATCCCCCTCTTCTTCATATTTTTCATTATCTTTGCTTTTCTCTTCCGCTCTCTCTTTTTTTGAAAGTTGAGTTAGACGATCATCTTCCTCCTTGGAACGTTGATTACCTTGGGCGGGTTTGATATTTTGGATTTTATTCTTACAATTAGAAAAAATATTCTTTTGGATGTGCCACGTACACAGAAAATGTTGAGCATGTGGAAAAAATTGTCATACGACACTCATAACTGCAAAAGCCTTATCCGTAAATAAGATAAAGCTTGTCTCCTATCATTTTGTTGTCCATGTTCAACGTCATTGTGAGTGGCAACAGTTTGATGACTTTAAAGCGTCGTCAAACTATCCAAACCCCGACTGGGTCAACCTTCATTTTGAGTGTTGGTTCCTTCATTTTGAGCAAGGATCTTCATTTCCACCATTATTCATGGCAGAATGTTCTACACATAATAGTTAAGAATATATACACGTATTTATTGATCTCAAAATGTTTTTGGGGCCTGCCACCCCATATGCCCTTTGAAAATGAAGGAAAGCAGAGGAAGTTCAACAAGTCCAACGACACTGGTCTTCTTGATTCCAAAGTTCACTGTTAACATCTTACATTCAGGATCTTAAACGCCAAAGTTCAAACAGTTTTATTAAAGCAATCAACAATCAATCTCTGTACAATGTCTTTCCAAAAAAACGTTTCAACTTCATCATTATTTACATGAAACATAAAAGACAACCATTTATAGTTCATTCTACTTGAATCCCTCTAATTTCAAGAGTTTCTAATTTCTTGGGTCTTTTATAGTACTTTAACAGGAGTGAACAACAAACAACACTAACTGAAGAAGCAGCCATTGCAGCACCAGCTACCCAAGGTGGAAGACGGAATCTAGTGGATGGGAAAAGAACCCCAGCTGCAATTGGAATGCCGAGGATGTTATAACCTAAAGCCCAGATGTAGTTTAGCCGGATACGAGAGAATGTTTTCTTGGAAAGGTCGATGGCTGTTATTACATCTTCTAGATTGCTCTTCATGAGAACAATGTCAGCTGCTTCAATGGCAATATCTGTGCCAGCACCTATGGCCATTCCAACATCAGCAGCTACTAGTGCCGGCGAGTCATTTATGCCATCTCCAACCATTGCCACGATAAAGCCCGAATTCTATCAATGAAAATGAAGAAAAACTGATTCAAAACAAAATCTACCATTTTACTTTGTTGGACGATCTAGGTTATATCAAAGCAATAAGTACCTAAAGCTATCAATATTAACATTTTTTAACTGAATTAGTATATTTTTAATACCTGCAACTCTTTTATTTTCTCTGCTTTCTGGTCGGGCTTCGCTTCAGCATAAACTTTTTCGATCCCGACCTCCTTGGCAATGGACTTTGCAGTTCCCCAATTATCGCCAGTCACCATAATGCTTTCAATGTTCATGGACTTGAGAATGGAGATCGCCTCTCGAGCACCGGGCTTCAATGGATCTGATATCGCTAGGACCCCAACCACCTGCTCATTTATTGATACCAGAATTCCGGTTTGTGCCAACTCTTCAGTTTCTGCAAGAAACTCTTCAGCATCAGCTGGGACTGAGATGCTGGAGTTTTGCAAAAAACTTTTATTCCCCACAAGTATTTGTTTGCCTTTAACAATGGCTTTCACACCATGCCCGGTAATGGATTCAAATTCATGTGCTTCTGGCCAGACTTGATTTTCATCATCTCCTCTGCATTTCTTGGCATAGTCAACAATCGCCTTTGCTAGTGGGTGCTCGCTATTAACCTGATCAGATTCAGGATTCAGAATAGAAGTGTATTTTAGTCATCCAAGATACTGGTGGCTATCAAATTGGTCATCTCTTATGTGAACGGATTGTCCTACAGAACAACTGAAAAGCAGAGAAAGCAAGCATACCTCAGTTGCGGCTACCAGTTCAAGAAAATCAGGAACCCTTTTCAGAAACTTTGTGTTGACAACTACTGGTTTACCAATAGTTAGAGTCCCCGTCTTATCAAATACAATACAGTTCACCTACAAAGACAAGCTCTATGTTTAACAATCCATTGCAAGTGTCTCCAACGTTGTGGTCTCAACATGTAAGTAGCAAGATGTAAGCATTACAATAAGTGTATCACTTTGGCAAAAGAAAAAGAAGAGGGATAATTAATCTATTATGGGGATTAACGTTTGTTCTATTTAGTTCTCGTAGATTACTACACTGATTCTCATGTTCGCTTTGGTGGACTTCCTAAAAAGAGCCGAGTCGGGTAAGCCAGTTGATTACTCTTTATCACCACCAAAACGTAGCCTTGTTTCCTTCATAGTACAGTAAATAAATTACTGAATGACAGGATAGAGTAGCGCTAAAATTATCTCCATAATTAGAGGGAAGAAAAAACCGAGTCTGGTGTAGTCATGTAAATCCAAATTATTTTTATACCAGAGAGAAGAAAAATCTTATGGACTCACCTTATGCGCACTCTCCAATGCTTGGCCCCCTTTAATCAATACACCTTGAGAGGCACCAACTCCAGTACCAACCATAACAGCAGTTGGGGTTGCCAAGCCAAGGGCACATGGACAAGCTATGACCATAACTGAAATGCCAAACTGAAGAGCTAGCTGAAAACTATCCATAGATGATGGAATCCAAGATTTAGGGTAGGCATGGAATTTTCCAGCCAAAAACCAAAAAAGCCAAGTGCAGAAAGAAAGAATAATAACCTGAAACAAAATTAGTCACGATTAAATAATCAATACTAACTAACTGCATATGATTGAATATCAAATGCAAATCAGTTAAGAGTAGCTCAATTTAGAAATTCTCATTAGTAGTATGGATAAAGTAAAAACTTAAACAGTGAAGAATTGCATTCATACTTACCAGCGGGACAAAATACTTTGAAATACGGTCAGCAAATTTCTGCACTGGTGCTTTGGCCATTTGTGCCGATTCCACAAGTCTAACAATCTGAGATAAAGAGCTTTCAGAACCAACCCGAGTTGCCTGAACATGTAAGACACCGTTTTCATTCAAAGTTCCTCCAATCACCGTATCACCTTTTCTTTTTGAAACTGGTCGGGATTCTCCAGTGATCATACTCTCATTGACATGGCTTTGTCCCCATACAACAAAACCATCTGCAGCTACCTTTGAACCTGGAATTACTTTAAGGATATCATTCTTTTGTATCAATCGACTATCAATTTCCTCCTCATCCGTGACATTTCCTTCACTGTCTAGAGTTAATAATATCGCCGTATCTGGTGCCAAGTCCATAAGTTTTGCAATGGCTTCAGATGTCTTCCCTTTGGCTAAAACCTCCAAGTACTTCCCTAGAATAATAAATGAGATGAGCATAGCACTAGTCTCAAAGAAATCAGTACCCTGGAATGCTGGCGATGTTGCTGCTCTAATTACTGAAAAAACCGAGTAGAAGTATGCTGCGTTGGTTCCTAAAGCAATCAAGACATCCATATTTGCGGACTTGTGCCTAAGTGCTTTGTATGCCCCAGTGTAAAATCGATGACCAATAATGAACTGTACCGGGGTTGCCAATATCCATCTCAAAAGCTCGCCATTCGTCAACATGTTAACTACTTTAGCGTCCAACACATGCTTGATAGCAGGAATATACATGAATACCATGGATGTTAAGAAAACTGGGATCGTAAAAACTAAACTCCAGAGGAAGTAGATTTTGTACTGCCTAATTTCCTCCTGTTTATGAGGTTCTCTTCCCCCTCCACCAGGGAAGATCCTTGCCTTGAAGCGCTTATTTTCAATAGACTCAATTGCTTTGATGAAATTTCTAGGACCTGTTTGATCCGGCTTGTACGCAATGGACACCTTACGAAGAATAGGTTCAATTTCTACATCTTCCACTCCTAAAATAGACCAAAGAGCTTTCTCTATACCCCTAAATGACTCGTCAATTCTAACTCCTTCTACTTCAAGATGTATCTTACTCATGTCTTCCCCTACACTGATAAGTATAGCTTCAAAACCAGTATTTTCAATTGTTTCCATTAGTTGGTTCTGGTTCACAATCTTTGAATCAAACTGGATTTCCGCTTCTTCCGTCGCTAACGCAACTTGGGCTTTTTGTACACCATGAACACCTTGTAGAACAGATTCAACTGTAGTGGAACAAGTAGTACAAGTCATTCCTTTTATGCGTATCCGACATACTTGAAATGTTCTCTCAGCCAATTCCTCCTCAATCAACGTCGCCTCAAACCCAACATCTTCAATCGTTTCTCGTATCGTCTCCTCCTAAAGACAGTTAATGGATAGTAAAATCAAAAGCTAATCAAAATGGCTTCTTTAAACCTTTCTATAAGAAGAGCCTAAGTAACCATGAAAATCAAGAACGAGAAAATCCATCCATTCTGATGCAAGTGGGTTCGAACACCAAATATCTCAGTAAAACAACCATCAACTTACCTACTTAACTGTTCCTTTTTTTTTTTTTTTGGCAACTTAACTGTTGGGCACACTAAAAATTGAATAATAGGGTATCACCAATTTTGGCGAAACATTATTGAATTGATAAGTTTGGTATAATTCTGTGAATAAATTGAGAATTTCAGTAACTTTTTGGTCTTACATACACCAATTTCAAATCCTTAATTTCATTCATAATATTTTTAAACCTAGATTAAGCAATTATTCCAATAACAAAAACAACAGTCCCATATAAACAAATTTGAAGAACAAGGAAAAGGTACTTACATTAATGAAATCAGGGTAAAAGAGGACTTGAGTTCTGTTATTAAGAACATCAACAACAGCTTCTTTAATCCCAGGTAATCTTTTGATAGCTTTTTCAACAGATCCAGCACAAGCAGAACATGTCATTCCAATTACACAAAACAAAGCAGATTTTGATTCTGAATAGCTCTCTTCTTCTTCTTTTCTCTTCTTCTTGTCGTCATCATCAATTGAAATCCCTTTTGGGTATTTAGGCATTGATGGATAATGAGGTCTTGCTGATAAATCCCTGGAACTTGAACTTCCATTTTCATTCCGTATACATGCCAAGCTCAGAAATTTGCTCGCCATTTTTGTGTTTTTTTCTCTCCCCTAAACGACAGACAGAAAGAATTAGTATGAAAATCTGAACATTTGTCGATATATTGTAACATATATACTGCAGGAATGCTGGATTTGATAGAAAATATCACGTAATTAAAATATCACGTAATTATTAAGGCACGTAAATAATTTGTTATTCAGACCTACGTTATGCGTGGGTCCTGGAAATCTCGGTGATCAGGGGGCTTGGCGGTGGACTTCTATGGTCACACGCAACAGAATAAGACTCCCAAGAATCACAAATACGAATGGAGCTGCATCAAATTTTTGATACATATTTCTTCCGTTTTAATAAAAATAATATATATATTTTTGAGCGTTGGATTATTTTTATATAAAAATAATAAAAATATGAAAGTATTATTTTTTTCAGAAACTGTTTCGAAACTTGAATGTGATTTGATGGATGGTTCAGCTCGGGATAAATATCAGTTCGTTTAATTTTTATTTTCCTAAATTCTTTACTTGAGGTGTGACTCAGCTAATATATCTTACTCGAAGGTATTTGAGCCAGGTACCCAATTCATTGAACAAATAAATATAAGGTTGGATTAAAAAAAAATGAATTATATCAGATTGAGATGGTTCAGGGAAAATAAACTTTTTTTTTTTTTTTGCATAGGCCCTTCCTGCCCTTGGCAGGGTGGCCACCGGCTTGCCCTCCACTGAGCAAACTCGACCCTTCTAAAACTCATGTTAAAGTTAGTTTAAATTTAAATTACACTTAAGTGGAAACTAGAATTGCTGACCTCCTACTTGAGATTCAGGCTCCTGGCCAACTAAACTAACCCCTGATGATAAAAAGAGAAAAGCTCTTTAACCATTATTTGTTAGATACATGCAATCATAGTGCGTGTGATATAAATCGTATGAAACGTGTAACCATTATCTTGTTGGATACAAAATAAAATAAAATCCCTACTGGGTGATGTTTCCCCGCAAGACCTAGTCTAACAACTTAAAAATCTGGGATCGCAATGCAATGACGAATTATTTGAAGTAAATGTGTAGGTTTAGATAAAGACGAGAGGGAACCCAGGCCAGGTGGTTGGAATACTTAACTTCTTGATGGAGAAACATGCAGAGAAAACGTCAACTAGCTGGTCTTGTTTAAGATGAAATATACCAACATGAAATAACAACTTATAATATTGTCACGGAATCATGATCACATATTCTGGAAATTTCTGTGTATTTTTCCCAGCAGAAACAAAGTCACTTTCCGGATATATAAAGTATTTATCTAGAGAATAGCTTGATTGGTCAATCCAAAAAGTCAAGCTTTGTTGAGGTTAAATCATGAGGTTATTGTTCCTTAGTTATAAGCTATAACTTGTTATTGGTCGATATTATACATATGTACCGACATTTACGTAAAATATTGAATGATAGTAACTAGTGTATAATGTCAATGGCATCTCTTCGTAAAGGAAAAGATTGATACCATCTCCTTTCATTTTCTAAAGTTAAATGTATGTTGAATGAATCATTGAAAGGGGAGATAATTCTCCAACTTCATTTGTATGTTCAAAATGAGAAATTTTGGCGCGCTGGAAAATGTTAATCAAATTTAAAGTGGGAATGTTACTTATGCCCCTATTATCCATGGGTCATGCACAAACACCTTTATGGGTCTTTATAAATACCCATGATGGCAGAAGTGAAATTATGAATAGAAAAATAAGTAACATAATTCCAGTTTTAACCTTCCCATCTTATACTTCAGCTTCTTCTTCATTATTCACGAGCAGAAAAAACCAGTTTCATTTTTCCGTCGCCACCACAACCAACGCAACCAACACCACCATCATCTCCATCGCCACCATCAGCAGCGTTTCTCCACCGCTGTAACCGCTACCAACATCACCAGATCTCCCGACACCTTCATCTTCATCGCCACTGTGGATATCTTGATGATTAAATCCTAATCTAAAGCATCAGAAACTTCAAATTCATGTCGATTTTAACTGGATTGGGATTAAAAAACCTAAAATCGATGATTACAGTTGGTTAATACATATTTGTTTCGCATCGATTTGGAAGACGGAATGAAAATCGTTATCAATTTTTTGGATCTGAAAATCCAATCATCTAAAACGATTAAAAATGGATTATCTTCTTTCTCTTGCTTTGAAGTTTCTGCTGGTGTTGGTGGTATTGTAACTGGTAGTGGTGTAGATAGAAAAAGGTTAGATTTAGAACGACGGAATTGATGGAGATTGCGGTGGTTCTGGTTGGAATAGTGAAATCCGGCGATTGAGACACTGGTGGTTAATATTGCTTGTTGTGGTGGTTGAAGATGCTGGTGGTGGTGATATGAGGAAGGGAAAGAAAAAGAGTATACAAATTATGGTGGTGGAGCTTATTCCCAATGTATGGTTTCTTTTCCAGTGCGATTCATGGGACATATTTGAGTGATTGGGTGATTCGGTTGAAATCATCAACCACCAACAGTAGCAGCGAAATTTGATAATTGATCCGGTTCCCGGATTTTCTTACTGCCAAGGTATGGTTTCCGTCCTGAAATTATTTTATTGTCGATTAAATTTTATTTTAATTGAATTATGGTTAAATTGAGTAATTCAAATGGGAAGTGAAAGGCATGAATTTGATTGTGGATCTGTTGATGATTGTGAATACAAGAGACACTTGAGAGGGTGATAACAATGGAATGACTGCTAGATGTATGTTAGGATTTAATGTTTTGTTTGAGCTGAAGTTAATTTACTGCTGATGATTTCAGAGTTGTAAGAGGTGGTGTTATCTGGTGGTGGTTCGAATTGATGGTTGGTTTGTTGAGGAAGAGAACTGGAGTTAAGAGCTGAATCTGTTTTGATTGAATTTGTTGAAAATTTGGGTTATGGAACTGATGCCATCTCAAATTGTTGTTATTGGTTAGTATGAAATTGCGAGGGTTTACTGGTGTCATCTCAAATTCAGGTGTAGATAAACGATTATAATACATAGAGTGAGATGGTGTTGAAGTGATGGATGGAATCGAATTGTAGGAAATGAAAGATAGCGTTGCAGGTTGAGTTAAAATGTTTGCGAGTCTGAGATGGTTGTAGCTGTAATTGAGAAGATGAGTTTTTGTAGGTGGACTGTGGAGTGTAGCTGAAATGCATGGAGTTTAAATTGCATTTGTATGAGGTTGTTCTTGGATTCATTTCTGATCATAGGGAGAAGGTAAAAGTTGGTATGAATTTGATTTTGTTTCTGTAATTTCATTTCATAATTCGTCGTCATAGACCAACTCGGAGGTGTTTTGAAACTTAATTGATTAGATATGTGTGGCCCGCCTCATGTTAGGAAGCATTGCCATTTGTGTCTGCGAGATATACTACAAACTTTTAGCATAATCAATTGTTATTCTGCATGTGCATTAAATATGAATTAGATATGAATGGAATGTGTGCTAATAAGAGGTGGATAATCGTGTTATTATGCGTGTGCATTATCAATTGTTATTTTGTTGCTAATTATTGTCGCTCACACTTTTACGAAACTTAAGAATCATGGTGTATTGTCAATGCTTATGCAATTTGATATAAAGACCTGCAATCTCGATGTTGTATCTAGTATGTCAGTTTTTTCCAAACCAGATAAATTCCCATTTTTATATGCATGTTACCTTGTGTTATGCATGAACCTATGGTGCAATGGTAGCACAACTGATTATATGTCAGAATATGTGTGTTCGACTCACACTAGGTTCACTTATTTGTGTATAATTTTTATTTTCTAGAGACAATTTGTGATAGTTGCCTCCATATTTGGAGACAACTTGGGCTAGTTGCTTTCACTTTTGAAGACAACTTGGGCTAGTTGCTTTCACTTTTGAAGACAACTTGTGATAGTTGCCTTTATATATGAAGACAACTTGTGCTAGTTGCCTCCATATATGGAGACAACTTGGGCTAGTTGCTTTCACTTTTGAAGACAACTTTGTGCTAGTTGCCTTCACTTTTGAGGACAACTTGAGCAAGTTGCCTCAAATTCGGAGACAACTTGAGCTAGTTGCCTCCATTTTGTTTTGCAACTTATTCATGTACACTATTTTTTGTAGACAACTTAAGCTAGTTGCCTCCACTTTTGGAGACAACTTGAACTAGTTGCCTCCAATATGAACATTATTTATTGGAGACAACTTGAGCTAGTTGTCTCCGATATGGACACAACTTCAGCAAGTTGACTCCACATGGTAGTGGTAGTCGTCGGTGGTTGGCGGCGGTGATGGTGCTTGACGGCGGTGGTGGTTGGCGGCGGCGGAGGGTGGCGGCGGTGTTGGTGGACAGTGGTGGTGGTTGGCGGCGGTGGAAAGTGGTGGTGGTGGGCGGTGGTGGTGTTTGGTGGCGGCGGTGGTGGTCGGTGGTGGTCGGCGGTGGTGGTGGTTGGTGGCGGTAGTGGACAGTGGTGATGGCGGACATTAGAATATTATTTTTTTTGAATAGTGGTTAGTGGTAATGGTATTGTATATACATTACACAAAAGAGGATATTTTAGTAATGTATTTTACTTAGGAGTATTTGTATAAGTTGATAAGGGTATTTTGGAAGGGGCCCTATAGTAAGGGTATTTAAATAATGTTTCCAAATTTAAATTAGGTTCTCACTAATTGTTTGGTAATCCTTTTGCCGATTAATCGTGCCATTTTTATGGCGTGTTAGCATCGGCCTAAATTGAAGACCTAAGATTTAAGAATGTAGAATCCGTCGAGACTGTAGTTGCAAGATTTCCCACACTACACCCTTGTCAAGAATCTATGAAAACTAAGTCATAATTGTGGATGAACACACTTTTATTAATTCACTTTCAAGAAGATTTACAAGAAATATCAAAACTCAGAAGTACAACTTTCTTTTTGGAGTTTCTCTCTCCTTAAAATTCTTTTAGCTCTCAAAAATACATCACCCTTTTCTGGATTTAGTCAAACCCTTTATATAGGAAAATACATAGTGGAAGACAACTAAGATTTCCCCTTAATTCAGATCTACTCTGCGATCTCATCGCCATAACTTTAGCCTTTACCATCGCCAACTTTATAATCATCGTGAAGCAGACTTATTCTTCATATATCTTTAATCGTTAACCGTTATATCACTCTTTTGTGACACTCGCCAAATGTTGTTGAAGAATCTTGCGACGTTCTCGTCAAAGTGTTGTTAATACTTGTAGAAATGTTTGGGTTTCTCGCATAAGTGTCGTTTCTATCGCGAGAATATCGTTGTGGCGATATTCTGGTCCTACATCTTGCCTCTTATCATGTCTTTTCTGCGAAGAAGATAAGATATGAGAACTTTCAACTCTTAATGATGCTCGCAGCTTTTTTATTTACAAGTTTTCTTCTCGACAAACCTCCGTTTATTTAGTTTAATCGCCTACACGTGTTGTAGCTCTTCTTTAACACGTGTCCTCTTAATGGGTCCTACTGCTCTTGTCTATAAAAGGTGGAGCCGAGTTACGAAAATAATTTTCTCTTTTTACTTCTTCATCTTCTTTATCTGTTTATTTCTCTTTCCGTCTGCAACTTTTCTTTATCTTCATATTCACCTACTACCGTTTTAATGGAAACGCCAAGGTATGTATTTTGATTATACCATCTTATTTGAATTATTTTTTACTACTTTTGCTCTTTGATCTTCTTAATTATAATCTTCGTCATATTTTCCTTTAGTGGAGCAATCCCTACCACCCATTCTGAAACTCCAAACCCTAATTCCTTCAAGAAGCTTGTTGAGAAGAGGAGGAAGAAGGATTCTGCGAATGATAAGGTAGTAAGAAACACATTTTATCTTAATAACAATATTGTTGCCTCTGTTTCTTATCTAAATTATTATTTGCAGAATGACGAGAACATCGCTAGACCTCATAAAAAATCCCGTCGCAATAAAACCTTTGAAGATGATATCATTATTCCTGAGTTATCATCTAGGAGAGTTATCATCACACCTTTACAATCTAATCCTCCTTCTTCTGTCTGCGATAACCTCGCTATCAATACCCCCCTTCCTTCAGAGAATTTGACAAGTCAAATCCCTACAAATGTTGTGGCTGAAACTCCTTCTAGTCCAATATTACCCTCAACCGTTACTTTCCCAAAAACTCCTCCTTCTCATAACGCATCCAGCGCAGATGATTCAAATCGTCAACTTGCTATCATTACCACTTCACCCTCTGCATCTCTTCCTTCATCAAATGAAACCTTTGCTGGAGTTGATATTGCTTTTAAAATTTTATCTAATATTTTAGATAACGCTAGAAAATCTTCCACTGATTCTCTTCAATATGAAGCTTGCGAGACTTTACTCAAGTATTTTGGTTCTGATAATTATGCTTCGCGAGTATCTTTGGAATATGAAGTTGAAGCTCTAAGAAAAGGCCTTCAAGTTAAAACTTCTGATTGTAACACTCTGAATCATATGCTTCGCAATTCTTCACTTGAGTGCGAGAATCTTCGCAGACATAATGACGAGTTTAAAGGTATAGTTTTCCTGCCTCTATCTTTTTGTCTCTCCATTCTAATAACTTCCCGTCTCCCTTATTTTTTACACTCCATTCCTTTTAAATGTTTGGTTTATTTATTTAGCTTCAAATCGGAATCGATTAGTGAGGATATTTGAATTAGAATCAATCGTTGAAGAAGCTCGCGCTGAAAAAGAGTCTTGGATGGACCAACATAGTAGATTAGATAATCTTTATACTTACTCAATTGATCACATAAATAATCTTATTCATGAGAATAATCAATTGTCTCAAAACCAAAATTTGTTGTGTAGCGAAGTTGCTCGCCTTACATATTTGTTATTTAAGACTGATTTGGCGATGGAATCTTTATCAGATGAGAATAAAACTTTATCCCAAGAGAAACATAATTTTTCAAGTTTGATGGCAGCTTCCTTGCGACAATTATATAATCTTCAAAGAATTTGTGATAATCAAGAGCGATCTCTTTGTTCCGTTAAAGATGAACTCAAGGAATTAACTGAATCATCTGCTGCTGAGAAGGATAAACTTATCAAGGGTAGATTAACTCTTAGTTTAAAGGCTAGTGAACTTAAAGATCAGTATTCTTAGTTATAGAAATCTCACTCTTTATTAGTAAAAGAAAATCTTTATCTTCGCACCAAAGAAGAAAACATGAAATCTCGTCTGAAGGGTATGGTTGGCGATAAATTTGACGATGCTATGAATCAGTGGGAGAATTGTTTCTTTTCATTAATCCAAAACTTAACCTCTCAAAAAGAAGGTAGTCAATTGACTGCCTCAATTGTTAATTTTTCTGATAAATTCCCATGTTTTACTTCTCGTGATCTCTTCATTTGAATATTTTCTTGTCATTTTTGTTATTCGCAGAATCTGAAAGAAGCCATCTTGCTACTATTACTTCCCTTACTGAGAAATTAGATAAGGTTCGCAAAGAAAACAAGACTCTCATTTCCGATTGCTTGGACGTTCGCGATAAAGCAGAAAGAAGGCTTGATTATCTTGAGTACTTCAAGAATATGGAGATTAGAAACCGTGATAGAGGTTTTCTTCGCAAAGTTCATCTCTCAGCTGAAGTTCTGTTGAATAAGATTCTGATCTCCCATTCTCTCCCTCCTGAATATGTTCTCCCTCTAGAAGTTGAGGATGACGAAATTCCCATTCCTATGGATAAATATTTAGAAGATACACCCACTGAAGGAGAAGAAGGAGTTGAATAAGATAACCCAGAAGAAGACGAAGGCTCTCCTAGAGAAGAAGAAATTCACAAAGGAAAGGATGTCAAAAATACTTTGAAAAGAATGATGGTGATACTTGATAAATCTGCTGGTGAGAATGATAAATCTTCCTGGCGAGAATAACAAATCTAGCGAGAAGAATACTGACGAGCATGTCGCTGAAGTTTGAGTTTCATTTTTGCTTTCTCTTCCTGCCTCTTTTTTCGCGAGGAATGTAACTTGGATGACTTTTTTAATTTTTCCTATTGTCTGTGTTGAATCTTCTCAAAGAAGATATTAAGATTTTATTTGCTCATTCCTCTTCTTGCCCTCTAATATCTTTCTTGAGATGGTGAGTTATATGATGTTGAATAGATATTTTCTGAAGTAATCTGCCTCCTGCGATGAATAGATTTTTCATGTATTCTCAAATAAAATAATTAATGTTCAATATTAATCTGTTGGTCTTATTATGCCTTCCTAGTTAAAGGTCTTATTTTTCCAACCTTTAATATTTTTCTGCGACAAGATCGCAGGACGTCTTTACATTTATATGTATTGACCCATTGATCTTGTCTTATCACTATTTTTCAATATCTCTGCGACAATATGACAAGTCTAGATTCTCTCGCGAAAACAAAGCCTCGTGACATTGCCGTCTTGCGATGAAATCGCATGACGTCTTTACACTTTCATGCAAAAACCCATTGATCTCATCTTAACATTTTCTCTTTAGCCTTTTTCCCTTTGTATAATTTTCGTCACGCGACAATATGACAGGTCTAAATGATCTTGCGATCATAAAGCCCCATGACATTGCCGTCTTAAGACACTTATCATCTCCCTAATGGAGGGTGTCGCCCTTATCTTCCCCCTGGTTGCCCCTTCAAGGAGGGAACATCGGCCATACAAGACTATCTCCCCCCATCCGGATTTTCCAACAACCAGTTGTGTTCGCAGCCTCTTGTCCTTTATGCCTATATGGCTTATAGTTACAAAACTACACCCTAAGTGGGGTTTTCTTCAGGCCAAGTGCATTGTAGCCAAGACTTACCAAGGATGGCAAGAGAGTTTCGTATGCTCCGGGCACCCTTGGCTCAATCTTGTACCTCGGCGCCTTGGTCATACTCTGCACTTCTTGGAAGAGATTCTCGGTCGCCCAACCAGGGTATAACCTTATATAGTTGGAAAACCAAGATCTCTCTCCCGGATAGGTTTTCTTTAACCCAATCATCTGCATGACTCAGGTTCCAAAGAATGCGGTATAACCTTATCGCTGAGTCATGTCAAGAGATACCCCCTCATATGACGCGCTATTAGGTCTTACATTTGCCTCTTACGAAATTTTATTCGCGAACTAGGGTGCACGCCATAAAGGTTCGTCCCATTCTTTTAATCTCTGCGAAATTTTATTCGCTATTCTTGCGATGATGCTCGCATAAATTGTGATAGAGAAAGAAGAATTTTTTAATTGTTTCATCTTACATTTGTATTTCTTACCTCGCAAAAATTGTTACTGATAATACCTTTTCAGAAACAATCTATTCCATGGTCTATCAAGTCTTTGCCCAACATCTCTTCCCTCTGGATCCATTAATTTGTATGCTCCATTTCCAATTATCTCTTTAATGATGTATGGTCCATCCCATTTTCTCACTAATTTTCCACCACTTTCTTGCTGATATTTTGGTGTTTTTCGCAAAACTAGATCGCCAGGATGGAATTGACGTTTCTTGACTCGTTTGTTGTACTCGCGAGCTAATCTTCGCTGGTAATTTTCCATATGTTGTAGAGTTTTTTATCTCTTTTCTTCTAGTTCATCTAACTCATGTAAAATCATGCCAGCACTTAGATTTTTCTCCCATGCCTCTCTTTTTGTTGTTGGGATAGCAACCTCCGTTGGTAGGACAGCTTCAACTCCATATGTTAAACAGAAAGGTGACATCCCAGTTGCTTCTCGTCTAGTTGTATTATATTCCCATATTGCATTATGCACTTGCCCACACCATGATTTGTGATAACCTTCTAACTTCTTTTTCAAGATGTCTGCGATTGTATTATTAGCTGCCTCAGCCTGACCATTTGCTTGTGGATATAAAGGAGTTGACTTTCCACATTTTATTTTAAATGCATTAAGAAGCAATTCGATATTCTGCCATTCAAATTGCTTTCCATTATCAGACATCAACTGTGCTGGGATCCCAAATCTGCAAATTATATTTTCAAATATGAACGTAAAAATGTCCTTATCGCGGATGTGATGTACTGCCTTTACTTCTCCCCATTTTGTGAAATAATCTGTAGCAACGATTAAATATCTTCTTTGTCCAGAACCAGACACAAATGGTCCCACAATATCCAATCCCCATTTTCCAAATGGACATACTCTTGACGAAGATGATAATGGTGCTCCTGGTGCATGTATCTTCTTCCCAAATCGCTGACAATCTTCACAACGCCTTGAAAGTTACTTTGCATCCTCATGCATATATGGCCAATAATAACCATGTATCTTTGTTTTATATGCTAAAGATCTACCCCCACTGTGATTACCAGCATCACCACTATGCAACATTTTTAACACCTTTTGTCCTTCTTCTCTCGTCAAACATCTTAGTGATGGTCCACTAAATGATCTGCGATATAATACCCCATCTCTTAGTTCATAATTGGTTGCTCTACTTTTCAATTTATGTGCTTCTAATCGATTTCTGGGGATTTCTCCTTTCGCCAAATAAGCATGAAGATCTGCTCGCCAATCTGTAGCATTATTCCCTATTTCTTCCTCGTCAGATTCTACCATCATTACATCTACCTCTTCTTCTTCTTTGTTTATCGCCGGTTGTAAAAGTGTTTGAATTTTTATGCATCTCGCAAGTGGGTTCGTCATCATACTTGATATGAAATCAAAAGCATCTGCAAGCCTATTATCTTTCCTTGATATGTGTCTCCATTTTATTTTTGGAATTCTCGCAGACAATTCTTCAACAAGTTTTTTGTACTTCTTCAAAGATGGTTCATTTGTGGTATACTCTCCCTTTATTTGGCGAATAACCAATTGTGAATCGCTGGTGATTCTAGCATTTTCCAACTTCATTTCTATTGCAAACTTCAATGCATGGATTACAGCTTCATATTCTGTCTCATTATTAGTGGATGCAAATTCCAATCTAAATGAAAAAGCTGTTTTTTCTCCTTCTGGTAAAATGAAAACAACTCCAATCCCATTTCCTTCTCCATTTGACGATCCATCCACTAATATTTCCCATTTGTCAGGTTCTGTTAATAGCTCTTTTGGGTCTCCATGTTTTTCTTCTATATCCATCATCTCTTCTACAGCTTCGTCATCTTCTAAAGGAAATTCAGCTAAGAAATCTGCGATAACTTGTGATTTTGGCGAAGATAGAATTTCATATTGAATATCAAAGTGCCCTACTTGCGCATTCCATCTCTCAACTCTGCCTGATATTTTTGAATTTTTCATCACCGATTTAATTGGCACTCTCGTTAACACTTTGACCTTATGCGCTTGGAAGTAAATTCGAAGCTTAAAAGTTGCGTGTACCAATGCTAGAATTAGTTTCTCAATTTTTGAATAATTTCTCTCTGTTGAATTAAATGTTTTGCTGATATAATAAATTGTCTTATCCACCCTCGCATCTACTCGCAGCAATACGGCACTTAGCGCGTATGTGGTTGTCGCAAGATAGATCAATAGTTCTTCTCATGGTTCAGCCTTTTGTAAAATAGATATGTTCATCAATTGTTCTTTAATTCCTTGAAAAGCTTTTTCACATTCATCTTTCCATTTAAATTTTGTTCCCTTCTTGAGTATATCGAAAAAATGCTTGCACTTGTCTGAAGATCGCGAAATAAATCTTCCCAGCGAGGCTAAGAGTTCATTCAGTTTTTGCACATCTTTAATTGTCGCTAGTGTTGGCATATCGCGAACTGCTTGTACTTTTTCTGGATCAACTTGTATTCCTTCTTTTTATACAATATAACCCAAAAATTTCCCTGATGCTACTCCAAAAGTACACTTTTCTGGATTCACTTTGATGTTAAATTGTCGCATTTGATCGAAAATCTCTTTCAAATCCTGTACATGATTTTTAGATTCTTTGCTTTTAATCAACATATCATCCACGTATACTTCTAATATTTTATGTATCCACTTTGCGAACACCTTCTCCACCATTCTTTGGTATGTTGCACCAGCATTTCGTAAGCCAAAAGGCATCTGTGTATAACAATATAATCCTCTTGGAGCAAAAAATGTTGTATGCTCTTGATCTTCTTCTGCGAGGGGAATTTGATTATATCCTTTATATCCGTCTAATGAAGATATTCTATCATTTCCCACTGCTGATTCAACCATTTTTGGAATATCTGGTAATGGAAAACTATCTTTAGGACAAGCTTTGTTTAAATCAGTAAAGTCTATGCAAATTCTTATCCCTTTATTTTTATTTGGGACCACCACCATATTTGCAATCCAATCTGGATATTTTGCTTGCCTTATAATTCCTGCATCAAGCATTTTCTGTAGTTCTTCTTATATTTGAGAATGGTATGTTGTTGCAATTTTTCTGATTCTTTGTTTAAATGGTCTCACATCTTTGTTGATCTCTAATTTATGACATGCTACTGAAGGGTCTATCCCTGGCATCTCATCCATACTCCATGCGAAGATGTCTTTGTATTCTCGCAAGAGATTTATTGTTCTCTCTTCTTCGTCTTCCTCCATTTTAGTCCCAATTTTCAGTATTTTAGGCTCTTCCTCGCTCCCGATATTTATTTTCTTTGTTGGCTCTGCTGCGGTGTAACTAGCTTCAAGTTCTCCCATTGGCGTTGGAGTTTTCATTTCTCTCGCGAACTCATCTCCTTCTCGCGAAACTTCACTTGGTATCCCTTTTCCTTCTTTTTCCCTTATCATGTAAATTTTAAATTCCTCTTCTTTCTTTGCTTCTCTGTTCAATTTTCTGCGAGCTTTTCGCAGCTTTGGATGTTCTTCACAATTTCTTACTTCAATTTGGTAGCACAATCTCGCGAAATTCACATCTCCTCTAATTTCTCCAATTCCACTAGGCATAGGAAATTTAATACATTGATGTAATGTTGACGTCACAGCCTTGATTGCATGTATCCATGGTCTTCCCAATATCATATTGTACGACGATTCCACATCTACCACACATAATGATATTTGTGTTTCAATTTCTCCTAGTGGAATTCGTACCATTATCTCGCCTTTAGGTTTTGTTATAGACTTTCCAAAGCCATGAACATAATATGTTGAATGAGACATTTCTTCATCATTATATCCCATCTTCTTAAAGGTATGATAAAATATCATGTCTACAGAACTTCTTGTGTCTACTAAAGTTCTATTCATAGCCCATTCTTCTTCAGATTTTATCGATTTCTCCTTTCTCATTGGTATAGTGGTTACTGTGACCACCAATGGAGATGTATGACTTAAATCTTCTTCTGGTATTTCTGCTGCTGTAAACGTGATTTCTTGTTTTTCCCAATTTTTCAATGATGATATCTTCTCCACTGTCATAATCTTCCTTCCTTCAAAATCCCGTTTATGTATCCTTCCCTTGATATTTTCATGAAATCTATCAATCATTTCTTTTGTTATTACATCGCCTTTCAATTTTCTACAATCCTTTTTGATTCTGATCATTCTTCCTTCAATTTTCTCACCGATTTACTTAATGATTTCCCTAATCTTGAACAATTTTTATCTTCTTCTCGCTTTTTCTTCTATTTTCGTTAATTCAATCCCTGTTTCGGGAGCCAAAATGTAGTTGCAGGATTTCCCAAACTACACCCTTGTCAAGAATCTATGAAAACTAAGTCATAATTGTGGATGAACAACAACACTTTTATTAATTCAGTTTCAGGAAGATTTACAAGAAATATCAAAACTCAGAAGTACAACTTTCTTTTTGGAGTTTCTCTCTCCTCAAAATTCTTTTAGCTCTCAAAAATACATCATCCTTTTCTGGATTTAGTCAAACCCTTTATATAGGAAAATACATAGTGGAAGACATCTAAGATTTCCCCTTAATTCGGATCTACTCTGCGATCTCATCGCATAACTTTAGCCTTTACCATCGCCAACTTTATAATCATCGTGAAGCAGACTTATTCTTCATATATCTTTAATCGTTAACCGTTATATCACTCTTTTGTGACACTCGCCAAATGTTGTTGAAGAATCTTGCGACGTTCTCGTCAAAGTGTTGTTAATACTTGTAGAAATGTTTGGGTTTCTCACAGAAGTGTCGTTTCTATCGCGAGAATATCGTTGTGGAGATATTCTGGTCCTACAGAGACAAAAGTAAACTTCAAACAAGCAAGTTTTCGTTTTCATATCAAATATGAAATATGAAATATATCCTAAATGAATGGATTATGGGGTTGTACTTAGGACCACTCTACTATGTAATAATCAAATATAAAAAAATGTTAACAATGCTCTTCTATGTATTTCATTATGAGAATTTGTTCAAAATATTCTCAATTTAATTAGAAATCTATAAATTCTTCTCGTTTTTTTTTTAAATGTATTAAGTGCCCCCCACTATTAGATTTTTCATCCATCTGGGTTAAGTCAATTAATCTTACTTACCCTTTATTAGTTGCCATGTTAATCTTATATATCCATCGTTGGTTCGCCGAGCTCGGTTCAGTATCGTTTCGTAGTTTTCAGGTTCGTTACATTGTTTCATAAAAAGTATTTATCAATTCCAAGTGTCTTGGGGTTTTTGGTTGGTAGAGAAGAACCTTCTAAACACATTTCAAGTTCGTCAAGCCCAATTCAGCAATGTTTTTCAGTTCATCGAGCCTGCTTCAGTACACACGCTTTCAGAATCTTCGAATCATTTATCCTTCTAGCCAAGGAGATGTGGCTAATTAAATCAATTCAACTCAACCGATTCAAGAGATTTCATGACTTTTTAAATTTTAATAATTGCCGCCAGTACTTAACTGACCATTTATATTTTGGAAAAATAAAATGGGGTTATTTTAAGCATTATTAATCCAAATAGGGGTAATTAATTATCAAATTCCCGTCATTAATTTTTAAGAGCAATGTATAGGTCATGGTGCGATGCAGCAGAGATAAAAAAAAAAAAAAGGTAGAGACTGCGTATGACTAAAGTCAACGATAAAGATCCGACCCAACCGACCAACATAGGCCCAAATATTAGCTGGGAAAACTGAAGAAGAAATATGTTTTAACTGAATTGATCGCTTTATCGAAGGATTAAAAACTTCTTATCGCTATATTTTTTTTAAAAAAGTGATTCAACATGTGTTGGATAAATCTACAGAGATTTTTCCTAAGAGAGGCGTCATTTTGTCTCTCATGGGAGAAATCCGGCTTATTTCTCATAATACATCTGTCTTTAAGGTATTCCAAAAGAAAATCAGATGAAAGTTTCAAAAGAAAGGTAGATAAAATTGTTTTAATATATTTAAAAATTAAAAATGACGGAAAAAAAAATTAGTTAGGAAGAGTGGGCGATATAAAATTTCTTGTCACATAAAAAGCTTCTTTTATTACAAAAAAGGCAATCAAAAATGTCCTACAAAAAAGAAAGTCACAATTATTGCCACGGGCCACTAACGGGCACATCATTGGGATTTGAGATTAATACTTTACGGGTTAAACCTAAAATGCCTACGCTTACTTGCTTTGGCTTTAGGCTTACTTTGGTATTGTTGTGAGTTCTCTAAAAACTTTTTTCTTCAAGATATTGAAATGGTACTCATATGATGTCAGGTTTCAATTCATCAAATTCTTTTGTATTGATTAGGTTATGCATATTGTATATGGAGGTTTTATGAGAATGTCATTTTAGGTCCCACCAAATCGACTCAAGTCAATCAGCTCATCTCAAAAACGCGGCTGGTTCAGATGAACTCTGACCTTAATTAAATCCTCTCTTCCCCAAAACGTGATCATCTCAGCTCTAGAGCTCGACTGATAGAGCTTTGCTCTTCTAAAGCACAACTTACATTCTGCTCAACAAAGCAAACCAAGCTTTCTATCCAATTCACATCAGACTTAAGGCATGAAATTTTACGAATATCACTTGTATGAATTCTAAAACTAGTTACTAGTCACACCCATCATTGGGCCCACTGGTCATGTCACGAGCTCTTAAACTCTTTCAACGCGAGTCGCTCATTTCAAGAGCATACACAAGCCTCATTTCCAGTCTCATGAGCACATCTACGACTCCATAACATTAGAGCCTTACGAGCTCTCCCAAACACATAAACTAATTTATGTCAACTCTCGGTAAGCTCTCACGTTCATCCAAAAATGACCCACGGAAGGGGAATTTGGCCTCTGCAGCTATACTAGTCGTTCACATTAGGTTGATAGTCAACCTCAGTCAATTTCATGTCTCCTGCATGATCCACATTATTGTCTCATGTTATGTTGTGTTCTTCAAATTATACAGACCAGTCAACACACGATATTAAATAATATCCCTTTACCTCAATCAGTATCAATTGTAGATAATCTTTTTTACCATGCCGATACATCATACACTAAGGTCAACTAAGTCACACAAACGGAGGTGATAAATTCAACTATTTGGTCCAACATTCCACGACAAATGTGAGAATACCCATCTACATTTCCACCGCTAAAGAAATCAGTCGGCTTTAGAGGTTATGGGTAAAAAGAAGAGGGTGCCAAGTACACCACCAACTTTTTCATTCGGTAACATGTATGGAGAAAACCTAATAAAATTACAAGTATGTCAAAGTAATGACCCTTGAATCAAATTATATGTAGAGTTTTTCTCTTTCTCTTCCATAATCAAGATGTATAAACCAAACGTCCGTGAACCTGATTGTGTATAAAAGTTCTTGGATGATCTTTAAAACTAATCTAGTTATATCTGAATTATTAATATCTGGATTCTAACAAGTATGAAACTTGTAATCTATCTTTCAAGATATGAATTCAACATGAACAAGTCTTAGTTTGATTACTAGGAGAAAGTTTTTGTTGCATTATTGAAACTTCTAGTGTCACAAGGTATTCGATTAGCTAAGTTTACATATACTTTCTCATCGAAATATGGACATTAGAATTGCTAGGTAGTTTCTAGAGAGACGGTGGAGAATTTGAAATTCGTGAGAGAATATAGAGAAATTGACATTCTGGAGAGACAATTCCTTTGAGAGGGTAATCGTGATGGACCTTACCATTCATGCTGGAAATATAATTAGGTTAAAAGGAAATGCCAGAAAAATAGAGCAACCTCATCATGTAGTTTTAGTTAGTGGATTACGAGTCTCTCTCTCGACAGAAAGTTATCATCATCAACAAATGGAGCGACATCAAAATTTATGAAGAAAGATGAAGACGTTCAAGGTTTATAAGCAATAATAGAAGGAAGAGAAAAATTCATAATTAATGTTGAAGACTTATTCACAAGAGCATGGAAAATCAAACGATCAAAGTTTTTAAAGATTATGATACCAAGATATTACAAGTTACGAAGATCCAAATAGTTAAGTCCTTCTCACATGGCCATGTTAATGTTAGTTTTGTGATTATCGTACTTATAATTTTAAAAAAATAAAAAAAATAAGACCAAAACTTTGGTGCCTTTACTAATTTCCTAGGTTCCTTTATCATTCATCTTGGGTGCCTTTATAACTTTTCTGGGGAGCCCTTAGTAATTCCTTGACACTTTGATCATAGTGATATGACCAGAGGATATATTTTAATTGCTAATAATATTTTACATATTATCTTCACCGATTAACTATTCATACTGACTAAGTACGAATAATATTTTCGAGAGGATATGTTTTAATTGTTGATAATTAAAACACATATTATGAAAATAAAAATTAAATATTTTTCAATATTTCGGTTTGATATCCCCTTGAGCATCAAGGAATATCTTTGAACAATTAATGATAAGAGTTATGTACATGTTCAAATAATATCGACATCTAGAAGTTTCTCTTAGCAAACCCTAATTCCAAGATCACACAAAACATAAAGAGATTTGTGAATATTGGAAACTCGGTTTCGCTCCTTGGGATCGGTTATACCATTACTCACAATTTAATTTGTGATCGGTTATACCATGCTTCCCAAATTAGGTTGTGACCGGTTACCTCATGCTTCCCAAAGTAGCTTGTGATCGGTTATACCTATAACTTCTCAAATTATCTTGTGATCGGTTACACCTTGCTTCCCAAAGTAGCTTGTGACCGATTACAACTAACTTTCCAATGTAGCTTGTGATTGGTTACACTTTGATTCAAAAACTAGCTTGTGACCGATTATACCTTGTTTTTTGAATCAACTTATGAACGGTATCATCTTGCTACACACTATTGTCTATGACCAATTGTTAGAGCACTACTCGGTCGAACTCGCAAGAGTTACTATCTCAAGCTTGTTTGTAAAGTTTAGGTGATAAAAACCATAAGTCTTGATTTCTAGTGTACTTATATCTATGTATAGGATTAGGATAGGATGTATAGTTGAGCTTTAGAATTCACAGCGTTCATCGATTGAAGACGAAGATCTACTGAGGAGAGCTTGGAGGAACTTCATCAACAAAAGGTATATGAAGACTAAAACTTATCTATCACTCAGAAGTATATTCTATTTTATCTCCTAATGAGATTAATTCGTCTAGCTATATAGACTTTTACATTATACACATTTGATATTTCGAGCTGAGTTTAACTCGCTTATATATCTCTCGAAATATGTGTTGGAATCTTTTTTATTTAGCTGCGTTCATCATTATTCTTAACGAGTTTAGTTGGAAACAATTTATTTGTTGGAAACTAAATAATAAGTCAAAAGATGATCATGTGAAAATTGCCTTGAAACATCTTATATGATTTGTGTGAGACAGTCATTTGATGTCGACTCGAAATGTTTCGTATTGATCATTCGATCACTTGAAAATTACTTATAAGCTAATAGTTTGTGTAAGATAGCTATTATTGTTTTCTAAGGATGTTTCAATAATTGAAATGGGAGTTTAGAACAATTAACCTTTGTCTGGATATAGCACAGTATGCATACCAGTATGCAAACTGTTGTAGTATGATTCAAAACCGGAAACCAAGTTTGCATACCAGTATGCGAACAGTTTTAGCTGTTAAAGTCCGGGAACCAAGTATGCATACCAGTATGCGAACGGTTCTACCTGAGTTAGGTCCGGGACGACAATATGCATACCAGTTTGCGAACTGTCGAACAAGACCAAATTCCGGAACTTAAGTTTGCGTACCCCTTTGCAAACTAAGTGGTTAAAGTTCTAAAATCGGTTTAGTATGATTTCTTTAGTTGCAGGAAAACCTACACTACACCCTTGATAAGAATTTACAGTAATTAACACATGTTTGAAGATTAAAAACAACACTTTCTTATTTGATTCTCAGAAATGTTTACAAGAAATGGAAGAAATCAAGAATACAACTGCTATCTTGAATTTTCTCTCTCTTCAATAATTTCTCAACATTCAAAAAATACATCATCATCTTTTCTGAATCTATTGGGTATCTTTATATAGGGTAATTACATAGTGGATGACAACTAAGCCGTCCTTTAATTTCGGAACTGAATTGCGATATTATCGCAGTAGTTATAATGTCAATTCTCGCAAGCATTGTAACCCACTACACCAAAACGGCCATTTAGGGACGTTTATAAACGTTGCACATAATTTTTTGCAACGGAAATATACGTTGGCAAAACGGCGTTGCGCATTGGTGTGCAACACATATTATCCTTTGCACAAATTAATTTGTGCAACGCTTATAAACGTTGCACAACCGTTGCACCTTTTCTTATTTGTGCAACGTATAAATAATTTGTGCAACGGATATTATTTATAAAATAACACTTTTGTGGGTCCCATTTTGATTTTGTCAACGTTTTATTTATTTGGTTACAGTTACATCTGTTGCTCTTTTCCGGTGATTTGTGCAATATATAATTGTACAACGTTTATATACGTTGCAAATTAATTTTCCGGTAAAAAAGTTACCGCCGGCACACTTTCCGACATATTTCTGCTCCTAAATTGCAATCGACCAAGAACAATTATTGATCATCACAATCCATCAAGAACGATTCATATATCAACAATTATTGATCTCTGCAATTAATGTATAGCACTAAACAGGTCATTAACGATGAACATGATGTGTTTTACAAAAAAATCATAGGGAGTCTAGGGTTTGTTCCCTGTAATTCCCTGCAATTCCCTGAGATTGTTCCCTGTAACCATGGCATCACTGCCAAGCCATAGTAACCAGCATTGACATTGGCATTGCCAAGCCAACGTTCATATCTTCATCTCTCGGCATTGGCATCAGTTCGACACAGTTTCCATCTCCAACGCAATTCCAAGCCATAGTAACCAGCAACAACCCTTGTAAACAACAGCGAGTCACAACTCCACTACATCATCAACACAATGGACAACATCAACACTTCAGGTCGACTGCAAACCAACTTACACAATCACCTTCATTAACTGACCTTCACACCCATTACTCATTGCAGACAACCTATTCTGGCCACGGTAACCAACAACTCTCAGCTCCTACACGCACTCAAGAACTATCGATAATCACCATCACACATTAATTCAATCAGCAAAAAACAGAAGCTGGTACATAACTGATCTCTCTGGATTTTTGTCAAACACCTGATGTGTGTATTCAACTGCTGGCCTTTGTTCTCTTCTCTTGGCTCCATTTCTTCCCAAATTAAAGTTCCCTGCAAATCATAACCCATAACTTCATTCAGTGTAAAAATGTTCAATCACCACTCTAGTCCCCAACAACAACAGATCCCTTGTATTCTCTGGTGAGATATTGCCTTGAAACTCCACATTTAGTCACTGAATTTCAAGTCAGTTCTTCATTGGTTTGCGTTTTAACTTTTCTATCCATCTCGAGCTCCTAATTCGTCACATTCAGCCATCATAACCCATTACTCAACCAGCTCCAGATACCCTTTTCATTCATCTCATTTTCACACACAAATTCACCGACAAAACCTCCATAAATTGATCACCTTTATCTTCTCCTTGTTGTCTGAAGTATAATTGTTTCTCCTTGGTGAACACCCATCAGGGACATGACTACATTGATGGTAAACTAATCTGCAGACTCGGTCGATGGCTACTGGAACAACGGTATACTTGAGTCTTGTCTCTGCTTGTGAAGTGAATCTGGTTTCAAAATATACCTAACTTCATCTCTTTGTACTACCCTTTAGCACACACATGCCAACAACACAAGGTCATGTAGAACAGGCCCCTTTGCTGGACTGAGTTGTTTTAATGGACAAGAGTTATCAGTTATTAGTATCTTTTAGTTTGTCGGTGATTCAGTACCTAGTATAAGCTTGGGACAAGAGTAAAAGAATTTGAAACTGCATTTTAGAATATCTAGGATCAGATTTTAGAACCTGTTTTGCAGTTGACCAGGTAGTAAGAACAGTCTTCCCATCTTCACTCACTTGATGACTTGCCTCTGCAGTTATGACCTCATCTAACAGAGCTTGGAACTCACGCGCACACCGCTGGAAATGTCAACAACATTTTTAGGTTAAATAGAAAAATTTAGATAGAATTAAGTCCAACCTCCAGGATAAACCATTTATCCAATGAGCCACCTCTTAAATGAATCATAATCCTAGAGATAAAGACACTACTCAAGCTCCATAGGAAGCGCAGTAAACGAATGATACTGACTGCTCAATAACTTTGAAGTGTGATCCTGATTGTTCAATCAAAGCAAACTTTGATGTAGGACAATATAAACAAACGTGGATCTGATTCATCTGGAAACCTTGTGACAAATTACCAACTATTTCCCTAAAACTATTAGAAACTATGTTTTCTGCCATAAGATATACCAGGCACTGATACTACTAAAGCCATCAGATAACATTTATAATATAGCTGGCATAACTCGACCACACAATTACCCCATAGAGTGACTTTACGTGATCTCGAAAAGCTTTTCTGCATCAGATTTGTCTAAATCAGGGTTGATATAACGCCCTTGGGGATCTCTTTCTTATTTAGACTACGATTTTATATAAAACTCCATATAGAACCCTACACCATGATATGAACTACCAAAAGGAAATCGCTACAAGGAGAGACAGACGATTAAAGTGAGCAACTAAGAACACTTAATGTAACTCGCTACAGTTTGTGCATATAAAGGTCCAGAAATTGGTGCAAACATACTGTGATCCCTGATTGAGCAAATAGGATATGTATTAGCACCATTTATATGAACACTTTTCCTCGACCTCAAAATAACGTTACTATAATATAAAAGAATGATATGCATATCAGAAGGGATAATTGCAACAACGAAAAGAACATATATCCTTACATTCAAACTCTTGTTCTCCATGGCTCCCCTACAATATAAAAAAAAGATGCTGTCAGGAACCCCTTCTGATTACATTTAGTAATAAAACTACTTACACGGAGAGACTTTTGCAAAAATAATAGGAAAAAATGTTTTATGAAAAAAATTAAATATGCGTAATACAACATACTCAAAGCGGTAGTACTACTTACATGTTAAAATCTGGAAACCGCCACAATATTAAAAAGATCCAAGTCATACTGAAGACGAAAAACCTGTTGCAAGTCGATTGGGCAATGTAACATGCTACACTTTAAAATACTGTTCAAGAAGAAAATTCATAAATAAGAGGTATAGAATAAAAAGAAAACCAACATCCTTCCATAGCTGCCTTGACGGAATACATGGAAATGGCATGAATAGTTTTTGAGAGACCTCCCGGCCCGAAATAGTGATGACAAAGTCATCCCTACTCTGTAATTGTCCAAGAATCAATGCAAACAAGTCATGTATGCTCACTGCATTACAGTTGCATGTTAATCTGGAGACTTGAAGTTGTTAAATGAGCAATGAATTACTTACCAACCCCAAAAGGACCGGTCTTGAAGTACGAGACCCATAAATCCGGGATTGTTGCAGTAATGAAAAATCAATGGTGGGTCTATCGCATTTGTTCCTTGACAGTAGACGCCTTGAGAGCATCATCCCACCGTGGTAGTTTTTTTTTATACCTATAGCAAGTAAACCCCACAGAACCACATGATAAGAGAATCTCCGTGAATCAAACAACATGCACACAATGAGTGCTAAGTAAGAAATAAACCAGAAATATAGTAAAGAAACTATAGTTAAGCCAATAAACCTCTCTCAGTGATAAATATACTTGGACGCACAATATGTCAAAACCTAAATAAGAAGCCAACATAAAAAAAAAGTAAGAGTCGAACATTCAGTTTAAGAGAAACAACAAATAGATAACACCCAGAGCGCGATTACCCAACCTTTCAAGTCACTGAGGCCACAATTATATTCTACAACCCTGCATCAAAACACACAAAGCAATACTTTAGAATTTTTTACCATACACCAACATAGACAACAATGATAAAAAGCCAACAAAAATTGAAGTAAGAGTCGAACATTCAGTTTAAGAGAAACAACAAAAGATAACACCCAGAGAACGATTACCCAACCTTTCAAGTCACTGAGGCCATAATTATATTCTACAACCCTGCATCAAAACACACAAGCCATACTTTAGAATTTTTTACCATACACCAACATAGACAACAATGATAACTATAAAGTAGCAAAACCTCAAACAACTTCATCCAAACAGTACAAAATAAACTAAACCTAAGAATCCATAGAACTGAAATTAAGACTTACCCATGATTTGGACTTAAAAACACAAAAAACAAACGCACTCAAAATATTTACCAAAAAAATTGCTACCAAGATATTATGCTTTGGTCAAAATCAACCAACAGTATTAAAATTGAAAGAAAAATTATGGTTTATACCTGATGATAAAGTAATTAAGAATAAATCAATTGTTGGTTAGTAGAAGCACAATAACCTATTAGATTGATAGCTTGTTTTCGATATCAGGAACAAAATAAAATTTCTAGGGTTTCCACAAAAAAAAAATCAACTTACTAACGATAGAATAAATCAAGTTACTAACGATAGATCTAGATTTCTGGTATATGGGATTTCATTAGGATATCAAGGTTTTGAAGAAAATCTTTTGATTTTTGGTTTTCAGCTTAAATAAGTTAAGAGTTCATAGTTATTATCAACCCAAAAGGAGAGATAATAAGAGAGAAAGAAAGCTTAGAAGATCTCGATAAGGATTAAATGGTGAAGAGATGGTTTTGATTCCAGGTTCTTCACTAAAAACCTAGCAGATCTCTATTTTATTCTTAGTTAGAAAAATGGGTTGTGAAGTCTGAAAGAGAGAGAGAAAGAAAAACGATGAATGATAAGCTTTTTCTCTTTTCTCTAAAAAAATATAAATATTAAGGGTACCCAAATATTAAAACTAAATTAGAAAATTAAAAAAAAAAATATCCACACAAAAAATAAAATCCTCACATTACCCGATATTACCGAAATGATATTATGTGTACAACGTTTTTAACGTTCAAAACCGTTGCTCCACTATATTCTTTTTAATAAATCAAAACTATATATTTTGTGCAACGTATTTATCGGTGCGCAACGGATATAGACGTTTCAAAAGGTGCAACGTCTATATCCGTTGCACACCTCCGAAATTAAAGCGTTGCTAAAACCAAGATATGGTGTAGTGACCATCGCAGGACAATCATGCTATTCTCGTGTTTCTTTGTTCGTCAGCTATTATGTCACTTTTTAAATTACTTTGTGATATCCGCAAAGTGTTGTTGAAGAACTCGCGGTGGTGCTCGCAGAAGTGTTGTTAATCTCGCAAGAGTAATATCATGGCAATATTATGGTCCTACATATTTCCTCTTCTCATGTCTTTTCTGCGAAGGAGGAAAGATCATGAGAAATAAAATGTCGCAGCTATTCATCGTTTCATCTTCTTCCTCCGACAAGGCTCCGTGAATTAAGTATAACCGCCTATACGTGTCGAATATTCTCCTTTTTACCGGTTAACCTTTTGTTACCCGGTTACCATCCTTCTGTCTATAAAAGAGAGAACCTATTAAGGAAATATGTTTTCTTCTTTTACTTCTTCGTCTTCTTCACCTCTTCATTCTCTACAAATTTTTCCTACCTGCAACTTTCTTTTTCTGCAGATTCCCCTGTTGCTACTTTAATGGAATCATCAAGGTATGTGTTCTTTTGATGTTTTTAAACTCGATTTTGCTTGTTTGAATCATGTTTATTCACCCTACTTGATCTTTTTTGCTTGATTTTATATAACTCCCATACTATGTTTTCTTTTCAGTGGAACTGCATCCAACACCAAGTTTGTCGACCAAAACCCTAATCTTCTCGAAGATTCACAACAAAAACTTACTGAAAAGGAAAGGAAGTCTGCGAGTCATAAGGTAGTAAGAAACATTTCTTTTCTTAATAACAATATTGTTGCCTCTGTTTCTTATCTATATTATTACTCGCAGGGTGATGAAAATGTTGTTAAACTCGCAAGAAATATCGCAAAGCCAAGACTCTTGAGATTGATATTGCTATTCCCAAGTTTTCATCTTCAAAATATATTTCTACTACTTCGCAGATGGAACCTCCATCCTCTATTTACGAGAATGTCATCATCAATACTCCCAATGCCATTAATCCTCCAATGGATAAAACTCTCAAAACTGTTATGAACAAAACTTCTTCCTATCCTATTTTACTTCCAACCGTTACTTTTACAGACACTCAACCTTCTGGTGATGCAACCATCGCAAATGACTCAAATCTCTAACTCGCCATCATTACCACTTCACCCTATGCGCCTCTTCCCTCATCTAAAAAAGCATCAGTAGGGGTCGATGTTGCTTTTAAAATTTTATCTGATATTTTAGATGATGCCAGGAAATCTTCTACTGACCCTTTCAAATATGATGTTTGCGAGACTTTAATCAAATATTTTGGTTCTGATCGAACTGCTTCGCGAGCGTCCTTAGAAAATGAAGTTGAAGCTCTAAAGAGAAATCTCCAATCCAAAACTTCAGAATGTGATATTCTTGATCACAAGCTTCGCAACTCTTTACTTGATTGCGAAAATCTTCTCAATAAAAACCAGGAGTTAAAAGGTATAGTTCTTCTGTCTCTGCCTCTAATTTTTCTGTTTTAGTAGATTTTCATCTTTTCTGTACTCAATTCCCTTTTAAATATTTGATTTGCCTATTTATATTTAAATCAGAAACGATTAATGAAGATATTTCAATTTGAGTCTGTTGCTGCAGAAGCCCATGCTGAGAGAGATTCTTGGATGGATCAATATAATAGATTAGATAATCTTTACACATACTCGATCGATCAAATAGATAATCTTACCAATGAGAATGATCAATTAGCGCAAAGGAAAAATCTATTAAGTAGCGAAGTTACTCGCCTCTCATATTTGTTAACCCAAGCTAACTTGGCGATGGAATCTTTATCAGATGAAAATAAAAAAATTTCTCAGGAGAAATGTAGCTTTTTAAACAAGATGGCGATCTCCTCGCAGCAAATAAACATTCTTCAGAAAGTGTGTAACGATCAAGAACAATCTCTTCATTCATTAAAAGACGAACTCAAGGAAATAACTGAATCTTCTGCTGCTGAGAAAGATAAACTTATCAAAGGCAGGTTAACTCTAAGTTTAAAGGCCAATAAACTCCAAGATCAATATTCTCAGTTAGAAGAATCTTACTCCTTATTAGTAAAAGAAAATTCTTATCTCCACTCCAAAGAAGAAATTATAAAATATCGCCTGAAGGGTATAATTGGAGATAAATTTGATGATGCCATGAACCAATGGGAGAATTGTTTCTTAACATTAATTCAAAACTTAACTTCTCAAAAAGAAGGTAGTCATTTTGACTGCCTTAATTGTTAATTTCTCTATTTAATTTCTCTGTTATATTTGTTGCGAGATTCTCATCTGAATATTTTCTTGTCAATTTATGTTTCTCGCGGAATCTGAAAAAGGCCTTCACTCTACCATTTCTGATCTGAGTGAAAAATTGGCTAAAGTTCGCAAAGAAAATGGAGTGCTCACCGCCAATCTTGTTCAATCTCGCGATCGAGTAGAGAGGAGATATGACTACCTTGAATACTTCAAAAATATAGAGATCAGAAATCGTGATAGAGGTTTCCTTCGCAAGGTTCATCTTAACGCTGAAGTTCTTGTGAATGACATTCTGATATCCCAGTCTTTCCCTCCTGTATCCATTAATCCTCTAGAAGTAGATGACGATGAAATTCCTCTTCCCATTGATAATGATCTAAACTATGCAAGTGGTGAAGAAGATGCCTCTCAAGAGGACCCATCAGAAGAAGAAAAAAGTCCTTCTAGAGAAGTAGCTACTAGTGGTGAAGCAATTACTGGTGAAAAGTTAGATGAAGAAGAAACTCGAGCTGATCGTGACGCGAAGAATATTGGCAAGGAGAATGAAGCTGACGAGACTATTGGCGAGACCAATATTGAAGCTTGAGTTTTGTTTTTGTTTTCTTTTTCTTCCTCTTTCTTGCGAGCAATATATCTTTATGCAACTTTGGAATTCAAATTTATTTATGTTATTTTGAATATTCTCAAGGAAGATAATGATATTTTATTTATCAACTCTCATATTTGCCCCTCATTATCTTTCTTGTGATGAAAAGTCTTTCCCGTATTTTCTCCTTGCGAACTGTGTTGTGAATAGTACTTGCGAAATTATGTATAATATTGTGATATTATGAATACTTTTGCGAAATTATGAATAATCCTGCTATGAGATCCTGAATAATATTTCTGAGAAATTCTGAAGGATACTTGTTTCTAATCATCTCTTCCATGATGAACAAATCTTTCCTGCATTCTTAAAAGAAAATAGTTAATGTTTGGAATTATTCTATTGGTCTTATTCTGCCTTCCTAATTAAAGGTCTTATTTTGCCAATTTTTTTGTGTCTGCGATAAAATCGCAGGATGTCTTTACATTTGCATGTAAAAACCTGTTGATCTTGCCTTATCCATATTTTGTCAATTTCTCTGCGATAATATGACAAGTCAAAATTCCCTTGCGAGAACAAAGCCTTATGACATTGCCGTCTTGCGATGAAATCGCAGGACATCTTTACACTTTCATGTAAAAACCCATTGATCTCATCTTAACCTTTTCTCATGGCTTGTTGCCTCTGTATAATATTTGTCATGCGACAATATGACAGGCCTAAATGTTCTTGCGATCATAAAGCCCCATGACATTTCCGTCTTTAGTTACTTATCATCTCCCTAATGGAGGGTGCCGCCCTTATCTTCCACCTGGTTGCCCCTTAAAGGAGGGAAGACCGGCCATACAAGACTAGATCCTCCCATCCGGTCTTAACAACAATCACCTGTTTTCGCAGCCTTTTATCCTTTATGCCTATATGGCTTATAGTTACAAGACTTCACCCTAAGTGGGGTTTTCTTCGGGCCGAGTGCATCATAGCCAATACTTTCCAAGAATGGCCAGGGTAGTTTCGTACGCCCCGGGAACCCTTGGCTCAACCGTGTACCTCGGCGCCTTAGTCATACTCTGCACTCCTTAGAAGAGACCCTCGGTCGTCCAACCAGGGTATAACCTTATATAGTTGGAAACCCAAGGACCTCCCCCGGATAGGTTTTCTTTAACCCCAACATCTCCATGACTCAGGTTCCAGAAGCGGTATAACCTTATCCCTGATCCATGCAAAGAGATACCCCCTTATATGACGCACTTTAGGTCTTACATTTTCCTCTTGTGAAGTTGTATTCGCGAACTAGGGTGTACGCCATAAAGGTTCGTCCCATTCTTATGTCTCTGCGAAATTTTATTCGCGTTTCTTGCGATATTTTCGCATTTCTTATTTGCTCTGTCATTGGAAGAATCTCGCAGTTTTGATAGAGAAAGAAAAATTTATTATCCATCTCATCATTTAATATACCAGCATTTCTAATCTCGCAGAATTTTTTATTGATAATATCTTTTCAGATATAATCTATTCCATGGTCTATCAAGTCTTTGACCAACATCTCTACCTTCTGGGTCCATTAATTTGTATGCCCCGGTTCCAACTATCTCTTTAATGATGTATGGCCCATCCCACTTTCTCGCCAACTTTCCACCATCTTCTCGCTAATACACTGGTGTTTCTCATAACACTAAATCACATGGTTGGAACTCACGTATTTTGACACGTTTGTTATACTCGCGAGCTAATCTCCGCTGATAATTTTCCATATGTTGTAGGGATTTTTCTCTCTTTTCTTCTAACTCATCAAGTTTATTTAGAATCATACCAGCACTAAGATTCTTCTCCCAAACTTCTCTTTTTGTTGTAGGAATAGCAACTTCTGTTGGTAATACAACTTCAACCCCATATGTTAGACAAAAAGGTGACATTCTAGTAGCTTCTCATCTAGTTATATTGTAAGCCCATGCTGTATTATGTACCTGTTCACACCATGCCCTGTGGTATCCCTCTAATTTCTTCTTCAGTATATCTGTAATTGTCTTATTTGTTGCCTCTGCCTGTCCGTTGGCCTATGAATATAGTGGTGTTGATTTTCCATATTTAATCTTAAATGCATTAAGTAACAATTCGATATTCTGTCCTTCAAACTATTTTCCATTATCAGATACCAACTGTGCAAGAATCCCAAATCTGCAAATTATATTTTCAAATATGAATATAAAAATATCTTTATCGCGGATGTGTTGCACTGCCTTTACTTCTCCCCATTTTGTGAAATAATCTGTAGCGACAATTAAATATCTTCTTTGTCCAGAACCTGGTACAAATGGTCCCACAATATCCAACCCCCATTTTCCAAAAGGCCACACACTGGTTGAGGATGACAATGGTCCCATGGTGCATGTATTTTCTTTCCATATCGCTGACAATCTTCGCATCGTCTTGAAATTTGCTTTTCATCCTCATGCATGTATGGCCAATGATAACCTTGCATTTTTGTAATGTATGCCAAAGATCTTCCCCCACTGTGATTACCAGCGTCTCCACTATGCAACATCTTTAACACCTTTTGTCATTCTTCCCGTGTCAAGCATCTTAGAGATGGTCCATTAAAAGATTTGTGATATAATACTCCATCTCTTAATTCATAATTTGTTGCTCGGCTTTATAACTTATGTGTTTCTAATCTATTTCTTGGTGTCTCCCCTCTTTCCAAATATGCATGAAGTTCCGCTCGCCAGTCTGCAACACTGCCTTTTGGTTCTTCTTCACCACCTTCTATCATCATCACATCTGCTTCATCTTCTTCTTCCTTATTAACTGAGGGTGATACAAGTGTTTGAAATTTTATGCATCTCGCAACTGGATTTATCATCATGCTAGATATGAAAGCAAAAGCATCTGCGAGTCTGTTATCTTTTCTTGATATATGTCTCCATTTTATTTTTGGAATTCTCGCAGATAATTCTTCAACAAGGTTCTTGTATTTCTTCAAAGATGGTTCATTTGTTGTGTATTCTCCTTTTATCTGGCGAATAACCAATTGCGAGTCACTAGCAATTCTAGCATTTTCCAACTTTATTTCTATTACGAATTTTAACGCATGCACTACAGCTTCATACTCCGTCTCATTATTAGTGGATGTGAACTCTAAACGAAATGAAAAAGACATTTTTTCTCCTTCTGGTGAAATAAAGACAACTCCAATTCCATTACCTTCCCCATTTGATGATCCATCCACCAATATTTCCCACATGTTGGGTTCCTTTAATAGATCTTTTGGATCTCCATGTTCTTCTTATATGTCCATAATTTCTTCTACAGCTTCATCATCTTCTATAGGAAATTCTGCTAAAATATCTGTTACAGCTTGTGATTTTGGCGAGGATAGGATATCATATTTGATTTCAAAGTGCCCTACTTGTGCGTTCCATCTCTCAACCCTTCCTGATCTTTTAGAATTCTTCATTACTGACTCAATAGGTACCTTTGTTAATACTTTTATTTTATGTGCTTGAAAATAGATGTGAAGCTTTAAGGTTGCATAAACCAATGCCATAATTAACTTCTCAATCTTTGAGTAATTTTTCTCTGCAGTATTAAATGTTTTTCTGATGTAATAAATTGGTTTTTCTATTCCTGCGTCTACTCGCAGTAATACTGCACTTAACGCGTGCGAAGTTGTCGCAAGGTAGATCAATAATTCTTCTCCGGGCTCTGGCTTTTGCAAGATAGATATGTTCATTAAATATTCTTTAATCCCTTGAAAAGCCTTCTCACATTCATCTGTCCACTTGAACTATGTACCCTTCCTGAGTATGTTGAAGAAATGCTTGCATTTATCTGAAGATCGCGAGATAAATCTTCCTAGCGAGGATAAGAGTCCGTTCAACTTTTGCACATCTTAAACTGTTGCTGGCGTTGGCATGTCGCGAATTGCTTGTACTTTATCTTGATCAACTTGTATTCCTTCCTTTGACACAATGTACCCCAAATTTTTTCCTGAAGCTACTCCAAAAGTACATTTTTCGGGATTCACCTTGATGTTAAAATGTCGAATTTGATCGAAAATCTCCTTTAAGTCTTGCACGTGGTTTTTAGCTTCTTTACTTTTGAATAGCATGTCATCTACATATACTTCTAGTGTTTTATGGATCCATTTTGCAAACACTTTTTCCACCATTCTTTGATATGTTGCACCAGCATTTCGTAAACCAAAGGGCATATTTGTATAACAGTACAATCCTCTTGGAGCAAAGAATGCGGTATGCTCTTGATCTTCTTCAGCGAGAGGGATCTGATTATATCCTTTATACCCATATAATGAAGATATTCTATCATTTCCCGCTGTTGATTCAACCATTTGAGGAATATCTGGCAATGGAAAGCTATCTTTAGGACAAGCTTTGTTTAAGTCGGTAAAATCTATACAAATTCTTATCCCCTTATTCTTCTTTGGAACCACCGCCATATTTTCAATCCATTTCGGGTACTTTGCCTGCCTTATAATTCCCGCATCAAGCATCTTTTGTAATTATTATTCTATTTGGGAATGGTATGTTGTTGCGATTTTTCTTATCCTTTGTCTAAATGGTCTTACCTCCTTGTTAATTTCTAGCTTATGACATGCAACTGATGGGTCTATTCCAGGCATCTCATCCATATTCCATGCGAAGATGTCTTTATATTCTCGCAAGAGGTTTACGGTCCGCTCTTCTTCATACGCATCCATCTTTGTTCCGATTTTCAGTATCTTAGGTTCTTCTTTACTTCCAATATTTACTTCTTTTGTTGGCTCTGTTGCGGTGTAGCTGGCTTCAGGCTCTCCCATTGGTGTTGAGGTTTTCACAACTCTTGCGAGTTCATCTCCTTTTTGGGAGATTTCGCTGGGTATTCCTTTTCCTTCTTTTGCTCTTATCATGTAAATTTTAAATTCTTCTTCTTTCTTTGTTTGTTTCGCCATTTTTCTACAAGCTTTTTGTAGCTTTGGACGCTCTTCATAATTTCTCACCTTAGTTTGATAACATAGCTTCGCAAGATCGGTATCTCCTCTAATTTCTCCAATTCCATTGGGCATAGGAAATTTGATGTATTGATGCAATGTTGATGCTACAGCCTTGATTGCATGTATCCATGGTTTTCCCAATATCATATTATATGGCGATTCCACGTCTACCACACATAATTTTACTTGTGTTTCAATCTTTCCTAGCGGAATTCATACCACTATTTCTCCTTTAGGTTTTGTTAAAAAAATTCCAAAGCCATGAATATGATATGTTGAACAAGACATTTCTTCATCCATGTATCCCATTTTCTTAAATGTATGATAAAATATTATATCTACAGAACTTCCTGCATCCACCAAAGTTCTATTTACAGCCCATTCTTCTGCAGATCTTGTTGATTTTTCCTTCTTTATTGGTATAACGGATACCGTAATTACCAAAGGAGATGTATGATTCAAATTTTCTTTTGGTACTTCTGCTGCTGTAAATGTGATTTTATGCTTTTCCCATTCTTTCAGCGATGATATTTTTTCCACCGTCATAATTTTCTTTCCTTCAAAATCTCGTGTATGTATCTTCCCTTTAATGTTTTCATGGAATTTGTCGATCATTGTTCTTGTTACCATATCACACTCCAATTTCCTACAATTCTCTTTGGCTCTAATCATTTTTCCTTCAACTATTTCACCGATTTGTTCAATTATCTTCTTAATCTTGAATAATTCTCATCTTCTACCTCACCTTTTCTATGATTTTCGTTAATTCAATCCCTGTTTCGGGTGCCAAAATGTAGTTGCAGGAAAACCTACACTACACCCTTGATAAGAATTTACAGTAATTAACACATGTTTGAAGATTAAAAACAACACTTTCTTATTTGATTCTCAGAAATGTTTACAAGAAATGGAAGAAATCAAGAATACAACCGTTATCTTGAATTTTCTCTCTCTTCAAGACTTTCTCAACAGTAGTTATAATGTCAATTCTCGCAAGCATTGTAACCATCGCAGGACAATCATGCTATTCTCGTGTTTCTTTGTTCGTCAGCTATTACGTCACTTTTTAAATTACTTTGTGATATCCGCAAAGTGTTGTTGAAGAACTCGCGGTGGTGCTCGCAGAAGTGTTGTTAATCTCGCAAGAGTAATATCATGGTGATATTCTAGTCCTACAAGTTCATACTCATGAACAAGTACATTAATAAAGTAAGGAATGCAATCTTTGCAAAATGTGGCTTAATGTTCATGAATTGATTCTTGAATAAGTACTTCGTACAATCATGAATCAAATACGATTTTGTTTCAATTGTGTCTTGTATACTTCTATGAGAATATAAACAATTGAACAACTCTATGAGTAACACAATTAGATTCATTTGATTATCATTTGATCTATAAGTGTTAGATGAATGTGGTTAATACAAAAGTGTTCATATGGCTAACTTCGGTTAACTTTTATTGAGCCAACTCAATATACACGTTTAGGTACAGTTACCCATATCTAAATGAAGGTATATTTCATTTGTGTGTAACAAGCTTATACCATCTAACGGTGGAGAGATATTTCTTTGGTTTTAAGCAAACTTAGATTGAATCTTAAATCAGGATTTCATCTAACGGTGAATATTGATTGCTTTGCTTCAAAGCTATTAAACCCTGATTTGAAGACTATATAAGGGAAAACTCTAGCAACTGGAAAACCTAATCCCTACACTTCTATGTGATACTAGTTGTGACTGGAGCCAATTCTCCTTTAACCTAGGTTTTTCCTAAAACCATTATAGGTTAACAACTTAAATACTTCATTGGGATTTTGAAGCCAGACCCAACTATTTTCTCTGTAGTTGCGTGTTTTGATCTTACTGGTTCTATCGTATTGAGTACAATCTTTTCTAATATTTGCTCAAGATTTATCTCCAATAGGTAAGATATAAAAAGCAATCACAAAGATCTTCGTCTCATTCTTTATGATTCCACAATAACTTGTTCTACTACCATATAGTTAAGTTATTATGAGGTGATTGATATTTCTAGGTTGTTCATCGGAAATATAAGACCATATTATCAATTGGTTCATGTTCACCTTGATTTATCAAAATACGGAGAAAAAAAACTTCATAGGTACTTCTGTGGGAGACAGATTTATCTATCAGAATAGACTTATCTGTGTGAGACAGATTTTTTTATAAAGTCTTCGACTTTAGGTCGTAGCAACTCTTAGTTATGGGTAAGATCAGCTAAGGGAATCAAGTGCGTAGAGTTCTGCTTGGATTCAGAGACATAAGGAACGTGATTGTACCTTAATCGGTGTGAGACTTGGTTAGGGCTCAACTACATTACAGTCTGAAGTTAACTTATAGTATGTTAGTGTCTGTAGTGGCTTAATACAGTGTGGTGTTCAACTGCATTTGCGGTTTCCTCTTTAACAAAATTTCTTGTGTCTGTGTTATTTTTTTTCCACATTATATTTGTTTATATAATTGAAATATCACAGGTTGTGCGTAATTCAATCAATTAGATATTCCAACCTTTGGTTGTTGATATAAATTGATTGACACTTGAACATTGGTTTTTGGTACCGTTCAAGTTATTCCCATACCAATCAGTTAATGGATTCATTCCTGTTGATTTGCTGATTGATTTGAGGAAGACATATAACTCTTGGGTATCTTTTCTTGATTGAGTCTGACTGTCTAGTTGATTCTTTTGGAATTATATTGGAGTTAGTCCATGCAGATTGCTGAATGACATATTGGGTGCGGTTGTTAGACCCCTGCTTTTCACCGGTTATACCTTAGTTCTCAATATTAGTTAAGATAGTTTCTACATTTTCAAGTTGTATTGGTCATCCAAAATATATTCAATAAATAATCGGACCAATCATGACTTTCCTTTCAATTATGAAACAAGTTCACACATCTACTTCCTTAAACCAATATAATAATACATAGTTTTCTAGGATGAAATCACACCTATATCTTACGTCTAATCAAGTATCTAAATACAAATATTATGTTGATGTCGTATTTACGAAGTTCCAAAAGATAAGCATTTATACTTCGTAATTTAATAAATTCCTTGACACTTTGATCATAATGATATGACCAACTCTAACCACTAAAGTATTATATATATCTTCACATGTTATGTTTTCAATATAATACGGCTTGAAAGATACGTTAGAAATGGATAAACAAGTCAGTATTACTAACCTCAGGTGGAAGGATGATGTATTCGTCAGGTGGAAGGATGATGTATTCGTTTGAGTCTTTACTTCTTCTCATTCTTTAGGTATTCATAGTAATACTTGTACGTGTCAACATTTCTAAACTTTCTAGTCTAACCTAAACGAAGTAAGTTGACTATAGTATTTTGTAAAGCGACTTTAGATGAGTTTTGATACTAAAATATGACAACCAAACTTGACATACCAACGCTTGGTGGGTTCAACCGAGCTATGCTCTAACACCTTGCTTACCAAAGTAGCTTGTGTCCGATTACAACTAACTTCCCAATGTAGCTTGTAATCGGTTACACCTTGCTTCCACGAGTAGCTTGTGACCGATCACAACTAACTTCCCAATGTAGCTTATGATCGGTTGCATCATGCTTTCTGAATCATCTTGTGACCGATTACACCTTGCTTTCCGAATTATCTTGTGACTAGTTGCACCTTGTTATACATTATAGGATATGACCGGTTATACCTTAATTCTTAACATAATTTAAGATAGGTTCTACCTTGTCATCTTGTATTGGTCATCCAAAATATATTTAATAAAGAACCGAACCAATCATGATTTTCCTTTCGATTATGAATCAAGTTCATACATATAATTCCTTAAAACAATGTAATAATACATTATTTCTAGGATGAAATCACACACATACCTTACACATAATCAAGTAATTAAATACATAGATTATGTTGATGTCGTAATTACGAAGTTCAAACGATAATCTTTATACTTCTTAATTCAATAAATTCCTTAACACTTTGATCATAGTGATATGACCAAGTATAATCACTAGAGTGTCATATATATACAGCTTCGTATGTTATATTTTCAATATAATACGACTTGAAAGATATGTTAGGAATGGAAACAACTCAAGTCAGTATTACTAACCTCAAGTGGAAGGACGATGTCTTCGTTGCAGTCATTACTTCTTCTCATTCTTCAGGTCTTTGGAATAATACTTGTATGTCTCAAAATTCCTAGACTTTCTAGTCTAACCTAAACGAATTTGGCTCTAGTATTTAATCAAGTGACTCTATATGAGTTTTGATACTAAAATATGACAACCAAACTTGACATACCAACGCTTGGTGAGTTCAACCGAGCTATGCTCTAACATGTGTAGGACCAGAATATCGCTACAATACTTTTCTGCGAGATTAACAACATTTTGAAACGAGCATCACCGCAAGATCATCAACTACACTTTGCGAGTGTCACAAAAGTAGTCAAAAGAGCGACGCAATAAATGACGAGTGAAGAAAACTGGAGAAAAGCATGTTTATCCTGCGACGGTTACAAAACTTGCGAGAGAGAACATTGTAACTAATCGCGGTAGAATCGTAGAATCAACCCGAAATAAGAGGAAAACTTAGCTGTCATCCACTATGTAACTACCCTATAAATATAGACCCAATGTTTCCAGAAAAGGATAATATATTTTTGAGAGTTAAGAAAGTCTTGAGGAGAGAGAAATTTCAAGAGAATAGTTGTAATTTTGAATTCTCTCATTTCTGTAAACATTTCTGAAACCAAAATAATATAAGTGTCATTTTTCATCTTCAATTATGAGTTGATTATAGCAAAATATTAACAAGGGTGTAGTGTGGGAAATCCTGCAACTATATTTTGGCGCCCGAAACAGGGATTGGATTAGCAAAATCATATAAAAAGGTGAAGAAGAAGATAAGAATTGTTCAAGAATAAGAAAATCATAAAACAAATCAGTGAGATATTTAAAGGAAGGATGATTAGAATCAAAAAGGATTGTAGAAAATTGGAGTGTGGTATGGTAACGAGAACGATGATTGATAGATTTCATGAAAATATAAAAGGGAAGATACACAAACGGGATTTTGAAGGAAGGAAAATTATGACGGTGGAAAAAATATCACCATTGAAAGATTGGGAAAAGCAGGAAATCACATTTACAGCAGCAGAAACACCAGAAGAATTTCTAAGTCATACATCTCCATTGGTAGTTACAGTATCCACTATACCAATGAGAGAGGAGGAATCAATAAAATCTGTAGAAGAATGGGCTATGAATAGAACTTTGGTGGATGCAGGAAGTTCTATGGACATGATATTTTATCATACTTTCAAGAAAATGGGATATAAGGATGAAGAAATGTCTTATTCAATATATCATGTTCATGGATTTGGAAAGTCTTTAACAAAACCTAAATGAGAGATAGTGGTACGAATTCCACTAGGGGAGATTGAAACACAAGTAACGTTCTGTGTGGTAGACGTGGAATCACCATATAACATGATATTAGGAAGACCATGGATACACGCAATCAAGGCTGTAGCATCAACATTGCATCAATGCATCAAATTTCCTACACCCAATGGAATTGGAGAAATTAGAGGAGACACAGATTTTGCGAAATTGTATTGCCAAATTGAAGTAAGAAATTGTGAAGAACGTCCAAAGCTGTGAGAGGCTCACAGAAAATTAGCAAGAGAAACAAAGAAGGAAGAAGAATTTAAAGTTTACATGATAAGAGCAAAAGAAGGAAAAGGAATACCCAATGAAATCTCGCGAGAAGGAGATGAACTCGCGAGAGTTATGAAAACACCAATACCAATGGGAGAACCTAAAGCCAGTTATATTGCAGTAGAACCAACAAAGGAAGTAAATATTAGGAGTAAAGAAGAGCCTAAAATGCTGAAAATTGGAACTAGAATGGAGGCAGATGAGGAAGAAAGAACTATAAATCTCTTGCGAGAGTATAAAGATATCTTCGCGTGGAGCATGGATGAGATGCCAGGGATATATCCGTCAATAGCATGTCATAAATTAGAAATCAACAAAAACATAAGACCATTTAAGCAAAGAATAAGGAAAATCGCAAAAACATATCATTCTCAAATAGAAGAAGAATTACAGAAGATGCTCGACGCAGGAATTATAAGGTAAGCAAAATATCCAGAGTGGATTGCAAATATGGTAGTGGTCCCAAAGAGGAACAAGGGGATAAGAATTTGTATATATTTCACTGATTTAAACAAGGCTTGTCCTAAAGATAGTTTTCCATTACCAAATATCCCACAGATGGTTGAATCAGCAGCAGGAAATGCTAGAATATCATCGTTGGATGGATATAAAGGATATAATCAAATCCCTCTCGCTGAAGAAGATCAAGAACATACTGTATTTTTTGCTCCAAGAGGATTATATTGTTATACAAAGATGCCATTTGGCTTACGAAATGCTGGTGCAACGTATCAAAGAATGGTGGAGAAGGTGTTTGCAAAGTGGATCCACAAAACATTAGAAGTGTATGTAGATGATATGCTGATCAAAAGCAAAGAAGCTGAGTATCATGTGCAAGATTTTAAAGAGATTTTCGATCAAATGCGGCAATTCAATATTAAAGTGAATCCTGATAAATGTACTTTTGAAGTAAATTCAGGGAAAGTTTTGGGATATATTGTATCGAAAGAAAGAATACAAGTTGATTCAGAAAAATTACAAGCAATTCGCAATATGCCAACACCTGCGACGGTAAAAGATGTGCAGAAATTAAATGGACTCTTAGCCTCGCTAGGAAGATTCATTTCGCGATCTTCGGACAAGTGCAAACATTTTTTCAATATACTCAAGAAGGGAACAAAATGCAAGTGGACAGATGAATGTGAAAAAGCTTTTCAAGGAATAAAAGAACATTTGACGAACATAACTATTTTACAGAAAGCTGAATCGGGAGAAGAATTATTGATTTATCTTGCAACAACCACATATGCGCTAAGTGATGTGTTGTTGCGAGTAGATGCAGGGGTAGAAAAACCAATTTATTACATCAGTAAAACATTCAATTATGCAGAGAGAAATTATTCAAAGATTGAGAAACTAATTCTAGCATTGGTACATGCAACTTTCAAACTTCGCATCTATTTTCAAGCACATAAGGTCAAAGTGTTAACGAAAGTTCCAATTGAGTCAGTAATGAAAAATTCAAAGAGATCAGGTAGAGTTGAGAGATGTAATGCACAGGTAGGACACTTTGATATTCAATATGAAGTTTTATCCTCGCCAAAATCACAAGTTATCGCAGATTTCTTAGATGATTTTCCCCTAGAAGATGATGAAGCTGTGGAAGAAATGATGGATATAGAAGAGGAACATGGAGATCCAAAAGAGTTATTAACAGAACCCGACAGATGGGAAATATTGGTGGATGGATCCTCAAATGGAGAAGGAAATGGGACTGGAGTTGTCTTTATTTCACCAGAAGGAGAAAAAACATCTTTTTCATTTAGATTGGAATTTGCATCCACTAATAATGAAACAGAATATGAGGCTGTGATTCATGCTTTAAAAATTTGCGGTAGAAATGAAGTTGGAAAATGCTAGAATTACCAGCGATTCACAGTTGGTTATTCGTCAAATAAAAGGAGAATACACAACAAATGAACCATCTTTAAGAAAGTATAAAAGGTTAGTTGAAGAATTATCTGTGAGAATTCCAAAAATAAAATGGAGGCACATATCAAGGAAAGATAATAGGCTCGCAGATGCTTTTGCTTTCATATCCAGTATGATGACCAATCCAGCTACGAGGTGTATAAAAATTCAAACACTTTTATTACCAGCGATAAACAAGAAATAAGAAGAGGAAGATGTGATGATGGTAGAAATTGGCGAAGAAGAATTAAAGAACAACATTACAGATTGGCCAGCAGATCTTCATGAATACTTAGCAAAAGGAAAAATCCCAAGAAATCGACTGGAGGCACATAAATTGAAGAGTAGGGCAACCAACTATAAATTAAGAGATGGAAGTATTATATCGCAGATCTTTTAGTGGTCCATCACTAAGATGTCTGACGAGGGAAGAAGGACAAAAAATATTGAAGATGTTACATAGTGGTGACGTTGGTAATCATAGTGGAGGAAGATCTTTGGAATATAGAACAAAAATGCAAGGCTATTACTGGCCATATATGCATGAAGATGCAAAACAACTCTCAAGGCGTTGCGAAGATTTCCAGCGATATGGAAAGAAGATACATGCACCAGGAGCACCATTATCATCTTCAACAAGTGTATGGCCTTTTGGGAAATGGGGGTTAGATATTGTGGAACCATTTGTACTTGGTTCTGGACAAAGAAGATATCTGATTGTCGCAACAGATTATTTCACAAAATGGGGAGAAGTAAAGGCAGTACAACATATTCGCGATAAATATATTTTTACATTCATATTTGAGAATATAATTTGCAGATTTGGGATTCCATCACAGTTGGTATCTGATAATGGAAAGCAATTTGAAGGGCGGAATATAGAATTGCTACTCAATGCATTTAAGATAAAGTGTGGAAAATCTACTCCTCTATATCCACAAGCAAACGGTCAAGCTGAAGCAACTAATAAGACAATCGCATATATCTTAAAAAATAAACTAGAGGGATACCACAGAGCATGGTGTGAACAGGTGCATAATGCAATATGGGCCTACAATACAACTAGACGAGAAGCTATTGGAATGTCACCTTTTTGTTTGACATATGGAGTTGAAGCTGTGTTACCAACAGAAGTAGTTATTCCTACAATAAAAAGGGAGGCTTGGGAAAGAAATCTAAGTGCTGGAATGATTTTAAATAAATTGGATGAATTAGAAGAAAAAAGAGAAAAAACTTTGCAACATATGGAAAATTACCAGCGAAGATTAGCTCGTGAGTACAACAAACGTGTTAAGAAACGTGAATTTCAACCTGTTAATTTAGTGCTGCGAGAAACACCAAGTTATCAGCGAGATAATGGTGGAAAGTTGGCGAGTAAATGAGATGGACCATACATCATTAAAGAGATAGTTGGATCCGGGGCATACAAACTAATGGACCCTGAAGGGAGAGATGTTGGTCAAAGACTTGATAGACCATGGAATAGACTATATCTAAAAAAGTATTATCAATAACAACTTCTGCAAGATAAGAGATACATGTACGTTGTAAAAATAAAAAATAAAAAAAATTACGATTGCGAGGTTCTCCTAAAAGCAAATAAATCACTGCGAGCATAATCGCAAGATTGGCGGATAAAATTTCGCAGAGATTAATAGAATGGGACGAACCTATATGGCGTGCACCCTAGTTCGCGAATAAAATTTCGCAAGAGGCAAATATAAGACCTAATAGTGCGTCATATAAGGGGGTATCTCTTGACATGACTCAGTGATAAGGTTATACCGCTGCTGGAACCTGAGTTATGCATATGTTGGGGTTAAAGAAAACCTATCCAGGATTTCCAATTATATAAGGTTATACCCTGATTGGACGACTAAGAACCTCTTCTAAGGAGTGAATAGTATGACCAAGGCGCCGAGGTACACGGTTGAGCCAAGGGTGCTCAGGGCGTACGAAACTACCCTGGCCATCCTTGTCAAGTCTTGGCTACGATGCACTCGGACCGAAGAAAACCCCACTTAGGGTGCAGTCTTGTAACTATAAGCCATATAGGCATAAAGGACAAGAGGCTGCGAAAAACAACTGGTTGTTGGCAAATATGGATGGGAGGAGATAGCCTTGTATGGACGATGTGCCCTCCTTGAAGGGGCAACCAGGGGGAAGATAAGGGCGGCACCCTCCATTAGGGAGCTGATAAGTGTCTAAAGACGGCAATGTCATGGGGCTTTTTGATCGCAAGAACATTTAGACCTGTCATATTGTCGCGTGACGAAAGTTATACAAAGGCAAATAGCCAAAAGAGAAAAGTTAAGATGAGATCAATGGGTTTTTACATTTAACAAGTGTAAAGACGTCCTGCGATTTCATCGCAAGATGGCAATGTCATAAGGTTTAATTCTTGCAAGAGAATTTATACTTATCATATTGTCGCAGAGATGTTGAAAAAATTGATAAGACAAGATCAATGGGTCGATACATGCAAATGTAAAGACGTCCTGTGATTTTGTCGCAGAAAGAAAAGATGGCAAAATAAGACCTTTAACTAGGAAGGAAAAATAAGACCAACAGAATAATCTTAAAAAAATTAATTAACTATTCTATTTTAAGATGCAGGAAAGATTTGCTCATCGCAGGAGAATATAAAAGAAAGCAGATTCATAACATCATACATTTTTGGAACACCGCGGTTGTACTAATTACATCGCAGAAATATTCATACTTTCACATAGAGGAGACACAGGAAATAATTCACCATTTCAAGCAAGATATGAAGGGCAAGAAGGGGAATGGAGAAATAAGATTTCATTATCTTCCTTGAGGATATTCAAAGTAAACAAAATCAAAAGTTGAATCCTCAAAATTTCAAAAATTACATTATTCACAAGAAAGAAGAAGAAAAAGAAAGCAAAAAAGAAATTCAAGATTTGGCGATTGTCTCGTCAGATAAACTATTCTTGCTCGCCAGATTCGTTATTTTTTCCAGAATTGTCAGCTTCATTAGTGTTCTTCTCATCACTTGCATATACTTCTTTAGGAGGACTTCCCTCTTCTTCATCATCTTCTTGAGTGGTATTTTCTTCCTCAGTAAATTCTAATTCCTTATCCATGGGAAGAGGAATTTCATCATCATCAACTTTCAAAGGAGGAACGAACACAGGAGGGAGAGAATGGGAGAGTAGAATATCATTCACGAGAACTTCAACACTGAGGTGAACCTTGCGAAGGAAACCTCTGTCACGATTCCTAATCTCTATATTTTTGAAGTACTCGAGATAATCAAGTCTTCTTTCTGCTTTGTCGCGAGCTTCAAGATAATTAAAAAGAAGAGTCTTGTTCTCTTTGCGAACTTTATCCAATTTGTTGGTAAGATCAGTGATGGTAGAATGAAGACTTCTTTCAGATTCTGCGAGTGACAAAAGTGATAAAAGATCATTTAGTCAAAGATTTTGCAAGAAATATAACACAAAATTTAACAGAAAGGTCAACAAGAGAGGCAGTCAATTGACTACCTTCTTTCTGCGAGGTTAAGTTTTTAATTAATGTAAAGAAACAGTTTTCCCATTGATTCATAGCGTCATCGAATTTATCGCCAACCACACCCTACAGACGAGACTTCATTTTTTCTTCTCTGGTGCGTAGATACAAGTTTTCATTTGCTAGTAAAGAATGAGATTCCTTCAATTGAGAGCACTGGTCTTGAAGCTCGCTGGCCTTCAAACTAAGAGTTAACCTACCTTTGATAAGTTTATCCTTCTCAGCAGCAGATGATTCAGTTACCTCCTTGAGATCATTTTTAAGGGAACGAAGAGATTGCTCTTGACTATCGCATATCCTTTGTAGATTACTCAATTGCTATGAAGAAATCGCCATCAAGCTTGAAAACCTATGTTTCTCTTGGGATGAAGTTCTATTTTCATCTGATAAAGATTCTACCGCCAAGTTAGACTTGGTTAACGAATATGAGAGACGAGAAATCTCGTTACTTAATAAATTTTGACTTTGCATAATTGGTTATTCTCATTAGTAAGATTATCTATTTGATCAATCGAATATGTGTGGAGATTATCTAATCTATTATACTGGTCCATCCAAGAATCTCTTTCGAAACGAGCTTCGTCAGCAATAGATTCAAATTTAAGTCTCTCCATGAAACGAGTCCGATTTGAAACTAATATATGAATCAAGAATTTAAGAAAGAGACTTAAGTATAGAAGATATAAAAGCAAAACAGAAAAACAAAAGAGAAGAGGCAGGAAAATTTTACCTTTCAGCTCGTCATTTTTTCTGCGAAGGTTCTCGCAGTCAAGAGAAGAGTTGCGAAGTATATGGTTCAGAGTATCACATTCAGAAGTTTTGACTTGAAGGCTTTTTCTCAGAGTTTCAACTTCAACTTCTAGAGATGCTCGTGAAGAAGTATTATCAGAGCCAAAATATTTAAGTAAGGTCTCGCAAGCATCATATTGGAGAGAGTCGGAAGAAGATTTTCTAGCATTGTCTAAAATATTAGACAAAATTTTAAAAGCAACATCAACTCCAGCGAAAATTACATTCGATGGAGGAAGAGATGCATAGGGAGAAGTGGTGACAAGGGCAAGTTGACGATTTGAGTCATTTACGATGGTTGTATTATCAGAAGGAGGAGTGTTGGGAAAAACAACAGTTGAAGGAAGTAAAGGGCTAGAAGGAATTTCAGTCACAACAATTTCAGGAGCTTGATTTGACAATGAGTCAAAAGAAGAAGAGGTGTTGGCAAAGATGTTCTCGCAGACAAAAGGAAGAGGACCCAGTTGCGAGGGTGTGGGAGTAACTCTTGCAGATGTTAATGTGGGGATGGAGAAATCAGCCTCAAGAGCTTTGAAATGGCGAGATATTTTAGGAGGATTGGCGATGTTCTCGACATTCTGCGAATAATAACTTAGATAAGAAACAGAGGCAATAATATTGTTATTTAGAAATAGAATATGTTTCTTACCACCTTATCATTCGCAGAACTTCTCTTCTTCTTTTCAATTGGTCTTTTGCGAGCATTAGGATTTTGACCTGAAGATTGGGTGTTAGGGATAGTTCCACTGAAGAGAAAACATAATACGAGAGTTAATGAAGGATAAAATAGAGAAGATCGAAGAATATGAGTAAGAATTAAATCAAATAAAGATTGTAATAAAAAAAAACATACCTTGATGATTCCATTAGAACATTAGCAGGAGAATACGAAGAAGAAGAAAAGTTGCAGACGGAAGATAAAATAAACAGATGAAGAAGATAGAGAAGTAGAAGAAGAAAATTAGTTTTGAAGTTTAACTCTGCCTTTTATAGGCAAAAGAGAATAACCTGTTGAGTAAAGACGTGTCCGTAAAAAGATGAATTTACAACACGTGTAGGCGGTTAAAGCTAAATTAACGGAGCAATGTCGAAAACAAAATATGGGAACCAGATAAGCTGCGAGCATTTTGAAGAATTGAAGATTCTCATATCCTCTCCACTTTTCGAAGAAGACATGAGAAGAGGCAATATGTAGGACCATAATATCGCTACAATACTTCTCTGCGAGATTAACAACACTTTGAAATGAGCATCACCGCAAGATCATCAACTACACTTTGCGAGTGTCACAAAAGTAGTCAAAAGAGCGACGCAATAAATGATGAGTGAAGAAAACTTGAGAAAATCATGTTTATCCTGCGACGGTTACAAAACTTGCGAGAGAGAACGTTGTAACTAATCGCGGTACAATCGCATAATCAACCCTAAATAAGAGGAAAACTTAGCTGTCATCCACTATGTAACTACCCTATAAATATAGACCCAATGTGTCCAGAAAAGGATGATGTATTTTAGAGAGTTAAGAAAGTCTTGAGGAGAGAGAAATTTCAAGAGAATAGTTGTAATCTTGAATTCTCTCATTTCTGTAAACATTTGTGAAACCAAAATAATATAAGTGTCATTTTTCATCTTAAATCATGAGTTGATTATAGCAAAATCTTAACAAGGGTGTAGTGTGGGAAATCCTGCAACTACAACATGTATTGCTATTTTGATCCAAACAGTTTTGAAGTTCTTTCATTCTTAAATTTGAAACATTCCCAATAGTCATAGGTAGTATGCATTGTTTGCTTGGGCAATTTCAAAATGATCGACTTGAACCAAAATTGTTTATGCATAATAAATTGTTCTAACTAAGATTGTTAAGGATCTATGAACATCCATTGCTTGAATCATATTTCAAGAGTTTAACCAAGACAAGCTTGAATTCAAAAAAATTTCTTTGCAATATCAAATTTATACTAAAGTCATACGACAATGTCTCATAAGATAGAATGGTATAAATGATGAGTAAATATGATAAATCACTCTTCATATACCTCTTTTTTGATGAAGTTTTCGCAAGTGTCTTCTTTTGTTCGTTAGTCTTCAATCTTATAATCAGTGATATATGATACCCAACTACCATTCTCTAATCCTAGTTCGAAACTTGGCTTTAACAGACTAGAAATCAAGATATATTTTTATGCATCTAACATTGACAACAAACTTGATATAGCAAAACTTGCGAGTTCGACCGAGCGATACTTTAATAACGGGAATCAATGAATATTGTACACATCAATATGTATTATATCATCAATCTATCTTTAGTTGTTCCTGTGATCACGAAAAAGATGCTTATCTTATCAACTTATCCTTATTCCACCCATTTGATATCAAAAAGTTCAATTATAAATATGTTTATTTTCTTCTACAACTAAGAATTACTCTGATCTCTCTATTTCTTTCTTCTCCCCCCCACCCCACCAAGACCAATCATGATTCTTCTATCCTTGTGATTAAAGAAATATTTGAACGACCATAAAATTAGGTTTAGGCAAGGACTATTCGTTTACTAAACTTCTGCAATTCACTGAGACTTCAACTCATAACTCTAAATCTCACCTTTACTCATTTATATGTTTTTACGTATAAACACCTACAACTTTGCTTGGTATTTTTGAAGTTTGGTCTAAGTATAAGCTACATGGAGCGTGCAAATATGTCGGAAAAGATTCATGTTATTGTAGAGCTTTTGGTGCTAGGCATTTGTTTGTGTCTGAGACACTATTGCTTATTAAGCAAGATATATATACTGTATTTTTTTTTTTTTTTTGATTACATAGAAAGGAAACTTTTAAGCAAGTTGATGTTAGTTTAATTTTTTTTAATTGAAAGACAATTGTTTTTTTTTTTTAAGGAAAAAGGCAGTGCCTAATAATTTCATTGATATGAAATTTTGGTTACATTATCAATTACATCTGAAACAAATGGAAAGAAACAACTAGTACAAACATTACATATTTCAAAACTTAAGAAGAAAACCCTGTATTGTACTATTCTCCATTCCTTCGACGAAACTGATATCTTTCTAATGGTTATGATTTTAAACCATTTTGATTTTTGATCTTCAGAATCTTGATCTTGAGATTCTTGATCATCAACATCATATATGTTATATGCTTCCATAGTGAAGAAGTAATAAGCCCAAATCGACATCATCACAATCGGTATTAATTTCTGAATTAGATCATCGTCTTTCATAACATACTTGATTGATAAAGATGCAGCAACACCACCAGAAAAAGCCATTATGGCTATCATATAAGAAATCTGAATGACATTGAGACACACCATCAGATTTATAAAAAACAAAGAGAATCCCTAAAAATTGTTGAACAACAATTACTTGTATTGAATATTTACATAAAAAAAAGGGAAATAACCTTGATTCTCTTGGAATATTTGAAGAATCAAATCAAATCCAATAAAATCAAGGAATTTGATCGGTAAAATAGGAAATTTTTCTTTTAGTAACTTTTTTTCTACAAAGTGAAAAAATAAAGTATATTCTACATAAAACCACCTAACTTTCTTATTTATTTCTTTATTTTGGAAGGAAACCCTAAAAACCTTCATAGGTGTGGGGTTAACATTCAACTACTGATTAGTGAATTTTGGTATTTGTCACACCCGCAATCCACCTGACAGATTTGTGGCACGAGCGTAACCCGACAACAACATTCTGTGAACCAAGCTTCATCGAAAATTGTTTCAGCCTTACAATTTGCACCAATGCAAACAACACACTCACAATTCTGCAACGGTAGTCTCTAACCTTTCTTTCTCTTCTTTTTTCTTCTCAAATACTTACCATAAAGCATTCAAATATTGTCATACATTCACTTACACGTTCAGTCAACCAAGAACACTTAGAATGTGAAACAATTAACCCATTTTATTGCATCAAAGGGAATATATACAAAACTTGCCCACTTAGGGACTTACACAGACTTGTTCCTCTTGAACCAAGCCTTTTCATTGTAAAAACTCTCTTAATTTGAGTTTCACAATCAACTTTGTAAGCTTGCTGAATTTCTAATGCCTTTATACTATTTATGCAGTGGTTACAATGGCCAAAAATCATGCACAACACTTTTACACGCATGGGACAGCCATCTATCACATAAGGCAATTCCATAACCGCCAATAACTGTGGGTACTAGCCAATTCCTTTCCCAACTCGAACTAGCCTTCAATACCTGTTCCAAAATAGTTATGGACACTCCTTTTAGGTTATAAACTTATCTATAACCTTTTTCCCTTGTCTCACACCATTGGCATGCTCACAAAGCCAATATATAAACACCTTATAATCGTCACTTGAGCCATAATGTGCTATACTTTTGTACTACTGAGCATGGTCTTGAGGCAATACTCATTCAATATGGAACTATATTCGTTTTGTCTTAAAATAATGTACAGCTAACATTGCGCTCTAATCATCTTGGTCATTCTCTTATCTCATTATGGTTACTCATGCGTCATATGCTTCCCTTAGCCAATTTGCTCGACAATAGCTATGTACACTCTAGCATTACTACTTTGCTTATATCGTCCAAGCTTTGGAAAGCCTTGGACTAATGCATATGCCACTCTTGGCCTATTCCATGTTCTTGCATCATCCTTGAGTTGGGCTAACTCAATTCCACGGATATGCCTTAATACCAACATCGCATGTTACATTTGTCAATTTGGCCTGGTCTTGCCTTCCTCAATGAAGCTTCACTACTTAGCCAATGACACCATGTAGCGCCATCTTAGCTCTTTACTAGCCCTGCAGGGTCCCGTTATCTTTCTGCTTCATAGTCTATGCAGTGTAGCACCATCATGGATGAAGACTGACTAGGATAGCTATGTTGTAGCGCGTCACTTGGCACTTCACTAGTCATACTTGTTATAGTATTGGACCATATTTTGGGACATGCACAAATCTTTTATGCTCTACTGAATAAGTTAAAATAGGGTCAGAAATAGTAAAAGGACAAAGTCCCTTATCCGCTAATTTTTCATAATGGCAACATTGCGCTTATCTTTTATATTTTATTATTATAATAGATTCATAGAAAATAGTCAAACTTGAGAAATTAGGTTGGCAATTGAAATGAACTCGCAGTTGAACTGCTCATTGTTTTTCATTTTGAAGTTGCTGATGAACAGTTCAGCTGATAATGAAACACGAAAATAATAACCGAACTTCACTTTATAAAGAACAACACTATGTTTAGGTATCCTAGATTTTTTCTTGAATCAGCCAAACTTAATTTCGACAGTCGTAGAATGAAGAATCTCTGGATATTCTTTATATCCAAAGAACACCAAATATATATTCTTTTAAAAGAATCCGAAAAATTATAAAAAGAAAATAAAAGAAAAAGGTAAATGAACGAATAATAAAAAAACTAATCAACGATAACTAAGTAATTTACCTAGCTTTAGGACATCCTTATCAGCATTCCTAGAATACGGTTATCAATTTGTAGAACACAAAAGTTTTGTATGCTTCAAAACTCGGTTTTATTTGAATAATAATAATAAAAAAATTATTTTAAAGAAATTTTTATGCTCAAAATATCACCCTTTTTGCTATGATTTTTTTCTCTCTCTTCCGAGTTTTGCTCCGCAACTCAGTTATTGAGAGTTTATATTCGATTCACCATTAATAACCATATTTTTCCTTCACTATTATGTTTGATCATTGCTCGGTTGAACCCACCAAGCGTTGGTATGTCAAGCTTGGTTGTCATATTTTAGTGAAACAAAACTCATTTAAGAGTTGCTTGATTTAAATGTACTAGAGTCAACTTCGTATAGGTTAACTTGAAAGTATTAGGGTGAGACATTACAAGTATTGCGAAGACTTAAAGAAGTGAAGAAGTACGGAGCTACAACGACAACATCATCCTTCCACTTGAGGTTTGTGATATTTGACTTGAACTGTTTTATTCCCTAACGTATCTTTCAAGTCGTGCATATTGAAAACATAAAACTGTGAAGCATGAACACTCTAGATAGACATAGTATTAAGGAACACAATATGAAGTTTCTTGCTTAACCATTAAACTTTGTATATAAGACATCAACATAATCGTATGAATGCTATTGTAATTATGTATGGGTATGAGGTGAGGATTTTATCATAGGAAACAATGTTTTCACATGTGTTTTAAGGAAGTAAGTTCATGATATATGTTGTGAACCGAAAAGGACATCGCCAGGCGTTATTGGTGCTATTCTTCATTGCATATCTTATGAACGACCAATATGTGTGATTAGTATAACCGATCATGACTTGTTTGTGTTCTTGGTAAAACTATTCACATGAGGCCTGACTTATGTATTGGTATGCCTTTTATTAGTGAAATCGATCTTAAATAATCACCTGGGGTATGATCGGGTTGTGAGTGTCTGAACTTATTACGGGGAGAAGGGGGAACCGATCCTAGTAAGAGGTGCAGTTCATCACAAGGGGAACTGATCCTTGTATGATGTGCAGCAAGGTTTATGGAAGAAAGGGGAACCGATCCTATGAACATATGCAACACGTTTTTGGGAAGGGGGAACCAATCCTATGGACATGTGGTGCATACAATTTAGATACCAAATACATGTGGGGAACCGATCCTAGTACCTAGTCAGCCGTATCTTTGGTAAGCTAGTGTAACTATGCACAGTAATCACATGGAGGTAGAACAGAAACTTGTTTTGGTAGAACCGTAAACCCATGAGTTGTGATTGATTGGTACTTGATCAATCACATAGTTCTTGAAAGTCAAATGAACCAATTCTAAACTTGTTTGTAAGTGTGGTAGATCGGTTTCAAGTGAGCAAGCATGGAAAATACTTGCAAGAGTAAGATGTCGACACACTTTGAACATGGTGCATTAATGCTTATTCTATATTGTTCAAAGATATTCCTTAACGGCTAAGAAGGAAGTAAATCCCAAGATCGAATTTAAATAAGTTAAAGAATCTTTTCAATTAAGGGTTTTTAATTATATATGGAAAATAAGAATTAGTAATGTGAATATGATAATTAAAGATTTTCCAAGGAGATTTCGATCATTATTTTTGGACAGTGCATTCACAGGAATTATGAAAACCGAATTTGGTGGAGTAATGAAAAATATCTTGAGAATATTTCCGGTTTTGGAAATTCCTTGGTGTCCAAACTTCCTTTCTATAAATACTTTGAGTTTGCATTTCTAGCAAACTAATCCCGCGTAACATTAGACTTCCTCTTTTGTCTTTGTTACTGGTGAAGCCGCCTATCGGAGAGGAGAGTAATCTAATTAGGTGAAATATCTTACAGCCGCTCAATTTAAAGTCTTCTTTGGGATTGAGAAGATCTAGCGTGACCCGTTGGTGGGAAACTAGATATTGCGGTTTATCTTTAGTTTTCGTATTGATTTGATTGACTAAAGGGGGTTGAACTTTAATTGCACCTAGTTTGTTTATGCTTGAGAATCTTCTCTTCTGATATAAGATTCACTCAAACTAGTTCAAGGTTTCGACAGGGATCTTTAGACTGTTGTTAGATATAAAGACGATCTTGTGACAATCCATTGTTAACAGACTCCGTTCTGTGTGTGATTGATCACAAGATATTCAAGTAGTTATGTGCAGGTGTTTATTGAAGATCTAAGAAGATTTGAAGACAAAGAAGATATTGAAGATTTCTGACTTTGTTTTTACAATCTTTGGTGTGCACAATACTTGTTTGGGAAAAATAGGATCCGACTATAATTGATTTATCCTTTTGGGTATTTTGTTAGAATAGTTGAGGAAGATAGGCATTAATACGATTCCTTGTGATTAAAGGTATTGATTGGCTTAATCTTAACGATTGCCTTTTGGGTGATTAAACATAAGATAGATCTTGGAATCTGGCAAAGGATTTTATGTTAAGATAAATAATAGAACCTTTGTGCAACTCATATCACTTGGTTGAAGAGAGTTGATACAAAACCGTTAGTTGTTCCTTTACTGTTTGGAATACGAACCAAAGGAATTTGTCCAAGTACGTGACTTGTTTACAGGTTGGAGGCGTGGGAATACAGAAGGAAATAGGTGAACTATAGGTTTAGTTGCTTGGTCTCAACTATACGAAGTTGGTTTATTTTGTATACCGGCTTAATCCTGAGAGTATTCAATTCTGGACTAGGTCCCGGGGTTTTTCTGTATTTGCGGTTTCCTCGTTAACTCCTGATAAGAACGAAAGTGCGATGCATTTTCACCCACAAATACATTAGCTGGGACTCATTTTTTCACTAAGAATCTTGTTTGTAGGTGTTTTGTCAAATAAGCTCTTATGGAGAAATAAGCTCGAAAAGTTGTTAAAAGCACCCCCTGAGAGCATTTGCTAAACGAACTCCCAAATTGGATAAGGGGCAACCAGTTTATAAGGAGAAACCAGTTTATAATGGGCTCCTCCCTGCTAAGGGGCATCCCATTTCCAGGACAGTACTAATGGCACCCTACTATGGATAGGGGGCACCCCATTTTCTTCACGAACTGAGAAAATCTTTTGGCGGGAAAATGGTGTTGCAGCTGCGTATATTTCTGGAACAATTTTGGTGGTGATTTCTTGAGATTTTCTCGTGGAATTTTATTGGAAATATCCTGTTTTACTAAAACAGGATTGGTATGCAAGTTAAAATCGAGAAAATAAGAAGATATACGTGGACTTGATAACTCAAAGGAGAAAATATTCACGGGTTTCTGCGAACAATTTTGGGAAGATTTTGTTGGAGATTTTAAAGGGATTCGACGAGTTTTATTTTGGTTGCCATGTACACACGTTGTTCGCGTGTTTTGGAGAAGAAATATTTTGTTTTTATGGTGTTTGTTTTAAAACAGGGAAGAAAACAAGTCTCGAGGTTTATCTGTTGTATTTTTGGAAGTCTGATGTGTGGTTAGACTAAGTAGTACTCCAACATGAACGTGTAGAATTTAAATAAGAAGATTTGAAATCAATAGTAGCACGTGAAAGAGCAAGAAATAGAAATTATTTACGTTTTTGGCAGCAGAGAATAAGAAGTGATTAATGAAGATTATATGGAGTTACTGTCGAGTATTTTCGATTTTTAAGAGTATATAAAGGGTTCTGAGTGTTATCATAGGAAAATTGAGAGTTTGGGGGAGAGAAACGAGAGTTGCAGACTTCTCTGCTGCTGCAGAGAAGAAGAAGAAGAAGAACAGACACTTCTGGTCTGTCGTTTATGAACTGTGGCATTTTCAAACCTTAGAGATAGTTTCTATATGACAGTTTCCATTTGTAGTTTTCTGTAACAGCAACACTAGCAACAGTATTTGAATTTCATTGTAACAGTGTACTCTGCAACAACCAGGAAGCGTTGCAAACTCGTTGTATAATTATTTTTCTCTAATGAAAACACCATTTGAGCTGTGAATTGTATTTTTGGGTGTGTTTTTATCATGAGAAGCTAGACCCCAACACTGGGTCGGCGGAGGAAACCGAACTTCCCACGTGGGTGAATTTAATTTATTTTCTATTTGACTTTTGCACTAATTAAAATAGAATTATGATTTGATTAAATTGGTTGTCATTCAATTAGATAGGTTATGCTTCGTTTAGATAATCTATGCTTAGGGGATACAATTAATCTTTTGAGAGTCTACCTTGGCAAAAATAAGAGTCGGTGTTATTTTGTTTATTGAGCTTTAATTGTTGAGAATAAATAAATTGAACCTATTGATATGAATTCGGTGGAATCCTAGGCCCAGTAACTCTCGCCTTTGTTTATTATTTTCATTAAACCTTTAAATTTAATCTTCGCAAGTCTGAGAGAATGAATCTTAATTACTACTATAAAAACTTTGAAAAATCATAAATCATTTTGGCGTCGTTGCCGGGGATTTTTTTTTTAGATTTTTTTTTTTTAGGTTTATTTATTTTTATTTTGTACGGTATTTTCTTTTCATTTTAGATTTTATTTTTTTATTTGTTATGCGTTTCTTTTTCTATTTCTTTTCAGGATGATGACTTCTTCTGAGGAGACGTCACCTACGATGACGCTTGCAGAATATATGCGTAGAAAGTCAAATTATCAGGAAACCTCATCTGAGATGACGCTTGCTGAATATATGTGTAGGCAATGGTATGGAGTTTCTTCTCCACATGAGGTAAGTGAAGAATCACATCAAACTATATATGAGAAGTATTACAAACACACACCACCTAGTTTGGAACAAAGATTGAGAATTCTAGAATGCCAAAGATTATTTAATGATGATGATGATGATCAGTCTTGTAGTGACTCTCTGTTCCAAACAGAACATATTGATGACCATGTGGATGATTCACCTAATTCCATAGATGAATCCACCTCACAAGATCATTCACCCGACTTAGAGGTTGTTTCTAGACCCCTAGACTTCCAAAAGTTGCCTAATTTAGGGTTAGAATTGCGTGCTTCTAAAGTGTTGTTGTATTACTTTGCATCTAAGTACCCAGAGGACTTGCCTGTTCCTGATATCGTGAATGAATCAATTGATATTTCCCCAGTCTCAATAGAATCCCCATATTTTGTTCTTTACGCACTTCCATGTGCAGTAAAAACTTGGTTTAGGGGTAAATTTTGTTTTCTGACAGTTTCAGTGTCCCAATTTTTCCATAAAATAATTGTGAAGCTGTCGTTTGTAAATATTATATTTTGGGTCGATCCCCAAGTTGTCAGGTTATTAGTTTATGGGGATCCGTTTTTGTACATCCATTAGGTATAATTTTTTATTTATTTATTTTATTTTTGAATTTCCCATCTTAATTTTTACGTTGGATGACTCAATTACATTGAGGACAATGTAATATTAAAGTGTGGGGGAGTGGGTATTAACTTTTTCTTTTAATTTTTTTTTCAGGAATTTTTGTGCGTATTGTGACCAGCTCTTGATCGGGTCTAAAAAGATAGTAAAAATATAAATTTTATGACCAGTTGTGTAGCGGGTCTAAAAAAAATAGTAATAATAATAATATTATAGTTGTTAGGCTTATGACCAGCTGTGTAGCGGGTCTATTTTCATGTATTTCCTTATTATGACCAGCTGTGTAGCGGGTCTAAAAAAATATTAAAAAACTAAAAAAATAATTTATGATTATTAGGGTTATGACTAGATGTGTAGCGGGTCTCTAAAAAAAACAAAAAAAAAATTGTCTTGTGTATGTGGCATTGTAGCGGGTCTAATTCTCTCATTTTATGACCAGCTGTGTAGCGGGTCAATTTTCTGTTTTGCTCGAGGACTAGCAAAATGTAAGTGTGGGGGAATTTGATAAGCACGAAAGTGCGACGCATTTTCACCCACAAATTCATTAGCTGGGACTCATTTTATCACTAATAATCTTGTTTGTAGGTGTTTTTGTCAAATAAGCTCTTATGGAGAAATCAGCTCGAAAAGTTGTTAAAAGCACCCCCGGAGAGCATTTGCTAAACGAACTCCCAAATTGGATAAGGGGATACCAGTTTATAAGGAGCAACCAGTTTATAATGGGCACCTCCCTGCTAAGGGGCATCCCATTTCCAGGACAATACTAATGTCACCCCTACTCTGGATAGGGGGCACCCCATTTTCTTCACGAACTGAGAAAATCTTTTGGCGGGAAAATGGCGTTGCAGCTGCGTATATTTCTGGAACTATTTTGGTGGTGATTTCTTGAGATTTTCTCGTGGAATTTTATTGGAAATATCCTGTTTCACTAAAACATGATTGGTATGCAAGTTAAAATCGAGAAAATAAGAAGATATACGTGGACTTGATAACTCAAAGGAGGAAATATTCACGGGTTTCTGCGAACAATTTTGGGAAGATTTTGTTGGATATTTTCAAGGGATTCGACGAGTTTTATTTTGGTTGCCATGTACACACGTTGTTCGCGTGTTTTGGAGAAGAAATATTTTGTTTTTATGGTGTTTGTTTTAAAACAGGGAAGAAAACAAGTCTCCAGGTTTATCTGTTGTATTTTTGGAAGTCTGATGTGTGGTTAGACTGAGTAGTAATCCAACATGAACGTGTATAATTTAAATAAGAAGATTTGAAAGCAACAATAGCACGTGAAAGAGCAAGAAATAGAAATTATTTACGTTTTTGGCAGCAGAGAATAAGAAGTGATTAATGAAGATTATATGGAGTTACTGTCGAGTATTTTCAATTCTTAAGAGTATATAAAGGGTTGTGAGTGTTATCATAGGAAAATTGAGAGTTTGGGGGAGAGAAACGAGAGTTGCAGAGCAATTTATCTGCTGCTGCAGAGAAGAAGAAGAAGAATAGACACTTCTGGTCTGTCGTTTATGAACTGTCGCATTTTCAAACCTTAGAGACAGTTTCTCTACGACAGTTTCCATTTGTAGTTTTCTGTAACAGCAACACTAGCAACAATATTTGAATTTCATTGTAACGGTGTACTCTGCAACAACCAGGAAGCGTTGCAAACTCGTTGTATAATTATTTTTCTCTAATAAAAACACCATTTGAGATATGAATTATATTTTTGGGTGTGTTTTTATCATGAGAAGCTAGACCCCAATACTGGGTTGACGGAGGAAACCGAACTTCACACGTGGGAGAATTTAATTTATTTTCTATTTGACTTTTGCACTAATTAGAATAGAATTATGATTTGATTAAATTGGTTGTCATTCAATTAGATAGGTTATGCTTCGTTTAGATAATCTATGCTTAGGGGATACAATTAATCTTTTGAGAGTCTACCTTGGCAAAAATAAGAGTCGGTGTTATTTTGTTTATTGAGCTTTAATTGTTGAGAATAAATAAATTGAACCTATTGATATGAATTCGGTGGAATCTTAGGCCCAGTAACTCTCGCCTTTGTTTATTATTTTCATTAAACCTTTAAATTTAATCTTCGCAAGTCTGAGAGAACAAATCTTAACTACTACTACGAAAACTTCGAAAAATCATAAATCAACTCCTTTGTCAGGTTCTTAGATTTATCTCTCAACAACTACCAAAGTAATTGTTTAGATTTTGTAATCAATACTTCTTAGTCATAGAGACAATATATTGATGCCGATCTACTCAACTAATCAATCAATATTATCACAAAGATACCGATTATAGTTGGATCCCAAGACGATAAAGTTTTATGCACACCAAAGATTATGAACTCAAATAAGAAATCTTCTTTGTCTTTAAATCTTCTTAGATCTTCAATAAACACCTGCACACAAACAACTTGAATCTCTCGTGATCAATCACACACAGAACGGAGTCTGTTAACAATGGATTATCACAAGACGTCTTTAGATCTACAAACAGTCTAAAGATCCTTGTCAACACTTCGAGCTAGTTTAAGTGAATCTTATATCCAAAGAAAAGATTCCCAAGCATAAACAAACTAGGTGCAATCATAGTTCAACAACCGTTAGTCAATCAAATCAATCGAAAACTAATAATAAATAGCAATTATCTAGTTTCCCACCAACGGTACTCGTAGATCTTCCCAATCTCAAAGAAGTACTTAAAACGAGATCTCGCCTAATTAGGGTACTTTCCTCTCCGAATAGATGGCTTCACCAGTAACAACACAACTAGGTAGTTTTGCTGGCCCTGGGGATTAGTTTGCTTGAAATGCAAACTTCAATATTTATAGACCAAGGAATTTCCAAAACCGAATATTCTCAAAGATATGCAATAAAGTTCAAATCGGTTTTCATAATTCCTGGAAATGCTCTGTCCAAATATTGACCAAAATCTCAGTAGAAAATCTCCAATTAATAAATGCACATTACTAATTTTTATTTTCTAAAGATATGCATTTAATTGCTAGAAATTAAAAACATATAAAAACTAAAAACCTTAATTAAAAGATTCTCAATTTATTTCGATCCGGGATTCTCCTTTAGCTATTAAGGAATATCTTTGAACAATAAAAGATAAGAGTTACTGCACATGTTCAAAGTGCATCTACATTTTTACTTTGTAAATCCTTTTTCATATTTACAATCTTGGAACCGATTTTCCACACTTCCAAACAAGTTTAGAATTGGTTCATCTGACTTCCAAGAACTATGTGATTGATTATCCTATTAAATTAGCAATCATGGGTTTCACGGTTCTACCAAAACAAGTTTCGGTTCTACCTCCATGTGGGTACTAATATTAGTCACGCTAGTTACCAAAATATGGTTGACTAGGTACTAGGATCGGTTACCACATAATTATGGTATAAACTTGTGTTTGGTTGTATAAGTCATAGGATCGGTTCCCCAATTACTAAAAACTTGTTGTACCTCTTTCGAGGATCGATTCCCTCTTGTGATCGGTTTCACCTCTTACTAGGATAGGTTCCCCAATGTCTAGAGTTGGTCATACCAATTACAATAAATCGATCATACCATCTCAGGTGATTACTTAAGATCGGTTTCACTAATAAAACTCATACCAATACAAAAGTCAGGCATTATGAATAGTTTTACCAAGTTACATAAACAAGTTATGAGCAGTTATACTAAAAACACATATTTGTAATCCAAATATTTGCAATGATAAATAATACCAATAAGCTTAGCGATTTCCCTTTCGATTCAAAAAACAAGTTTATGAATGTACTTCATTTAAACGAATGTAAAACATTGTTTCCTAGGACGAAATCTTCACCCATACCTATACATAACCACAATAACATTCATACGATTATGTCGATGTCTTATATACGAGGTTCAAAAGATAGACGTTATACTTCGTATTGTAATTCCTTAATACTATGTCTAACTAGAGTATAATCATTCACAGCTTCGTATTTATGTTTTCAAGATGCACGACTTGAAAGATACGTTAGGAAAGAAACAGTTCAAGTCAAATATTACTAACCTCAAGTGAAAGGATGATGTCATCATTGTAGCACTTTACTTTTTCACATTCTTCAAGTCTTCACGTAATACTTGTAAGTCTCATATCCTAGTAACTTTCTAGCTAACCTATACGAAGTTGACTCTAGTATATAATCAAGCGACTATTTAAATGAGTTTTCACTAAAATATGACAACCAAACTTGACATAACAACGCTTGGTGGGTTCAACCGAGCTATGTTATAACAATTTCCCCCTTTGTCAATTTTAGTGACAAAACTCTTACATCATATGGATAAACAAATTACAAGAATTCACTACACATACGCTTGATTCCAAGTTTCAACAGCATAATAACCTGTATACATTCAATCCATAAATTTCGGTGCCGATGTTGACATTTTAATAACAAAGCCAATACTCCCCCTAAAGGTAAGATAGGTAGATTTTCAATCCGCACGTCTTTGTTATTCCTTCTTGTAGTCCATATAACTACAAATAATATGATATGTTACTCCCCCTTAGTCTATGTTTTACTCTTTCGTTAGATATAACATTTAAGCACCATTGTCCTTTCCTTAGTGATACCATATCACTTGTTTACTCCATATATTTCTCCCCATTTTTGTCACAAAATGACAAAGGTACGAGCAAATAAAAGACAAACCGAAAGAATCTTACAAATCTAAAAGAATTGCAAAACCTATAAGAGTAAAGCACGAGGGTTCCACACACCATTTTAGACAACCAATATCAAAACTGAAACTACAAAGTAATTTTGTTTTGATATGTTACCAAGGAAACAATTACCGGAAGCAATTTTCCCTAATAGTTTAGCAAATAAAAAATTGACTAAACACTTTAGTTCTTTTGCTAAACCGATAGTACAAATACAATCGCTTGTTCGATTAGACCAAAATAAAGATCAGAATTAACTCTATTTTTCTCATCAGGTTCTAATTATTCAAATAATAACTTAGACCTTTCATTTTTAAACAAGACAAGTACTAGGTTAGTTAACTAGCATTTCTTGTTAAGGCATTCGATTAGACTTCAATAACCGAAACCTCCACTTTGATAAGTCTAACTAAGATCAGAATTAACTTAGTTTCTCTTATCCGGAATCAAATTGGACTAAACAATTCATCCCGAAAACCTTTTTTGTTAGGCCATAAACAATTCATACAAACCAAATAAATCAACTTACATAATTATTTACCTCAACTGGAAGCAATTGAAACAAACATAGACATTAAAGTACTGCAATTGCACCGTAATTTCGTAAGCCTAAACAGTTGATACCAAACAAAAAATAAAGATAACAATAATTTTTCTTAACCGGAAACAATTGAGTCACACACACATTCATACACAAATAATGGAATAAACATCAATTGTATTGAAATTTTGTTAAGCAAAAACAATAAGTATATGCAATAACATCATTCTTTTCTTAAACTGGAAAACGATTAACTAACAAATTCATTACCTCAAATTCTGCATCCTCTTCTCCTTTTATTTGTATCTTTCTGGGGCGAAAAATCATTAATCACAAGTTCACATAGAACTCTCCCCCATTGTGTTGTCATCCTCTCGGAAGACAAAAGAACAACAACAAGGACCTACCTTTACCAGAGAAAGGTTGAAAACCGGTTTTAACTAATGTAGTGCGAAAGTTGAAACCCCGAAACACATGGTTTTATGCTAAACCAAAAAAGATTATGTAGTTGCGGATTATCTCACAACTACACCCTCATAAGAATCCATTAAAATGATTCCTAAATCTAATTAATTTGATATGAAACTAAGAATTAAAGTACTAAAATTCTAAAAGGAGACACAAAGATTTTTACGTGGTTCGATCAATGTGATCTACATCCACGATTCTTCACTAGTGATTGTATGTAATTACATGATTTTACAATTGAGACTCCATTAATGGATATTTGGATCTCTAGAATTTTGGGGAAGAAGATGATAAAGAAAATACATCTCTCTCTCAAAATTTCTCTCTCCTCCTAAAATTATCCCCTCTCTCAAAATGTGTCTCTTCAAAATATGTCTCCCCTTCCTCTCATGCCTAAATGGCTATTTATATGATTTTACACATTGGATAACAACTAATCTTTCCCTTAATTTCGGATCAAAGAATCATCATACGAACCTTCGCAAAATTTACTTCACGAACTTCCTTTACTCGTAAAACGTTCTTCGTGATTTCTTTATCTTCGCAAAATATTATATACTCGCAAAATGTATTTTCTCTCCACAATTTCGTAAGTTATCATTTGCTGTGATATTCCGCTCCTACATCTTGCCTCTTTTTTCTTGAATATTGCTTGAAGAGTGATCTTTAAGAAAAAAATCACTTGCTGTGGTTGTTGGTGTAATCTTTGATCTTTGTTGATGAAGGAACGAGCTAAAGAATATCAAACTCAAAAAGTATATACTTGCCTCTATTCTTTTGCGAAGTTCTGAAGCTTTAAGAAGTAATTAGAAGTATCATCTTGCGAAGTATGAAGTATGCGAAGTATCTTGAAGAAGTATGAAGTATTAAGAAATATAAAATATCCTTGAAGAAGTATAAGAAGTACTTAATCCTCGGAATATATAAGAAGTATGAAGTATCCTTAAGAAGTATAAGAAGTATTTAATCCTCGAATTATATATGAAGTATAAAATATCCTTGATGAGAGTGATAAATATTGCCTCTGTTCATGTGAAATTATTATTCCACTTTTGGTGAGGATTCTTCTTGAGAAGATAAAGAATATCAAATATTTTCTTGGGTATCCATAGTTGCCTCTGTTCTTTATCTATGAAGGAGAATCCTTAAGAAAATGTTGAATAATTAAATTTCATCTCTATTCTTATCTTTCCTTTGCCTCAAGTGGTAACCCTGCTAATTTCTGAATTTTTCTGCAAATTTCTGAATTTTTCTGTGAATTTTTGGGATTTTCTGCAAATTTCTGAACTTCTAAATAGTGCTGCGAACTTACTGTTGCGAATATAATGTTGCGAACTTACTGTTGCGAATATAATGTTGCGAACTTACTGTTGCGAATGTACTATTGCGAACATACTGTTGCGAATCATACTATTGCGAATGTACTATTGCGAATATAGTGTTACGAACATAGTGTTGCGAATATAATGTTGCGAATATAGTGTTACGAACTTTGAATAGTCCTGCGAATTATGAATTTTTCTGCGAAGTTTCGTGGTATTTTCCTGTAAAATTTTGTACAATACTTGTGCGAATATAATATTTATGTAATGATTATGTTATGAAATGCGTATGCGATTCTTATGCCATGAAATGTTTATGCAATGCATTTATGATGCAAATATGATGCTTGAATGATGCGAGTATGATCCTTGTATGATGCAAATATGATGCTTGTATGATGCAAGTATGATGCTTGTATGATGCAAATATGATGCTTGTATGATGTGAATACTTATCTATTATAATGCATAGCTAATGTTTGTGTTACTTAGCTCATTTTGCTGGTGATAAAATTGATATATCTTTGAATTGCCTCTATTCATATAATCATCTTCGCAAGTTTACTTGTGTATTTTCGCGATTGAAATTGCCTCTTCCTGTATGACTTCGTGATATATATTCTTGTAAAAATTCTTCAATGATATTGATGGAATTGTCTTCTTTGATATATGTTGTCTTCAAAATTCTTCAATGATCTTGATGGAATTGTCTTCTTTGATATATATTCTCTTCAAAATTCTTCAATGATCTTGACGAAGTTGTCTTCTCTTCAAAACTTCATGATGTATATTCTTGTATAACTTCTTCAATGATTGTAATGAATTTCATTAATTTTTGTGGTCTTATCATGCCTTCCTAAGTAAAGGTCTTATTTTGCCACCTCTTTTGTAGCGACAAAATCGCAGGACGTTCTTACACTTTCATGCAAAAACCCATTGATCTTGCCTTATCTTTTTTGTATAGTATTTTAGCCTCTTCAGGAATTGTTGCGACAATATGACAGGCCTAAATATTCTTGCGAACATAAAGCCCCATGACATTGCCGTCTTGCGATGAAATCGCAGGACGTCTCTACACTTTCATGTAGAGACCCATTGATCTCATCTTAACTTTATTATGTTCTGCGAGTTCTTTATTCTTTTTTTCTTTCTTCCCCTCTCCCCTTTTTTTTTTAGAAGGCTCGCAGAACTTCATTTGTTGCACAAATATGACAAGCCTTTATGTTTTCGCAAACAAGAAGCCTCGTGACATTTGCGTCTTATAGCACTTATCAGCTCCCTAATGGAGGGTGCTGCCCTTTATCTTCCCCCTGATTGCCCCTTCAAGGAAGCGTACATCGACCATACATGGTTAGCTCTTCCCATCCGGTTCTGCCAACAACCAGCTTTTGATCGCAACCTCTTATCCTTTTTGCCTATAGGGCTTATAGTTACGAGGTTGCACCCTATGGGGTATCTTTGGGCCAAGTACATCATTTTCCAAGACTTGTCAAAAATGGCAGATGTGGTTCAACCTCACCCGGCACTCTTGACTCAACCGTGTACCTCGGCGCCTTGATCGTTTTCTGCACTTCTTGGGAAAGACAGTATGCCTTAGTCGCCCAACCTAAATCCTCTTACACCGTATTTTATATTGCGTAATGTCGTTAGATTAGGTGAGAATCCAAGGTGTCTAACCCGGATAGGTACCCAATTATTGGGTTGTACCCCAAAATTTTTACCATGTACTAAGGGCCCTTGGTGGTGTTCCGGTTACCCTTAGCCACGTTATAGGTACCCCCTTAAATGACGTACTTTAGGACTTTGCCTCTTACGAATTATAGCTTCGCGAACTAGGGTGTACGCCACAAAGGTTTGCCTGTATAAAATTTTTTGCGGCTCTCTTTCTTTTTTTGGAGGCTGATCACAGATTGCGGTCTTTTATTCGCAAGTTAATCGTAAATGGCGGTATTTTTTCGCCTTTTAAAAATTCATCGTAAATTTTTCATGTATATAAAATGTTGAATGTTTTCATGAAATGTTTAGTATAAGAAGTATGAGAAGTATCCATATCATATCTTTAAATCAAAATTATTCTATAGAAATATAGGAATTGAATTTTCTCTGTTTTTTGCAATTTTGAAATCTTTGAAAATTTTTGAGATCTTTTAATTTTTGCGATGAAGTAATTTTAGAATCTTGCGATTGTGTCGCTTTTTACCAATCTAAAAAATCTTTAAAATGTTTTGGAATCCTTGAAATTGTAGAAATTTTGCGAGTATATAAATTCAAAAATCTTTTATCTTCCGTAAATAAAGTATTAAAGGAAATGGTACTTACCTTTTGCGGCTTGTTGTTGTCTCTTGCGAAGTATATGACTTGCCATTTCTTGTGAAATAATCTCCCACTTTCTTCTTGCGAAATATTCAAAAATCTTACGAAGTAAACCTTTGCATGAAGTAAACGAACATTTGCGAAGTGTTGGAGCTGCGTCATTCGCAAGACAAACATTTGCGAAGTGCAAAAATTTTGTGCGAAGACGGAGACTTGAACCTGCGTCATGTTGGTTGTTTTCTTCCCCTCAAGCCATATGTACTAGCTTCTGTTTTGTGTAGATGCGGTTCTACTCGCATGTTTTACTCTGTTATTGTCTCCCTTTATGTAATTTTTCCCCTCGTCCTTTCTTCTTCTCCTCTACACAATTACGAAATAGTTAGAAATCACTATCAGAGGAACAATTCTTAATGCATTACGATATTAAATAATGAACAATTCTTAATGCATTATAATATTAAATAATGAACAATTCTTAATGCATTACGTAAATGGATAACAATTCCCTTTAATGTTGTTATTTATAATATGATTCACAACTATTTTTCCTCTTCTCAGGTCATTCCCTAATTACGATCATATGTAACATCTTGCGATATTCGTAATTGTTTTCATTGATGATGATCCTCTTCTCCTCCTCCTGTTTCTTAATATACTCTATAATCTACGAAGATAATAATTCCTGCGAAGTGAATTTTTCCTGAGAAGTTAATCCAATCTGCGAAGGTGTTTTGCGAAGTTTACTGTTAGCAATACTGATGATCATTATCAATGATTATATGAATCCTGTTTAACATATTTTGTTTCCATCTTTTCCTCAAGTATAAGAAAGTTATACTGATGGTACTACTATACTTCACCTGTTAGACTCATTGCTGCGAACCACAAAGTAATTCAGTGATTAAAGAAGCCTTAATATAATTTACATACTAGGGGTGATGACATCTCCCAAAATTTATTACTCAACAGTTTCTAAATCCCCTTTATGGGTTTGCACAACAAGACTTGATTGTAACATTGTAATCCAAATTGATTTTTAGTTAAGGTTCTATATGATATTGCTGAACTCTTTTTGGCTGGTTTGTTTACTCAAAGGAAATGTTATGAGGTGAGAATACTCCCTTTTGGTTAATGCACATCGCTGAACTCTACATGTTGAGCATGGTCATCTTAGACAACAAGATTCCCCTCACTTTGAACTCTGCATGTTGATTGCGAAGTGAATTTGTACTGCTTATGATTTCTTCATCTGTGCAGCTTTGGATCATTACTGTGTGTTTTTCTCTCCCTCACTTGAGCATAATTTACGTATTACTGGAGTTACTATTTTCTCCGCCATGTTCTCCTCTTGATTTTGCTTGTTTACTTCGCATCGTTGGAAATTTTGACATGTTATCTTAACTTGTTGCTGTCATCATCGGGTGATTAATAGATGCCATATGAACTGAATTATTCATTACTAATCCACTTCTCTTTAAGTTGCCTTCCTTTGTTATAAACCGTATAATGCCCTTCCGTCTTAGGTTGTTTTGCTGGATTGTTGACAAAATAATTTCTGCAAAAAATACTTAGCAGGTGTTCACAGTCCCATACTGAGCTGATTACAGTCCCCAGATGAAATACTGACGAGGTTAACTTGGCCGTTGTATGTTTTATTTTTGCTGAGAACATATGTTAGTCTGTTTTATTGACTGCATCTTCTTTTCCTGCTATGCTTTGCTCTTGTATTTGTTCTCCCTTCCATTATCTTCGCATGAGCTATAAAGTTTAGTCTTGCCAAAAGTCTGGAGTTTTTCTTGCCAAAAACCAAGATGATTTTTCTCCAGCAACGCCTGGCATTGGACCTTCAGGCATGATACGACCAGGAGGGTATCAGTACATACGACCACCCCTTGGGAGCATCTTTATGCCTGGCATTTTCTGCTCACAACCACCAATTTACTTCGCAACACCATTTTAGTTCGTAATTCTGACCCAGTAGAATAATTACACACCTTTCCTTCACATAAGTTACTGTTATTCCCTGCGAATTTCATTGTATTGTTGCTGCTGTTGACCTTTGGGATTCACTTAATCTTTCTAATTTTTCTTCTTCACAAGTGACCAGCTCTTTTGATTATCTCTTCCTACCCTGATTGCTTCTTCTTCCATCCATGCGGCTCATTCTCTCATACTTCGCATGTGTAATTCTTTCTATCACGTTGGCGGGATAGTTCGCTGAACTTCGCTGCATAGTTTTATCTCTCATCTTTGAAATTGCATTTTACTGGAGCAATTTCGAGTATGTGAATTCCTTTTCCTTCTGCGAATATAACTGTTATTATCTATCATCTCTGTTAACTATCACAAGCAAGAGATAAACAAAAGAAAAGTTAAATCAAAAATTTCAATGTTTAAATTTTGCAGAAATTCATTACATGGATTTGTAAATCCAATTTACTGATTTTTAACCGAATTTCATTTTGAACCGATTTTTTAAGAGGAATCCAATTTTTGATGAAAAATAAACTCTAAGTTTTCCTGAAAAGTTTTTCTAAAATCCGACTCTTAAATCGCTAAATCTAAATTTTTGAGAACAAAATTAAAGAGTTAGAGAGGAAGATTCATCTGTTATAATTGTTCATTGCCGAGGATTCCGTCTACTTTCATTTTGTTGATGATTTCCTTCTTTTGATTTTACGAATCCCACTTTCACTTTGAATCTATTTCTCATTTGATTTCTCCAAACTTCCAATATCACCCGTTGTCTGCTGATAGAACTCTTTCCACTCCATGTTTCTAGCGCCAATTATGTAGTTGCGGATTATCTCACAACTACACCCTCATAAGAATCCATTAAAATGATTCCTAAATCTAATTAATTTGATATGAAACTAAGAATTAAAGTACTAAAATTCTAAAAGGAGACACAAAGATTTTTACGTGGTTCGATCAATGTGATCTACATCCACGATTCTTCACTAGTGATTGTATGTAATTACATGATTTTACAATTGAGACTCCATTAATGGATATTTGGATCTCTAGAATTTTGGGGAAGAAGATGATAAAGAAAATACATCTCTCTCTCAAAATTTCTCTCTCCTCCTAAAATTATCCCCTCTCTCAAAATGTGTCTCTTCAAAATATGTCTCCCCTTCCTCTCATGCCTAAATGGCTATTTATATGATTTTACACATTGGATAACAACTAATCTTTCCCTTAATTTCGGATCAAAGAATCATCATACGAACCTTCGCAAATTTACTTCACGAACTTCCTTTACTCGTAAAACGTTCTTCGTGATTTCTTTATCTTCGCAAAATATTATATACTCGCAAAATGTATTTTCTCTCCACAATTTCGTAAGTTATCATTTGCTGTGATATTCCGCTCCTACAGATTCAACATATTGTGTCTTTTTCACATATTAGTTTGAATCAGAACCCCTTATGATACTTTGATAAAGCCTACCAACATGGTCTAGAACTTAATCCTGCTAAACCAAAAAATCACCCAAACCATAAGGGTTCACACCATATGAGATCGAATATTAAGGTTATGAAAACCGAAATCAAACATCCCATAAACATACATAGCTATAATGTAAAGCATTCAAGCACATGTTATGTAATCGAAAACTATCACAAGAAAAATTATAATATAATAATTTTATTCATTAATAAATTTTGATACAACAACATAATTATTTTACAAAGTTCTTAGTTGGCATCCGAGCGACAAGCTGGGTGCCAACCCCTTTCTGAATAGCAACACCCAATTAATAATAAGATAGTTTTATTCAAAATAGACCTTCTACAATTATTGAAAGTGAAAAAGCGAGGGTCTAACAACCTCACGCAATATTTCGATTAGCAATCTGTATGGACAAATCCGAGTTATTTTTCTAGAGAATCATCTCGACTAAATAAATTGAAAATACTCAAGGAGTTATTATCTCAATCTCTCAATTTGATTTACTCAAGCAAATGTGATTCGCGAGTCTAATCAAAGAGAGATAACTTGGATGGTACCAAAGACCAATATCCAAGTGTCAATCAATTTAAATCAACAACCAATAAAGTCAGATATTCTAATTGATTGAACAACGCACAACCTGTATTATTTCAATTGTATAACAAAATATAATGCGGAAAAGAAATAACACAGACACCAGAATTTTGTTAACGAGGAAACCTCAAATACAGAAAAACCCCGGGACCTAGTCCAGATTAAACTTACACTGTATTAAGCCGCTACAAACACTAGCCTACTCCAAATTAACTTCGATCAGTACTGTAGTTGAACCCCAATCAATCTTACAATGATCCAAGGTACAGTTATGCTCCTATGCCTTTGATCCTAGCAGGAAACTCCGCATTTCATTCCCTTAGCTGATCTCACCCATAACCAAGAGTTGCTACGACCCAAAGTCGAAGAATTTAGCAAACAAATTTGTCTCACACAGAAAAGTCTACAAGATAGATAAATCCGTCTCCCACGAATAAACCTATGAGTTTTGTTCTGTCTTTTAATAAATCAAGGTGAACAGGAACCAATCAATAAAACCAGACTTATATTCCCGAAGAAAAACTCAGTTTTATCAATCACCTCACAATAGTCTTAATCGACGCAGCGAAAAAAGATATTATGGAATCACAAACGATGAGACGAATATGTTTGTGATTACTTTTATATCTTGCCTATCGGAGATAGAAATCTCAAGCTAATTATTACAATTGTACTCGTACGATAGAAACAACAAGATCAGATCACACAACTACAAGAAAAGTAGTATCGGTCTGGCTTCACAATCCCAATAAAGTCTTTAAGTCGTTAACCAGGTTTTTGAAGAAGAAAATCAAAGGTTAAAGGAGAATAGAATCTAGATTAGAAAACTAGTATCACTAGTTGCTAGAGTTCTCCCTTATATAGTCTTTCAAATCAGGGTTTTCAATTAATGTTAGCTTAGTAACAAAGCAATCAATATTCACCGTTAGATGAAAACCTGATTAGATACAAGCTAATATCTCTCAACAGTTAGATCAAAAACTTAGCTTGTCATACACACATGTACTTGACGATTTTGGGTTTGTGTAACCGTACCCAAACGTGTACAATAGTTGGTTCAATATTAGTCAACCAAATGGTTAGCCAAATGATAACTTCTATATCAACCATATTCTTCTTCACCATAACTAGTCTAAATGACTCAAATGAACTAGTTAGAGAGTTGTTCAATTGCTATGAGATCTTATGTACTACACAAGACACAATTGAAGCAAAAACGATGTGATTTACACGAATCAATTCATGAACTATAAAGCCACGGTTTGCAATAGCATTCCTTAGATAATTTAGATAAGTTCACGAACATCGTTTTTAGACATAACCACTCAAGTTCACGGACTGGGTTCGCGGACTCAATTTAACCGGTTGGAGTTCACAAACTCCAACATATTTTCTCGGATTCGAGAACTTCCGCCAGTTCGCGGACTGAAACTGATCTACAACTTCAGCAGAAATTATCGGGTTCGAGAATTACGCACGTTCGCGGACTGGGTTGATTGCTCAAGTTCCGATTTTCACTTGATCAGCAAAGCTCGCAAACTTAGGTTCAAGTGCTAAGGACTTATATATACATGTGTTACCAAAAAAATGTTTATATCCCCCAGTGGTTATATTGTCTAAACTCTCATTTCAACCCTTGAAACATTCTCAGAGAACGTCATATAATTGTTATTTACAAACTAGTTTTCGTCAGAGCAATTTCCAAAGTGATTGAAACATAACATGACTTTTGTCACTAGGCAAAGATGAACTTGTCTAAAGAGAAAGCTTTACCAACACACATTTCTAGAAATAGATAAGCGAGATATACTCAGCTCGAAATGTCACATGTGTATATTCTTAGTCTATATAGCAATACGACTTTTGTCTCAAGATAGGAGATAGAGTAGATATACTTTCGAGTGATAGATAAGTTCAAGTTTCCACATACCTTTTAGTCGATGAAGATTCACTGGTTCCTTGAGTAGTCCTTCGTCTTGTATGATGATTGCCATGGAGTTCTTGAGCTCAACTACACTTTCTATCCTAGTACGAGACCTTAGCTATAGTAGACTAGAAATCAAGACTTTATAGTTTTGATCACTAACATTGACAAACATGCTTAAGATAGCAATGCATGCGAGTTCGACCGAGCAATGCTCTAACAATCTCCCCCTTTGTAAATTTTAGTGGCAAAACTATTAATACATATGGAATACAAAAAATATATAAATAAACTTTGTTGCTCCTATTCTACATGTCTAATCTTCAACAATATACTCGAAATCTTCGTCACTTCCAATTAGTCCAATGATCCCAAAGGTTGTAAGTTTAGCATTATCGTTTTTAAAAATATGTAGCTATAACAATGAGAAAAGCATCAGTTCTCAATCATTGTTATACAGTGTCATGGTATTATTACACAACGTCAAAGTCCAATTGCATAACAACTTAAACAACAATACTATGGTGATACTTCACCTCCCCTTAGTCAATACTCCATCTCACATGGTAACCACTCCCCCTTACATAATGATCCGAAAGCCATATATATTTTTAGTGTGAACTACATATTAATTTTCCCCCTTTTTGTCAATAAAATTGGCAAAGGTACAAGAACGGGATCCTAATGAAATTTCCGTAAGAGACATTTCATGACCAAAGGTAAATGTGTATCATCTTGTTTAGATGCAATCATAAAGCCGAAGCTAAATGCATTCATCAAGGAGTTTATAAAGACGCAAGATAACCCCTCTAATATTCCACATCCGCACTCCCCACAAAGATTTGGCAATTAAGCACAAGTTCAAAAGAACTCTCCCCCATAATATGTCATTCCCTAAGGAACAACAAGAGCGACCTTAATTTCAAAAAGAAAAGAAGTATTTTTCTTTAGACTCAACAAATTACATACAAGTATGAATTTGGAATCCAACAAGAAATATTCAATCAAACTAACCTAAGCGAACCAAGATTAATTTGACTAAATATGCTCAACACAAGAAAAATTATGGAGACTTAATAAACTTGATTAGATTATTCACAAGAAAACCCGTAAATAATCTAACCGGATACACAATTAAACTAATCACAATAGTAATCAATTTAATTGGCCACACTTGACATAAGAGAAATCTATGGAGTGCTAACTAAATAATCACACAAGATGATTGATTTAGTTTATTTGGGCTCAACATAAGAGATTATGGAACCCCGACTAAGATTATCATAAGATATGACAACCTTAATCGTACATGTACTCAACATAAGAAAACTTATGGAATACAAACTAAATAACCACACAAGTTGATTAATTTAGTTCCTAATGCTCAACATATTGCATCTCATGGAACAACCAACCATGCCAATCAAGAAATTGACTTAGTCGTATCGTGCTCAACATAAGATACATAATGGATCCTTCACGGTAATACATAACAAAATGGATCAATAAGGATCTATACCGTGGATAACACAAGGATTCATTCTATGTTTCCATCACCATTTGCACAATGACACACAATAGACATAATCCTTGAATAAGAAAAGATTTTAACTTATCTTACATCAACAATTGACAATATTGGCTTAACTTTTGTGTTTGTCAAAAGTCTATTCATCCTTTTATCAATATTTGCATATCAATTCACGAACGACTTTACTTTTGACAAAATATGGGACAATCAAGTTCACGGATGTAAACACACATATCCCATCAAAATATTGCAATATATAAAACCATAAAGATTAATACCGCAACCATCATCTTCCAAATAAGTTTAGAATTTAAACCAATAAATCTAAAAACAAGAAGATGAAAAACACTGGATATAGCTATGTGTAATCACAATAATGGCTATTCCAAAACACTAGTTATTCTTCTAAACAAAAGAGAAACAATAGAAGATTTACTAGACATTAAGAACTTGATTTGTAACTAAAGATTGAACAATAGTAAGTTCATCAGATGTTTTATTTAGTTCGTTCTTTAGAAACTCAAGATTCCTTGTTGCTATTCCAATATGTTCACGAACGACTATAAAATCATGAAGAAGGTTTCCTACCAATTGTGAGGACATCTGAACAGGTAGGTTGTTTTCATGATCAATAGCCTGATGATAGATTATGAAAACAGGGTCTTCATGAAACTCAATAGTCTTTTTCTCCATGATTACCTCCTTTGTGCTTCTCTCCATTGTGCTAAGAATCCAGTAGAATATTTTTATCCTTATAGAATAACGTGTTAATTAATGACATATATATATAAGGGGGTTCATATAAAATCCTAAGCACAAGCATGTCCGTGCGGTTCTTTTTGAACATGCACAAGAATTTATGGATGACCAAAACATGGAGGACCAAATCAAGGAGAGGAGGAAAAGTTCAACAAGGAATTTTCTTTCAAAAATAATAGAACAACCTTCGAAACAGAGGTCGAAATAAGTTTTTGAGATAACAACACATACACCTTCGACGGATTTCTCAAGACAAAATTTTCTTGAGAACACAGAGCATCCTTCTTATCCCAAAAGAAGGATGCTTCAGGAAGCAGTCATGGTGTTTTAGGATGAGAACTTTTCTCATCATAGTTGACTTCTCTTTTAGAGCAATATAGAGACAAGTCATTCAACAAAAGTGAAGAAATTATACTAGAATAGGGACTAGGAGTACCTGAGTTAGCCACTTTCCATGTTTTGGAGACGCTCCATTTGAGTCTGTTTATATTTGTCTTAAGTTCTGAGACTCGATTATTTATGTGGAGAAAATCTGGGACAAAATTCTTGGATTCACAGTCTTCCATGGAACTTGAACTCTTTTTCTTTCTCCTATGCCTTTTTCTCCTTTAAGGGTTGTTCGTTACCCATTTGTTGTTCTTCCTTCTACCTTGATTCATATTTTGTATTCCAAAATCATGAATAAGAGATGACTTTTCAAGGTAGTTTTCTTGATTGTTGAATGTGCCTTTTACTCTAACAATATGAGAAATAGGTTTAATCATTTCCTTAGACACCCATATAAGAACGTCGTGAAGTTTTTTATTTCTTAACCGAAAACGACATTTTTGCTCAGGATGTCCTTTATTTCCGCAGTAATAACATTTGAAGGAATTATACTTAACTATTCTATTGTGAGTAAATTTGGGAGACGTCCCTTCCTTAGGCACATTGCAGACTGCAAACGTTTTCTCAAATGAAGAATTATCAACAACTTTGACAAAATTGATCTTACTAGTTTTTGGAGTGTCTATTCCTTTATATCCCAGACCACGTGTATCATGCTCCAATCATAGAAGTCAATTTAGTTGAGCTAGTATTGAATCTTCTCAGACTCTCTTCTAGTGATTTTACCTTATCAAGAACAGCTGCAAGATCAGTCTCCAATGACTTTTCTTTAGCAAGAAGTCCGAGTTCTTTTTCAATAAAACATTTCTGTTGAGAGTCATATCCTGCTTCAGTATCTGCAAGTCTTTCTTTCAACACATAGAGATTTCGGAGAAGGTTGTCACATTCAGATATTTTTGTGCAGATATCTTCTTCACGATCTTTAATGATAGATTTTAGGAGATTATAACCACAATCATATCCTTTAAAGAGTTTTCTCATTTTCCTGTTTTTTTTTTACAAAGAGGAGCCATGTACTTACTCAACCAAGTTGTTGACCTTTTTTCTTTCAATGCATGATCAAACAGCTTGATATATTGAGATACTTCCTCATCAATACTCGGTTCTTCTTCTGAATCACTATCATCTGAAAGGTCATCCAATTTCTCATCAAGAGATTTTTCCCAGTCAAATGCAGATTCAGCCAAGGGATGAGTGATAAAGTTTTTCTCAGAAGCTTCAAGACATTGAGCCTTACCTGAGTGTATTTGAACTGGTGTTGCGTTATCAGAGATATTACTCTTGTCCATAGAGTAAGATCGCTTACAAACACAGACTTATGAGGTCTTGAACATGTTTTCCTACTCTAATACCAATTGAAAAAGTGGGGGTCTAACAACCTCACCCAATATTTCGATTAGAAATCTATAGGGACAACTCCGAGTTGTTTTTCTAGAGAATCAACTAGACTCAATCAATAGAAATTACTCAAGGAGTTATTATCTCAATCTCTCAATTTGATTTACTCAAGCAAATGTGATTCGCGAGTCTAATCAAAGAGAGATAACTTTGATGGTACCAAAGACCAATATCTAAGTGTCAATCAATTTAAATCAACAACTAATAAGGTCGGATATTCTAATTGATTGAACAACACACAACCTGTATTATTTCAATTATATAACAAAATATAATGCGGAAAAGAAATAGCACAGACACCAGAATTTTGTTAACGAGGAAACCTCAAATGCAGAAAAACCCCGGGACCTAGTCCAGATTAAACATACATTGTATTAAGCCGCTACAGAAACTAGCCTACTCCAAATTAACTTCGGTCTGGACTATAGTTGAACCCCAATCAATCTCACACTGATCCAAGGTACAGTTATGCTCATATGCCTCCGATCCCCGCAGGAAACTGCGCACTTGATTCCCTTAGTTGATCTCACCCACAACCAAGAGTTGCTACGACCTAAAGTCGAAGACTTTAGCAAACAAATATGTCTCACATTGAAAAGTCTACAAGATAGATAAATCTGTCTCCCACAAATAAACCTATGAGTTTTGTTCCATATTTTGATAAATCAAGGTGAACAAGAACCAATCAATAAAACCAGACTTATATTCCCGAAGAACAACTCAGTTTTATCAATCACCTCACACAATAATCTTAATCGACGAAGCGAAAAAAGATATTATGGAATCAAAAATGATGAGACGAAGATGTTTGTGATTAATTTTATATCTTGCCTATCGGAGATAGAAATCTCAAGCCAATTATTACAATTGTACTCATACGATAAAAACAGCAAGATCAGATCACATAAATACAAGAAAAGTAGTATCCGTCTGCCTTCACAATCCCAATGAAGTCTTTAAGTCGTTAACCTGGTTTTTGAAGAAGAAAACCAAAGGTTAAAGGAGAATTGACTCTAGCTTAGCAAACTTGTATCACACAGAATATGTGGGGATTAGGTTTCCCAGTTGCTAGAGTTCTCCCTTATATAATCTTTCAAATCAGGGTTTGCAATCAATGTTAGCTTAGTAAAAAAGCATTCAATATTCACCGTTAGATGAAAATCTGATTAGATACAAGCTAATATCTCTCAACCATTAGATCGAAAACTTAGCTAGCCATACACACATGTACTTGATGATTTTGGGTTTGTATAACCGTACCCAAACATGTACAATAGTTGGTTCATTATTAGTCAACCAAATGGTTAGCCAAATGATAACTTCTATATCAACCATATTCTTCTTCACCGTAACTAGTCCAAATGACTCAAATGAACTAGTTAGAGAGTTGTTAAATTGCTATGAGATCTTATGTACTATATAAGACACAATTGAAGCAAAAACGATGTGATTCACTTGAATCAATTCATGAACTATAAAGCCACAGTTTGTAATAGCATCCTTAGATAATTTAGATAAGTTCACGAACATCATTTTTAGACATAACCACTCAAGTTCGAGGACTCAAGTTAACCGGTTGGATTTCACAAACTCTAGCAGAAATTCTCGGGTTCGAGAACTTACTTTAGTCCGCGAACTGAAACTGAGTTACAAATCCAGCAGAAATTCTCGAGTTCAAGAACTACGCACATTCGCACTGAGTTTGCGGACTGGGTTGACTGCTCAAGTTCCGGTTTTCACTTGATCAACACAGTTCGCAAACTTCGGTTCAAGTGCTAAGGACTTATACATATATGTGTTACCACAACAATGTTTATATCCTCCAGTGGTTATATTGTCTAAACTCTCATTTCAACCATTGAAACATTCTCAGAGGACGTCATATAGTTGTTATTCACAAACTAGTTTTCGTCAGAGCAATTTCCAAACTGATTGAAACATAACATGACTTTCGTCACTAGGCAAAGATGAACTTGGCTAAAGTAAAAGCTTTACCAAAACATATTTCGAGAAATAGATAAGCGAGATATACTCAGCTCGAAATGTCATATGTGTATATTCTTAGTCTATATAGTAATACAACTTTTGTCTCAAGGTAAGAGATAGAGTAGATAGACTTTTGAGTGATAGATAAGTTCAAGTCTCCACATACCTTTTAGTCGATGAAGATCCACTGGTTCCTTGAGTAGTACTTCGTCTTGTATGATGATTTTCATGGAGTTCTTGAGCTCAACTACACTTTCTATCCTAGTCCGAGACCTTAGCTATAGTAGACTATCAAGACTTTATAGTTTTGATCACTAACATTGACAAACATGCTTGAGATAGCAATGCATGCGAGTTCGACCGAGCAATGCTCTAACTTAAAGAAATCAAAAACTGATATCTATTTTCTTTGATTAAGTATTACCGATAACTTAATTTCTAGTGGTACTCTTATTGTTTATTGAAGATTCTTCAGAAATCAGGTTCTTTTGTCTTCTCTTTTCTTTTAGAAGATTGAATATTCTCTTTAAGACATTCACCTCCACAATCAGTTTCAAAAGATTTGACTCTAGAAGTTTCTCATTCGAAACAGAAGTTTTTAGAAGTTCATGTGCAATTTCAAAATCTCCCATCATCATAAGCATAAGAGATATGATTCTTCTTGTGTTCTTTTGAGAAACATCCTTTGAGATCAACTTGAAAGGTTTCAAGTTTTCATGATTGAGAATCAATGTCAATAGTATTCTTATCCATTCTGAAGCGAATTTTTTTGTGAGGGAGTATCGGTTCTATGGATGAGTTTTATATACCAGAAAAACTTAATTTCCAAGTTTCTCTCACCCCCTTTTTGGAATACCTAAACATGTATTTTCTGTATATTACTATAAATATTTGGAAACCGAATTAAAAGAATTTTTTAACAAATTTAACATGAACATTCCTTAATTTAAAATATAATTCCAAACTTTAAAAATAGATCAAGTACAATTCTTTACTTTTTCAGTGTTCTTTTAAGAACTTCCCATTTATTCAGATGAAACATAAGTTCCTCGACACCATCGGGCGTTTGTATAGTTAACGCCCCATGGTAAACAGAAAAAAAAATAAAATGGGGCGGGGACTTTATAAACGCTCGGTGTGGGGCGTGAACTTCAGGTGCGCTCGGTGTGGGGCGTGAACTTCAGGTGCGCTTGGTGTGGGGCATAAAGTTTATCAACGCCCGACTAAATTTAAGTTTAGTCTTGGTCGCAGACCAAATTTGGTCTGGAAATTTGGTATGGTCTTCGATTTAGTCTTTACTCCGTCCCACTACGTCTCGATTCAAGACCAAATTTTTACTCTTGGTCGTCCATTGCAGACGCTCTAAATCATCCTTGAGTCTACAAATTATACTTTCATAGTCATTTTTATCTAACATTACAACCGGATTGTTTATCTTAGACTTTGTTTTATATGAACCCATTTTGGGTACCTTTTCAGGTTTTGGTATCCACTTGTAAGTGGACTTTCAGTGAAGGTTCCTCATTTCTAGCGACACTGCATCTTCCCACTTTGAAACATCAGATCTCATACCCCCATTGATAAAGGTGTTACCCTTTATATTGTTTTTCCTTTTAGGAATGTTTATTTTAGGATATGATTTTGAATTCTTGTGATAATTCATTTGTCTCACAGGACAATGATGATCTGAGAGATTTTTGGAGACGAAACTGTTCAATTCTTTAAAAACAAATGCTAGAGCATTTTGCATCTTTCGAGTTTTACAATCTCTTTGCATATGACCTTTATCTCTACAATAATAACAATGCTTATTGAAATGAGTAAAGTTTTTCGTATTACTTTTATGAGAAGTTAGGCCAATATGATGATCCTTAGTTGGAGATTTACTCTGATTGCTATCGAAGATGTTTTCTGTCAAAGTTTCATTTGAACTTTTAGATGGATCATGTCCACTGTTCGATTTTGGTAATTCTTCTGGAATGACCGATCAAACAGCCTTTACAAATTTTACTTCTTTGTTGATTGAAGAAGTATCAAATCCTTCATATCCCAGTCTGCGTTTATCGTCATGATTTCTCCATGCATCCAGCAAAGAAGACAAGTTGTTTGTGCTCTCATTGAATTTTCTTAGCTTTGCAACTTCCTCTTCCAGGGTCTTGATTTTTTTTAAGAGCATCGGCTAGTTTGTCCTCAAGAGGATTTTTCTCGAAGGAACCAGACTTATTTTGTTTCTTACTCGTTGGTTGTTGAGAATTAATTCTTGCTTCTGTCTCAAGAAGTTTCTTATTCAACAAGAAATATTTTCTGTTGAGATTCTCAAACTCAAGAGTTTTTGAGTTTAGACTTTTCTTGCAGTCCTTGAGAAGATATCTAGAATTCTGATATCCATAAAAGAAACCAGAGAAAACATTTCTTAGTTTCCTATTTTCTCTGTTGAGTGGAGCAAGAAGATCAATCACATCTGAGGTAGATAGCTTCCTTATAGAAATAACACTTAGTAAAGATGAGAATTCTAACATATCTTCTTCAATATCTTGATCGATTTCTGAGTCACCATCTTCAGAAACTCCATCAAGTTGTTTTTCAAGGAAAGTTTGCCACTCATCAGAATCTACATTATAAGGACCAGCTTGTTCAGTAGATTCACAGAAGATGTTATTCTCAAGTGCTGATTTTTCATCTTGATTTACGTTAACTGAATCAGACATTAGATTCATTTCTTATAGGTTGGATCGCACCAATTGAAAAGACAAGGGTACCCAAATATACCTCAATCTAAAAAATTTCCACCTATAAGTCCTTTCTCCGAAAGTGATTGTCTATGGACCGAGTCGAGACAGTACAACTAATCGGTTCACACTTCGTGTGATCGTCTATGGATACGAGAGCGAGACAATACAACAACGAAGCATGTTTACTTGATAATAGGTTCAGATTTAACCAAACACAATAGGATTACTATTAAGTAAATAGGAAATAACGTTTGTGTATTTTACTTCTAATTATAATTGCGGAAACAAAAAATTAAAAGACACAACAAGATTTTGTTAACGAGGAAACCGCAAATGCAGAAAAACCCCTGGACCTAGTCCAGAATTGAATACTCTCAGAATTAAGATGTTATACAAAATCTAAACCAACTTCGTATAGTTGAGACCAAGAAAATAAACATATAGTTCACCTAGTTCCCTCGGTATCCCTGCGCCTCCAACTTGTAATACGTCACGCACTTGGAACAATTCCTTTGGTTCGTATTCCAAATAGTAAAGGAAAAACAAATCTATTCGGTAATAAATCTTTTCAAACAAAGTGATATGAGTTTGACAAAAGGCTCTTCCGTTTATACCAATAAACTCCTTTTCAGGTTATTAGATTTATCTCTCAACAACTACCAAAGTAATTTTTTAGATTTTTCAATCAATACTTCGTAGTCACAAAGATAATATATTGATGCCGATATACTCAACTAATTAATCAAGATTATCATAAAGATAAACCGATTATAGTTGGATCCCCATCCAATAAAGTTTTGTGCACACCAAAGATTATGAACTCAAATAAGAAATCTTCTTTGTCTTCAAGTCTTCTTAGATTTTCAATAAACACCTACACACAAACAACTTGAATCTCTTGTTATCAATCACACACAAAACGGAGTCTGTTAACAATGGATTTTCACAAGACGTCTTTAGATCTACAAATAGTCTAAAGATCCCCGTCGACACTTCGATCTAGTTTGAGTGAATCTTATATCAAAAGAAACGATTCTCAAGCATAAACAAACTAGGTGCAATCAAAGTTCAACAACCATTAGTCAATCAAATCAATTGAAAACTAATAATTAACTACAATTATCTAGTTTCCCACCAAAGGTACTCGTAGAGCTTCCTAATCCAAAAAATGTCTTTAAAAAGAGCGATCGTAAGAGATCTCGCCTAATTAAGGTACTTTCCTCTCCGAATAAATGGCTCGACCAGTAACAACAAAACTAGGTAGTTTTGCTGGCTCTGAGGATTAGTTTGCTTGAAATGAAAACTTCAATATTTATAGACCAAGGAAGTTTGGACACCAAGGAATTTCCAAAACCGAATATTTTCAAAGATATGCAATAAAGTCCAAATCGGTTTTCATAATTCCTGGAAATGCTCTGTCCAAATATTGACCAAAATCTCAGCAAAAAATCTCCAATTAGTAAATGCACATTACTAATTTTTATTTTCTAAAGATATGCATTTAATTGCTGGAAATTAAAAGCATATAAAAACTAAAAACCTTAATTAAAAGATTCTCAATTTATTTCGATCCGGGATTCTCCTTTAGCTATTAAGGAATATCTTTGAACAATAAAAGATAAGAGTTATTGCACATGTTCAAAGTGTGTCGACATCTTTACTATGTAAATCCTTTTTCATATTTACAATCTTGGAACCAATTTTCCACACTTCCAAACAAGTTTAGAATTGGTTCATCTGACTTCCTAGAACTATGTGATTGATTATCCTATCAAATCACCAATCATGGGTTTCACGGTTCTACCTCCATGCGGGTACTAAGATTAGTCACGCTAGTTACCAAAATATGGTTGACTAGTTACTAGGATCGGTTACCACATATTTATGGTATAAACTTGTGTTTGGTTGCACAAGTCATAGGATCGGTTCACCAATTACTAAAAACTTGTTGTACCTCTTACAAGTATCGATTCCATCTTGTGATCGGTTGCACCTCTTACTAGGATCGGTTCCCCAATGTCTAGAGTTGGTCATACCAATTACAATAAATCGATCATACCATCTCAGGTGATTACTTAAGATCGGTTTCACTAATAAAACTCATACCAATACAAAAGTCAAGCATTGTGAATAGTTTTACCAAGATACATAAACAATTTATGAGCGGTTATACTAAAAACACATATTGGTAATCCAAAGATTTGCAATGAATAAAAATACCAATAAGCCTAACGATTTCCCTTTCGATTCACAAAACAAGTTTATGAATGTACTTCCTTTAAACGAATATAAAACATTGTTTCCTAGGACGAAATTTTCACCCATACCCATACATAATCACAATAGCATTCATACGATTATGTCGATATCTTATATACGAAGTTCAAAAGATAGACGTTATACTTCGTATTGTAATTCCTTAATACTATGTCTAACTAGAGTATAATCATTCACAGCTTCGCAGTTATGTTTTCAAGATGCACGATTTGAAAGATACGTTAGGAAAGAAACCGTTCAAGTCAAATATTACTAACCTCAAGTGATAGGATGATGTTGTCATTGTAGAACTTTACTTCTTCACATTCTTCAAGTCTTCACGTAATACTTGTAAGTCTCACATCCTAGTAAATTTCTAGCTAACCTATACGAAGTTGACTCTAGTAAATAATCAACCGACTCTTTAAATAAGTTTTGATTCACTAAAATATGACAACCAAACTTTACATTACCAACGTTTGGTGGGTTCAACCGAGCTATGCTCTAACAAAGGCAATAGGCTTGATTCAGAAATACCAACAGAGAAAGATTTTAAGTTCATCATCACCATGGAATTTCGCTTATTCAATTGAAGCTTTGTCGCAAAGGTTATGCTAACAAGATTTTCTTCATGGTCAACATCAGATTCTGGCAAAGCCTCTATACACTTGGTAGGAAAAATTACAGGTGAAAGCTATGGAACCAATCTTCTCCCAAGATCCAAGCAACTCCAACTTTCTTACGAGAATTCCACCTTTGGTATGTCCCCTTCCTCAAACTGATACACCTCCCCCAACTAATATTTCAATCCATTCAATTAATTTCTCTGAAAATCTGAACCATGAGTTGCAAAAAATAAATAGAGAAACAACCAAAAAGAACCTAAATACATCTACATCAACCTGGATGTTTCAATAATAGATATCTTCAATTGCAACTCAAAAATCAAATCCCCCATCAAGAATAAAATCCATCAATCATATCCAAATTAAATTACCCAGGGGAAATTGCAAAAGACAAGATCCTGATGAAAATGTAATCGGCGATTCAGCGAGCTAGTTAATTTTAATTCGATTTTGTTTTACTACTACGATTCTCAATGAATGGACAAAAAAAGCGTCAACGCACAACTACGGTTTTGAATTCATCGATGTCTATAGAAAATCTATTAACGAAAACATCATCGGACTAAATCGTTACATAAGCTCCGTATCAACTCGATTCTCTACTGATTCAATCCATGGTTCCAGGCTGTTGAGAATTGGGGGCATAATCGAAATTAAGTTGAAAGAATCCAAAGGTACAACGGTAAAATCAAGTGGCGTAATAATAGAAGGGACAAAAGTTGTTTATTGTGAGAAGGTTAAAGCGGAAGGGAGTAGCGACACTTTGCAAAAAAAAAAAAAAAAAAACTTTAAAAGGGGGAAGCTCGTCTCTTATGTTCATTAAACAATTTTTTTTAAATATATTAGCTTAAGTCTAGATTCAGGGGAATTTAACTCTGTTCGTTGCTTTATGTGTGTTTTAGGAAAGTTTATTTACTTTAGTTGTTATGTGCGGGGAGTTTAACTCAGTTGGTTGTTTTATGTGTGTTTTAGGAAAGTTTATTTACTTTAGTTGTTATGTGTCCATACTAGTTAGGGAAAATTATGCTAAGGCCCCACCCATGGATAACCCATAATATGAGGTTCTTAATTAAAATAAGTTTAATTATAGGCCCGGAGTTATTAAAAGACTTTGATACCCTTTTATACATTGTCAAGCCCCAAATTAAATAAAAATTAAATTTAGGCCCAAAATTATTTAAATATTATGTGATGATGTTCCAGCCACCTCCGACCACCACAACCACAACCACCGCCAACCACCTCCGACCACCGCCGGCAACCACCTCCGACCACCATCGGCGGTAACCACCACCGCCACCAACCACCTCCGTCCGACCACCGCCACCAACCACCTCCGACCGACCACCGCCTCCGACCACCGCCTCCGACCACAACCACTGCCGGCAACCACCACCGCCACCAACCACCTTCGACCACCGCCGACGACAACCACCACCGTCGACCGACCACCGGTCACCACCACCTCCGACCACATTGATAATGCAAGTGTAACTGGAAGTTACACATGTATAAAAATTACACATTCATGTTGTGTATTCAATAGTGTGTAACTAAAAGTTGCACATCCATATGACATGTGTAATAAGAAGTTACACATATATATGACATGTGTATCACAAGTTACACATGCATATGACATGTGTAGTCAACAATTACACAACAGAAAAAAGAAATATACAAAAAATACATCTATCATATTAATATTCATTCACAATAATATCTCTATTTACCAGTTATAGTAATCAGTTGTTACTGAACACAATAAATGAGTAAAAACACTAGAAATAAGCCACTGAAACCTATACTAGAAGTTTTGCCTTTATTTCTTGTCTTCCTCACTCCAAAATGCTTGCATATCTGCAACGAAATAAACATCCATGGATTAGGTTGGATGAATAAAAAGTAAAAATAAATAAATATTATATAACAATTGTAAGGCAAAATTATAGAACAAATATCACAGAAAAGACACATGATAACCCATCTTAGCATGTGTAACTGGGAGTTACACATGTATATGACTTGGATACCTAGCATGTGGAATTTTTTGGTTGAAAGTTTGTTCATTTTAGCATGTGTAAATAGGAGTTACACATGCATCTATCTAGTGTAAAGAGGAGTTACACATGCATATAGTATGTGTAACTGAGAGTTACACATCCATGTGGCTTGTGTAACCTGCAGTTACACATCCATATGGCTTGTGTAACCTGCAGTTAGAAACACAAAGAACTTGTGTAACCTATAGTTACACATGCGTATGCTTGTGTAACCTGCAGTTAGAAACACAAAAAGGACTTGTGTAACTTGTAGTTACACATCCATATGCTTGTGTAACTGCAGTTACACATCCATATGGCTTGTTTACCCAGAGCATATATGTTATCTCCATTACTACTATAAACAGGGACATAACAGAATGCAATATTTTCAAGTAAATAGTCGAACAAAGAGATTCCTACTATCGTCTTAGAGTGATTTAAATGTTTCTGTGAAAAAATTACACATTCAGTCAGTATGTGTAAATAAAAGTTACACATATATTTAGCCTGTGTAACTAGAAGTTACACATCCACTTTAGCTTGTGTAACTAGAAGATACACAACAATATGAATATTTCAATAAAAGTTACACAAATTCTTTAATAAAACTACATATTTGTAGGCCAGGACTCAAGATGAGCAAACTAAAATCGAACCAGAATGAAAAGAATGCAACCTTAATGGAAAGAATGCAAAATAGGTACATGCAGTGTCTAATTAATATAAAGTAACTAAGGTACTTTAAAGAGATAACAAATACTTATATTCGATGTGTTCCATTATGTAACCACATATGCTGATGATATTATTAGTTGTTATATTAGGCTAGTATTCATTGTGAATCGACAAAGTCGTCATCACTAATGGATGTTCAGCCATGACAAGTCTCACTTGCCAACCCAAAATAGTTGTTCTTTGGTAGAGTGCATCACCTATAAGACCAACATCCAACAAGAATACGAGAATCTAGGTTGCTATTACATGTACCAATCTAAAGGAAATTCACTATCTAAATACTCCTAAAACAAGCATGTATAATGAGCTAGTACACATAAAAATGCATGTGTAATTTGGAGTTACACATGCATATGAAATGTGTAATTGGGAGTTACACATGCAATATACATGTGTAATCAACAGTTAAACATGTGGGTATTTTGCATTTATTCTCATACTAACCATCAAAGTTGCAATTAGATGAATTAAAAATTTGATAATACCACGACATTCTCAAAAACTCAAGATTCAAAATCAGAAAGTGAGGTTTACCTTCTTGATGAGCATCATCAATCTATTGCAAGTGCAGATTCCTGCATCTTGAAGCTTATTAATGTCTCTAGCGTTGTTCCTTGAGCGGTTGCTGTAAAAGATTTAAAAAAATTGTACTTTAGAAACAAATTTGAAAACACGGGATGAGTGAGGATATGGATATAAGAATAATATATTTTTACAGAGCCAAATGGAGGAATAATCATAACAAACTATATATTTTTACAGTCAGCATACACAAACATATTGATAGTTGCCTGAGTTTTACTATATTCTACTGTAAGTCCTACTCTTAACAAAATATTGGCAGAGTAACCAAAATATTGGCAGCATGACATAGGAAAATGAAGTACCTAACCATAAACAAATGACTCAGACACAGCCAGTGAGAAACAACAACAAAATTTTACCTCAAGACCAAAATATTGGCAGCATGGCATCTATAATCATCTCCATTTATGACTTCTCTTTCTCTGCTCTACTTTCTATCATGTATGTCAACACAGATGAGCTTGGTGATGAGGATAAAATCTCTCTAATCTCTCAGGAAAATATCTGAGAAGTTAAATCCTTTTGTGATTCAAGAGTGTCTCCTGTTGGTTCACCTATATCCACTTGCATAACGATAAAATCAAAACATCAAACAAACTGCACAATAGTAAATAGAGCAGTTCATCAAAAATCATAACCAAAAATAAATAAATTATCAAATCCATAAAAGAACCTAGTAAAATCATTAACAGAAATTAGGTAATTACATGTGACAGCTACCACCACCATTAGCACCAACAACAGAAACTTACAATCGTACCTCCTCTTTCTTCTCACAATCAATTTATTAATTCGGAAAAACACCACAACTGACTTCAAATTTTCTTCCAAACCTACTCTAATACCACCACCTCTATCACAACCTCCTCCTCATCTTCCTCTGTAACTTACACCTACACCACCAATACAACCACAGATTCTCTAATCACATCACCGGTAACAACATGAGCTTGTTCTGCAACCATTTAGCAGCTTCTTTATTAGCCTCTCATTTGATGTGAGTAGGAAAATACAATCACTAGTAACCAATATTATGTTGAATGAATTGACAATGAAATTAGAATTAAAATTTTGATCAAATACATAGTCCAGGTCTTGAATTCAAACAAATACAAGTTCATATCATTTCAAATTAGGATATAAAAAAAATTGATCAAATTACAAACGAGTTGACGGGTAATACATATTTAGATACACAAATTTCAAATCTGAACTTAGATTTCTGATTGAGATTAAAGGTAGAGAGATAGTTTATATTTTAGACAAGAACCCTAGCATATATTTGGTAAAATTCGTCATAAATTTTGAATTCAAAACAGGGATAAAGATTAGATGAACCCAAATCCCAACTATGATTGCAAACCGGATCACAAATTTCAACTGAAATCATAATTCTTAGGTTTTAGAAACATATTTTATTTTTCTAAAATCTCAAATAGAGAAAAAGAATCTAACATCTGTGATCGAATTAGAGTAATAAAGAGAGATTAGACTTATCTTTCAGTTCCATTTTGTTACAATATCTTCTGATTCATTTATTGATGATGATTCTCATCAACTCTTTTCATCAAAATCTCCAGAAAATCTTCAAGGATGCAAGGATTAGAGAGAGTTATAACAGATCTAATGATTACGAGTTTAATAACAGATTTGAGCAGAAATGAAACTTTCAAAGTTTTCGAAATCATAAAATGATTTTTCAGATGCAAAAATTTGAAATCAAAGAATTAATTACCTATTGAATTGAAATATTAAAGATGATGAAACTTATTTGTTCCGTTTGATTTTGCAGGTGAATCTTCAGATCTATTTACTGATTCTCGCCGACCTTTTCTATTTTTTTCATTGAATCTTCAAGAAAAAGTGACGTTGATGTTGAATTCATGTTTTGATAATCAGATCAACCAATCTTTGTTTCGTATATCTTAGATCTATTTGCTGATATTTCGATTAGAAATCTTGTTCCCGACATATTTGTTCGTCTGAGAGAGAGAAAAATAAAATGAGAGAGAGAAAGTTGAAAATAAAATGAAAATGAAATTATAACAAGTTTTATTAGATATAAATACTAAAGGGCAGTTTTGGTATTTTTTTTTTTTTATGATGACGTCAGCAATCCGGAAGAATTCAAAACCTGGCCCCAAAAATAAAAGTTTCGGGCCTAGAAATATTAATAAGTGAAAGTATGGAGTTGATAGTATAAGATCCATTTAGTGGGGTTTTTATATATTGAACCCATATAGTAGGGGGTTCTAGTATTTTTCACTACTAGTTATTAGGTCCGTAAACATGTATGCAACTATGTGAACTAGTTGCTATAAAAATCTAAATCAATGTGATTATATCGAACACGGTCAAAAAATGATTCACTCTACAGGTTTAAGATCATTTCGGCTCCGGAAACGATTCTACATCAGCTTGATTCCACAACAACTTGTATATATGTTATCCTCAACTTTAGTACCAAGTGAACTCTCCTTTCATGACGACTCTCTCCTGCAGGTACTTAGTTTACTAACTAGGGATGAAGACTGCAAAGAAATTGGGATTAGTTATCTCCAGCGGGGACTGCAAAGAAATTGGGATTAGTTATCTCCAGCGGGTACTTCTTTTACCAACTATGGATGACAAAGTCTCGAAAATGTTGCGCTCAAAAAATTATGGGATACTCTTATGGGTAGTCTTTCAAGAAGCGCTAATAACCTTAGCCTTCGCCTTCTACCACTCTCGAAGTGGAATGCTTTACTGCTTCTCCACCAAGCAGATGATACCGGAATCAAGAAGAAGTTGGGTGTGTTATACAACCAAGCAGTCTAACATCACCGACAAGCTAGAAAAGCTCCTAATCACGTTGTCCAACATTTTTCTATGTAAATTATTTAAGCTAAGCGATGAAAACCCAACAAAGGCATCCAACCTAAAAGTGGATATCCACAGTCCTTACCTCTTACACTCTTAGGAGATTACACCCATTTTGATATTCCAAGTATGTAGGTTCGGTCTCTTAATAAATAAATTCCAATGTTAAAAACGGTCCCTAGCTCAGCTGGTCATCCCCGTTCCCCGAAGTTTCATGCGTTCCAGGAGGTCCCAGGTTCAAGTCCCCAATGGCGTAATATTGCAGGAATTAACATGGAAGGTAGTGTTAGTTTGCCCCCCTTGTGACACAATCTCGCCCCCCTCCCGCTTCGGCTCCCCTTGGCAAGGTTACCCATGAGGCTCGCTGGTAGACTAGCACATCAACCTGTTCAATTAATGTAGTAGTATGTCGTTGGAGCCTAGCTTGGTAGGCTTCCAACTAGTTTCATGTAATAATATTAAATAATACTCCCTCCGTCCCACTATTAAATGACCTAGTTTAAGGTTGCACAATTTTTAAGGCAAGCAAGAAAAAAAGTACTTCTAAGTATTTTTTACAATTATACCCTTATGGATAGTAATTAGTGAAATTTAGAAATGATTTATCTCTCAAACTACTTCACGGTTGTTCACAAACTTCATATCGTTGAAAAGCATTTTAAAACACCTACGTAACGAATATAAATATGCCTTTCAAATTATGCATATTTTTTATTTTTTTATAATTAACTAAAAGGATAATTTTAGAAATATTTTCTTGTTTAGTGATATAGGTCACTTATTAGTGGGACAAAATCTAAAATCAACTAGGTCACTTAATAGTGGGACGGATGGAGTATTAATTTATTTATGTTAAAAGAATAAATAGAAACTTTTAGAATGGGATACTAACATAAAGCCCAGCTAGATTTGAGTTAGGCCCATATGGTATAGAATGGCTTTCCAGAGTAAAATTGATGCCAACTGTGTGTCTACATTTTATTGAATGGTAAAATGCAGAATGCTCCTCCTACATGAGAGAGTGGTGTGCCTGAATCTCGTAATCACAACACCACAACCAAGTTTGATAGCCGTTAAACTCGTCGGTACGAATTTAGCTCTGCGCATACTCAGAAAAAAAGAAGATAAAATCCTAAAGATGTACTTGATGAATGGCAAAACATAATATTGTCGCCCCTCATTACCACTTTCGCAAAATCTAATCAAGGAGAAGTAGTATTAAGTGAATTGACAAACTTAAATCTTGATGATGACGGTAGTGAATTTTTTTTGTCCAGCTATCGATTTCCAACTCAAGACCAAGTAGTAACTGATAAAATGACCAAAAATCAGTGATGCAAAATTATTGAGCTTTTATTGTTCAGATAAGACTAGTCTTAAATCTCCTAGCCATACTAATGAAGAGGTGGGGCGCACTGCATCGAGGACAAGTAATGAGCGCATATACATAGTTACACGCCTCAGCGCTTACGTTGTCGATCAAGTCAAGTGGGAGAAAGCAGACAGAAGAAAACGATTTTTGTTTCATTTTCGAGCAGTTATTGGGTTGCAACCGTTTCTTCAGTCTTTAAGACCATGCAATATTATCAACAACACCGGCCATGAAAGATCAAGGAACAAAACCAAAACGTTATCATCAAGATTACAAGGTACCAATGAACTAACCGCCCGCCACTAACAATGAAACAAAAGCTACCTCTTCTGACCAGACCGAGAAATTACCATCATTTGATTCATTTCCGAGACTATTTATTAGGCTTAGTCAAAATGACAAATAGTGACTCTTCAGAGATGGTCGTTTTAGGTAAACTTGTTTTTTTTTTTTTTTACAGTGTTTGTTACGATGCCTTTCGTAACAAACACTGTAAAATGACGTCTTAGCTAGGTTTGTGATGGCAATTTTTCTCCTCGCTTACTTGGACGATAAATCCAAGATGTTTAGTTCATAGTCGCGTAATATGAAATTGTGTCTATTTTTGTGGGACGAATCTCTGGCTTTTTTAGTAAAAAGAAAAGAGTACACTCAATATCTAGGAAAATTAGAATTTACTCATGCTGAGATAGTTTACCTTAGACCAACAGCGGATGGCTACTGTCTCATCTTAGTCTTCAAATTAGTGTTCTTTTGTCATGTCACTTGATATGAGTGTCCTAGCATAAGAATTTGACTGATCCGGTGGCTTAATTACATTTTTCCAAGTTATAAAATTATTGTCACTACTAGGTGAGTCAAGATTTTACATCCATTTGCCATCAAGGGTAACAAATTCAAGTTTCAACTGTAATGTGCAAAACGGTAACGAGGACGAGGAGCATGAATCTATGAAAGGGCCATGTTCATATGAATGGACCCGTTTGTCTCACATTACGTACCTAATCCGCCAACATTCAATGTTCTCACGGATTTTTCTTCTTTTGGTATTCTTATCAATTTTTTTGAACAAATATGAGAGCAAACTCCAGTGAAGTGAGATTTGTGGAATAGGGCTACACCTCAGTGCTTACGTATTCGGTCAAGTCAAAGTGGGATGAAAGACAAAACGAGGAAGAAAACGAAATGCAGTGACTTCCAAGAAAAGCGATCCTAGGTTCATTTTGAGTTGGTTATTTAGTTGTAACCGTCTCCTCAAACATTACAACGTTCTGTTTTCAAACCGACATACACCTAAATTTACTGTTTCAGTGGGACCCACTTTATCTTCCTCGTGTATGGGTTGGGTTCTATTGGATGGAAGCCAATTTGCCGAAAGATGCTTTTTTTACTTTGTGCACTGTCAAACCCCAAGCTGGAGGGGTTAGTTCAAAGGATTATGAACTTGCATAAGGGTCCCTTATTTTCCCCGTAATGCTTTTCAAGCAAATTCATTGAATACCCTTCTATCATCTTTAGCTAGCTTTTCTAACGAAAAAAATAAAAATAAAAACTAGCATTGCCTGAACACTTAACAATGCTTAACACGAGCTTTATTATATTGGAAGGCCAAAACCTTGACTATTTTTTTGGATTGATTTGACCAAAAAATTGACAATTGTTTTCCTTTTTCTTTTCTTTTCGAGTATCTTTCTTTATTACGAATTTATGATGGCCTATTGGACTATAATTTTTTTCTGGTGAACTTATGGTTTTCTCAACAACAAAAAAAATGGTTTTCTCAACAAAAAAATAAAAAATAAAAAATGTAAGTAGTGGAAGACTGCCTTTGAGAAGTCTACCTTTTGAAAATGGTCCTAACCTTGATGAGATAGTTAAGATCCTATTCAACGTCTAAAAGGGTTAGCTTCTCTTCACAAACTTAGCATATTGTTTTTCTTTGAAACATTAGCTAACGATCAACACATAAGGAGATTATCACAATCCCTCCAATTTAATAATTTCTTCACCGTCCCAAAATTGGAAGGCGAGGCGGATTATGCTTAATGTGGAAAGATAATCTAAGTATCCAAATTTTATTCCACTCTCAAAATTATATCCATACAAAAGTTACACCACCACTCCCAGAGCAACCATGGTTCTGCAAGGGTATCTATGGCCCACCATATCCGGATATAATGAAAACTCTTTGGCAGGATTTCATAACAATCTTTAGCAACATCAATCCATCCATACCTTGGCTCTTGTTAGGAGACTTCAACGACGTCCTTGATCAATCGGAAAAAAGGGGGAAGACAAGTAACTTATGCTCAATCTCAACCTCTCCCCACTCTGATGGATCAAATAGGTTTTATAGATCTGGGATTCCGAGGAGACCCCTACACCTGGACAAACAACCAAATGGGACAGGATAACATCCTCGAAAGATTAGATAGAGCTCTAGCAAATCAACTTTGGCGGACGGTGAATCCACATGCAGCAGTTACCCATCTTCCAAGAATAGCATCCTACCACGCCCCAATACTACTACAAAAGAAAGCAATGGATTGGCAGGGAACAAAAAACTACAAATTTGAACACATATGGATCTCTCATCCTCAATTAAGGCAAATATTCGAATCGGCTTGGGAGCAACAACATGATAGTGAACCTACCCTCAAAGAGGTGGGGCAAAATTATTGAGCTTTTATTGTTCAAATAAGACTAATCTTAAATCTCTTAGCCATACATATGAAGAGGTGGGGCGCACTGCAGCTAACTGCATTGAGGACATATAATGAGCACATATACATAGTTACACACCTCAGCGTTTACGTTGTCGATCAAGTCAAGTGGAAGGAAGTAAAAAGAAAGTGATTTGCGGTTCATTTTCGATCAGTTATTGAGTTGCAACCTTTTCTTCAAACATTACGAGCGTACATTTTTATCAACAGCAACGGCCATGAAAGATCAAAGAACAGAACCAAAACGTTATCATCAAGAATGCAAGATACCAAAGAGCTAACCGCACGCTCCAACAAAGAAACAAAAGCTACCTCTTCTGACCAGACCGAGAAATTACCGAATTACGTGCCTGTGGCATTTCCTAAACATTTTTATTAGGCTTATGACAAAATGACAAATAGTGACTCTTCAGAGATGGACCAACAACTTAGACGATTAAATCCTAGATGTTTTGTTCATGGTCACGTATGCAATTGTGTCTATTTTTGTGGGACGAATCTCTGGCTTTTCTAGTAAAAAGAAATGTTGGATATATATCTTCATTACCGATTCTCCAATAATACAACTCGTGTATTATCCACCGATCCGTTACAACTCTTCGTAACACGGTTTTTACTTATGTATTACATTTCATAATACCAACAACAAAACAAGAAAAAAATAGTTATATCCTCTTCTTCAGTAAACTTGGGACCACAATTTCTAACAGTCATTTCTGGAGAGTGAGAGAGATCAAGAGTTATAGGGAAAAAGAAGAAGATGTGATTTTGGAGATATGAGGAAAGAAATTTATAGGTTGAGAAAAAAAATCGAGTCGTTGGAAATTTAGCCGTTGGCGTTTGAAGTAACACCGCGCACGACTTTCCTTTAAGCGCCCGTTTGAATACCGTATGAGTTCGCGTTTTTATTAAACCCGCGCGAATTTCCTTTAAGCGCCCGTTTGAATTACCAACGCCTATTTTTTGTTATAAATACAACACTAGGGGTGGCCTCTCAACCAAAACAACATATTTATTTCTCAATATCCACCATGTTTTCTAAAGGAAAAGCGAAGCAAATATTATTTGTCGAAGCAAAAGAGGTTTGCCCATTATGTTTCATGGATAACCACATTTTTATGCAATGCCCTTGGATGTATTCAAAGTGTGCTCGGGAAGGTTGTTCACGCATCAGAATGATGATTGAATCACAACCGTAAAAGCTCGGGTATTTGCAATGTCAAGATCCCAACTGTCCAGAGGAACCACATATGCTAGATGATGCTATGAAGATTAAAAGGGAAGAAGAATAAAAGATTGCAACACTCAAACTTAAAGATTGCGAAAACTTCAAACCTAAAGACAAATTGAATAAGGTGTTATTACACTGCAAGCATTGTGGATATGGAGATCACGAATACAAACATTTTCCACAGAGAATCAGTGAATGCTCAAATCCCAGTTGCAAGACTTTTATGCATTTGCGGACTTCTTATGAAGAAGATACATATGGAAGGCATTTCTGGGAATGCCCCAAGTGTTTTTTGGACAAATTGGTTCAAATTTGGTATTATTTTATTTTATTTGTTCTTTATTTTGTATTATTACGATTATCTAAAACGATCAATATCAAGTAATTTAAATTTTTCCTCCATTAAACATTGCACCAACAATTTCATAAATAAAAACGTATTGCATTGAACACCCACATCATACATGAGAATAAAAGAAGTACAATAAATTAAAACAACTACTACATAGGCGTTAATTCTCGGTGGGTGGTGGAATTCCTAGGGCGATGTAGGGATCGTATCTGTTGAGCACCCTAAGAATGTTGAAACAAGCATGGAATTCGAACGGACGACCGCGGTGAGATGCTTGCCACATCGCTAGAGTTCCGGGCAATACTTCATGTTCGGCTTCACCGTTGAGCTTATTTTGGTGATTCTCCATTAGTTGGGCGACAAACTCCAATACATTCATACTAATTACACTAAAACGATGCTTCAATCCGTGAGAATCACGCCCATGGATGTTCCCAGTTTCAGCGATGAACATTCTGTAAACTTTCTCCCAGAAAGTTTCGGTCGAATCGGCTACATTACTCATGACAACATCTTGTGTGTGAAAAACAAAGGCTCTACAAATAGCTAAATCCTCTTGTTTAGTGAATCTAACACCACGGACTATGGGAGGCATTTTTGTAGATGATTTGAGAGTGAAGAGTAGATGATTTGAGAGTGAAGAATGTGTGAATTTGGAGTTGAAATGAGGAGTATTTATAGAACTAAAAAATCATAGCCGTTAGATCACAATAGTTTCTAGCCGTCCAAATTCAGCCGTTGGCGCTTCTATGACAAATGCGCGCTGGAAGGACAATCTCTGGCGCTTTAATGTAGAACGCGTGTTTCCAATAAAAGCGCCAGCGTTTGAGGCAAGCTTGCCCGGCCTATCATTAATCTCTCACTACATCATCCAATTCAATGAACAAACCAACAAATTTGTTGGTTTGAATATCCATTTTTCATGTTTGTTGAGTCCATAGTGGGAGCAAAATCAACAAACTTGATAGTTTGTTGAGTCCATAAGAACTACTCTTACGTACCTAATCCTCCAACATTCAATTTTCTCACGGATTTTTTTGTTTTTGTTTTGGTACTCTTATCAATTTTTTTGGACAAAACTAAATATTAGAGCAAACTCCCGTGAAGTGAGGATTGTGGGATAGTTCTACACCTCAGTGCTTATGTATTCGGTCAAGTCAAGTGGAATGAAAGACAAAACGAGGAAGAAAACGAAATGCAACGACCAGGGCCGTCTTAGGGGCAAGGCGACCTAGGCGTCCGCCTAGGGCCCCAAATTGTTAGGGCCCAATTTTTTTTTTAAAGCTAACAGATAAATTGCAACAGTTATTAGTGTTACGAAAATATTTTGTAACAACAATATAAATGTAAAAGTTATAATTGTTATTAAATTTTCTGTATCAGCTATAAATGTCACTAACAACCAAATTTTGGGGCTTATTTTATGCCAAATAGCAAGTTTACAAACAAAAATCTAGCTTAAAAAACTGGGAATTTTTTTTGCAGCCTCCGACCGCATAATTGGATCCAAATTATCACTTTCAATACATAATTTCTCTCCCCTAAACTGAAATTCTAACTTCACTTTTGATCTAGTAACAATAAGAAAAGCCTCATATATCGCACTTGTTTAGGGCACCCAAAAACTGTAAGACCGCCCAGGCAGCGACTTCCCAGAAAAGCGTAACTAGGTTCATTTTTAGTTGGTTATTTAGTTGTAGCCGTCTCCTCAAACATTACAACGTTCTGTTTTCAAACCGACGTACACCTAAACTTACTGTTTCAGCGGGACCCACTTTATCTTCCTCGTGTATGGATTGGGTTCTGTGGATGGAAGCCACTTCGCAGAAAAAACCTCTTTTTACTTGTATTGTGGACTGTCAAACCGTAAGCTGGAGGGGTTAGTCCACGGGATTATGAAACTTTGTATAAGAGTCCATCATTTCCCCTTGATGAATAGGTATAAATAAAAATACATAAAGAAACTAGCATTGCCGGAATACTGAACAATGCTTAACACGAGCATTTATTATATTGGAAGGGCCAAAAACTTGACAATATATTGGTTTCCTTTTTCTTTTCTTTTCCCTTCTTTTCGGGTATCTTTCTTTGTTACGAATTACGATGGCCTATTTTTCTTTTTTCTTGATGAGGTGCTAGTTTTTTCAAACAAAAAAAATGTAAGTAGTGTGGAAGACTACCTTTGGGAAGACCACCTTTTGAAAATGGTAGTAACCCTTGATGAGATAGTTTAGATGGAATTTCAGAAACTACTAGTCTATTTCGGAACGAATATCAGCACTAGTAAAGCTTTGTTCTTGCACCCTTCTTTTCTTTTTGTGTTAGGTTCCCAAGAAATTTGAAAATATAAACAAGTCATGACTTTAGGCTAAGTTATATCTAATCTACATGCCGCCCATTACCAAACGTTGCTAATGGGATGCCGGATTGTTAGGGAGGGTATTAAAATACATGTTTTATATGCGTTTTGTTACCTTCCTCAACAAACTGACACTAGTGTTAGCAGCCTTGCACATTACCGCTCCCAAGTCCCCACTAGTATTTCCAAGTTGTGTGATTTTGTGATGTCATGCGCTTAATACTCCATATGTCCGGATCCATATTTGTACTTTTGCAGTAATAACTTGTGACTGAGGTGGTAGCCCCCATCTTTTGTCACTAGTTATAAGTCAAGATTTTACATCCACTTGCCGCCAAAGGGTAATAATCCAATAGTACTACATTTGAAATGTTAAAAGAGGAAGCCAATTTGAGAAGAGACACTAATCAATAAGGGCCAAGTTCAGATGAATAGATCGAGGCATTTGTCTCCCGGAAGCAAGTTTCTTTACTACATCAAAAGTTGACTAGAGAAATCAATAATTGGAAATGGACTGAAAAAAGATAATAATAGCACTGGTAGCAGAATTTAGATCACTGGTAAGGACACTTAACAACATTAGTGTTCACGAATATCTAATAATTTTACCATACACATTCGTCATTCTTTGCAGTTGGTTGCAAAAGCCAAGTATCTCCAAGCAGACTCCCCTTCAAACGGCTCTTGCAAACCAAATTTGAATACAGTGCGGACCACGTGTGTGTAAAAAAAAATAATCAGCAAATCTTTACTTGATGTGATGGGTGTTTTTTTTGGCCGCATGATCAAGTATTGGTCGCACTGTTTGACATGTCATGATAGTAAAGCCAAACATAGGAACTTGCGGTTGTTCTTTCATACACCTTAAACATCAAATTCCATTTGCATTTGAGATATAGAGATAATGCCTCCACCGATTTGCTCTCTCTCAATTGATTCCACAAAATTTAGCTTAAAAGTCACTACGCGTGGGTGATTATAAAATGTTACTCCGAAGTAACATTTTATAATCTAAAAGATTGATACACGTAATAATCCATTAAAACGATCATAAGTAGTCCAAATTTCATTTCATTTCATTTCATTTTTATGTTTTTGAAAAAAGACACTGTAGTTACTAGGTTAAGTTTAGAGATGGTATTCAAGTTTAGATAAGATCCTCGAAGCTAGGTCCGGCTTATACGGTTCATATCTCTGATGAGATGTCGATCATTTCTAGATCATGATTTTGACCGCTCAGACCGCACCCCACTGAACCAGTACTACTAGCCTCTCCGCGATCGATTTGCCGCATTGGAGGTGGAGCCATTCCATACCCCGGATAATATTCTAAGCAGCTGTTGGAAATTTGCAATTCCAATTTTTTCCATGGGTGTCTTTTAGCCGCACAGTAACCAAATCTTCGGCCACGCACTACATACTTTGTTTGGCAATTGGCATACAAGTGAGAGTAAAGGGTAGAGACAAACATTTCATTGCTCTTTCCCGCCCTAGATTAACTTGAAAGCTCCATTTCTATCCGAGTAATGCCTTCACCGAATTCGTTCGTCCTCGGTTGGTTTCACAAATTATACCTTGGAATTACGTACACGCATTTAACTCAATTCGAGTGAGTGGATTCCTAATTTGGAATTACGTCATTAATTTGCACCCATTTTTTTTTCTTCATCAGACAGTAATATTCCTAATACTACTACCAGTACCCCTTTCAGAGTTAAGTTTTGAATAATTAACTTCAAAGTTGTCGACTCTCAATTTGGATAGAAGATCCCCTCGAAGCTAGGTCCGGTGTGTGTATACAATAACTATATCTCTTATCATAAGATGTTGATCATTTAGATGATTTCGACCGCTCAGGGCTTCTCAGCCTCTTAACTTCCGGTGCAGGTGCAGCTAGTCGACCAGATCAAATCAGTATTGTCCATGTTCCTCGGTAACACTTTTAACACGTAACACTGAATTCAACGATCCCAAAAAATTTCTCTATTTTTCAATTTTACCCGTACATTGTGGATGTGGTTATTATGGTGCACTAATTATAAACTTCCCATTTCAAATTAGTGTAGTGGTTCTACAAGAAAGGGGATGGATGAAAATCCTTAATAAGTCTATAGTTGTTTACATGTGTATTGCAGAAGCACTTTTTTTTTTTTTTTTTTTTTTTTTTTTTCAAAAAGAAATTTCATTAAAGGTTAAGAATGAGTGTTTACAGCTTGTTTATCCTTAGAGACTATAGTTGTGTATAGTTGTTAAGAATGAGTCTATAGTTGTGTATTGCAGAAGTACCTTAGAGACTTACCTATATATAAGAGTATGAAAATCAGGCTGTTTCCTAAGAGAAAATAACCGCTCTCTGAGAAGACTCATAAAATCCAGGATAAGCACATGTGTTGGGCTACAAAATACACAATCTTTGAAATCAATGTGTGGAGATTCAGGTTTTACTACATGGGGTACTTGGTTCAAGACTGGTTTCACCACTGAACCCCGATAAGGCTTTGAATTTCTTACGCTAAGCGAATGTTCAAATCCAAAAGATACCTATTATTTATGTATAGACTTTAACGATGATGCTTATTTCCCAACTGAACGTGAACTACGTTGGCTTGACCCACTCGGGTATGTAGGAGGCAGCCACTCTGATTTAAAAGTTTTTGACTTTGTTTTTGTGTTTTTTCAATTTGAAAATAGGGGAGAATGTTGGATATTTTCAATATTATTTGCTGCTATGAAAGGGGGTCGTAATTTTTTTTCTAGTTTTGAAATTCAAAACCTAATTTCTAGAATTTTCTACAATTGCGTCTCTTACCATTAATGGATGATGACATTTGAAAGCATTTGTTGGAGACGAAAATACCGCTCCAAAGGGCATGAAACCCTCTATAAATTGCGAAGGATTCTTCCCATTTCAATATATCAAAAATCTAGAATTTCAAAATGAGTGTTCTTGGTTGGGTCAAGGGAGTACAATTTTTGAATCCAACAACGTTGTTAGGGATTCATCGTATCCTGAAAGCGTTATTTCACTGACCAATTATTTGGGAAGGGTCAAAATATTTGCTGAAAAGAATCACAAGGCTTTGAAGTTCAGTCTTACGACAATTCTTTTTTGTACTCTTGAAAAAGAGGGAGTATAACAACCACACCCAATAATTCGTTCGGAAATCTGTATACCCTAAACTCCAATATAATTCAGAGAACACCAACTAAAAAGTGAGACTCAATCAATAAATATATTAAAGAGCTTTATCTCTATTTCTCAACACAATCAACAAATCGAATAGATAGAAATATGTGAGCCTGATTGACATGAGAAATAGCTTGGATGGTACCAAAGACCAATGCCCAAGTGTCAATCAAGTTATATCCAATAAACATGGTCATATGTATCAACTGATTGAACTACGCACAACCTGTGATATTTTAATTATATAAACAAATATAATACGGAGAAGAAATAACACAGACACCAGAAATTTTGTTAACGAGAAAACCGCAAATGTAGAAAAACCTCGGGACCTAGTCCATCTTTGAACACCAGACTATATTAAGCCGCTACGGACACTGGCATACTACAAGTTAACTTTTGGACTGAAATGTAGTTGAGCCCTAACCAAGTCTCACACCGATTAGAGTATAGTCAAGTTCCTTACGCCTCTAGAACCACGACGGATTCTGGGAAACTTGGTTCCCTTAGATGATCGCACCCACAACTAAGAGTTGCTACGACCCAAATTCGAAGACTTATAAACAAATCTATCTCCCACATATATGTTTATTCTTTATTCGATTTTTATTCCATCTTTTGATAAATCAAGGTGAACAGGAACCAATTGATAATCCGTTCTTATACACCCGAAGAACCCAACTGATTAACAGAAAAAGTTATTGCGGAATCACAAAAGTCTGAGACGAATAACTGTTATGATTACTTTTTATATCTTACCTATCAGAGATAAATCTCGAGTGAATCTTAGAGAAGATAAAACTCAATACTATAGAACAAGTAAGATAAGAATATGAAACTACAGAGAAAATAGTTGGATCTGGCTTCACGAATCCCAAATGAAGTCTTCAAGTTGATAACCTAATATGGTTGTAGTTGCGGATTATCTCACAACTACACCCTCATAAGAATCCATTAAAATGATTCCTAAACCTAATTAATTTGATATGAAACTAAGAATTAAGGTACTAAATTATAAAGGAGACACAAAGATTTTTATGTGGTTCGATCAATGTGATCTACATCCATGGTGCTTCACTAGTGATTGTATGTAATTACATGATTTTACAATTGAGACTCCATTAAAGAATATTTGGAGCTCTAATTTTTTGGGGAAGAAGATGATAAAGATAATAAATCTCTCCTAAAATTTTATCTCTCCTCCTAAAATTATCCTCTCTTGCTCAAAAGATCTCTCTCTTCCTCTCATGCCTAAATGGCTATTTATATAATTTTACAAAATGTTAACAACTAAATTTGTCCTTCAACTTCGGACTTGATAACTATGCCGCGAATATTCGCAACTTTACTTTGCGAACTTCTTTTTCTTTCCTCGTGACTTCCTTTGCTCGCAAAATGTTCTTTGCTCGCAAGATGTATTTTGTCTCCATAATTTCGTAAGTTATCATTTGTTGTGATATTCTGATCCTACATCTTGCCTCTTTTTTCTTGAATATTGCTTGAAGAGCGATCTTTAAGAAAAAATCCGTTGTTGTAGTAGTCTTTGATCTTTGTTGATGAAGGAATGAGCAAAAGAATACTAGTCTTGAAAAGTATATACTTGCCTCTATTCTTTTTCGAAGTTCTGAAGCTTTTAAGAAGTAATTAGAAGTATCATCTTGCGAAGTATGAAGTGTGTGAAGTACCCTTAAAGAAGTATGAAGTATAAGAAATATAAAATATCCTTGAAGAAGTATAAGAAGTACTCAATCCTCGAAATATATAAGAAGTATGAAGTATCCTTAAGAAGTATAAGAAGTATTTAATCTTCGAAATATATAAGAAGTATGAAATATCCTTGATGAGGGTGATAAATATTGCCTCTGTTCATGTGAAATTATTATTCCATTTTTGGTGAGGATTCTTGTTGAGAAGATAAAGAACATAAAATATTTTCTTGGGTATCCATAGTTGCCTCTGTTCTTTATCTATGAAGGAAAATCCTTGATAAAATGTTGAATAATTAAATTGCGTCTCTATTCTTATGTTTCCTCTGCCTCAAGTGGTAACCTTACTAACCACGAATTTTTACTAACGAATTTACTCGGGTTTTTCTGCGAATTCTTTGAACTTCACGAATAGTCTTGTGAATAGTCTTCGAATATCTTTGCGAATATCTTTGTTGCGAATTATGAATGTTTTACGCGAAGTTTCGCGGTATTATCTTGTAAAATTTTGTAAAATACTTGTGCGAATATAATATTTATGTTATGAAAGGTGTATGTGATGCTTATGCCATAAAATGTTTATGCAATGCTTTTATGATGCAAATATGATGCTTGAATGATGCGAATATGATGCTTGTATGATGCAAATATGATGCTTGTATGATGCAAGTATGATACTTGTATGATGTTAATACTTATCTATTATAATGCATAGCTAATGTTTGTGTTACTTAGCTCATTTTGTCAAATAAAATTGATATATCTTTGAATTGCCTCTATTCATATAATCATCTTCGCAAGTTCATTTGTGTATTTTTTGAATGAAATCGCCTCTTTCAGTATGACTTCGTGATATATATTCGTATGCAAATTCTTCAATGATCTTGATGGGATTGTCTTCTTTGTTAGGACTTCATGATATATCTTCTTGTAAAAATTATTCAATGATCTTGATGGGATTGTCTTCTTTGTCAGAACTTCATGATATATCTTCTTGTAAAAATTCTTCAATGATATTGATGGAATAAACTTCATTAATTTTTGTGGTCTTATCATGCCTTCCTAAGTAAAGGTCTTATTTTGCCACCTCTTTTGTGATAAAATATTTGTGTTTACGATAATATGACAAGTTTGAACATTCTTGCGAATATACAACCTCGTGACATTATCGTATTGCGATGAAATCGCAGGACGTTTTTACACTTTCATGTAATAACCCATTGATCTCATCTTAACTTCTTTGTTTCATTCTGCGAGTTCTTTTTGTATGTTTTCCTTTTTTTATAATGCTCGCAGAACTTCATTTGTTGCACAAATATGACAAGCCTTTATGTTTTCGCAAACAAGAAGCCTCGTGACATTTGCGTCTTATAGCACGTATCAGCTCCCTAATGGAGGGTGCTGCCCTTTATCTTCCCTTGGTTGCCCCTTCAAGGAAGCGTACATCGACCATACAAGGTTAGCTCTTCCCATCCGGGTTCGCAACAACCAGCTTTTGATCGCAACCTCTTATCCTTTTTGCCTATAGGGCTTATAGTTACGAGGTTGCACCCTATGGGGTATCTTTGGGCCAAGTGCATCATTTGCCAAGACTTGTCAAAAATGGCAGATGTGGTTCAACCTCACCCGGCACTCTTGACTCAACCATGTACCTCGGCGCTTTGATCATTTTCTGCACTTCTTGGGAAAGACAGTATGCCTTAGTCGCCCAACCTAAATCCTCTTACACCGCATTTTATATTGCGTAATGTCGCTAGATTAGGTGAGAATCCAAGGTGTCTAACCCGGATAGGTACCCCATTATTGGGTTGTACCCCTAAAATTTTACCATGTACTAAGGGCCCTTGGTGGTGTTCCGGTTACCCTTAGCCACGTTTATAGGTACCCCCTTAAATGACGTACTTTAGGACTTTGCCTCTTACGAAATATAGCTTCGCGAACTAGGGTGTACGCCACAAAGGTTTGCTGTATAAAATTTTCTGCGGCTCTCTTTATTTTTGGAGGTGATCCGCAGTTGCGGTCTTTTCTTCGCAATTGATTTTTGGCGGTATTTTTTAAGCCTTTTAAAAAGTCATCGTAAATTTTTCATGTACATAAAATGTTGAATGTTTTCATAAAATGTTTAGTATAAGAAGTATGAGAAGTATTCATATCATATCTTTAAATCAAAATTATTCTATAGAAATATAGGAATTTAATTTTCTCTGTTTTTTGTAATTTTGAAGTCTTTGAAAAATTTTGAGATCTTTAAATTTTTGCGATAAACTCATTTTTGAATCTTGCGATTGTATCACTTTTCACCAATCTAAAAAATCTTTGAAATGTTTTGAAATCTTAGAAATTGTAGAAAGTTTGCGAGTATATCGGTTTTAGTAAATAAAATCAAAATTCTTTTGTCTTCAGTAAATAAAGTATTCAAGGAAATGGTACTTACCTTTTTTGGCTTGTTGTTGTCTCTTGCAAAGTATATGACTTGTCATTTCTTGTGAAATAATCTCCCACTTTCTTCTTACGAAATATCAAAAATCTTGCGAAGTAATAATTTTCTCAAAGTAATCGATCATCTGCGAAGTAATGATTTACACGAAGTTAACATTTGCGAAGGAAATATTTACGATATAAATTCATCTTTGCGAATGTTAGCAAGGTAAATATTTGCAAAGTGCAAAGAGTAGAATTGTTTGGGTTGCGAATATTCGCATGGAAAACATCTGCGAAGTGCAAAAACTTTTTTTTTTTTTTTGGGGGATTTGAACCATAGACATCAAACTCCTTCACTTTACTTATGACCATCTGAGCTAGCATCTGTTTGTGTTGGAATAGCATGATTAGTTTGATTAACTCTCATTTTAATGTCTTTTGTACCCTTATCATCTTCTATTTTTCTTCTTATTCGCAGGCAATTTTGATCAAGTCACTTTGTAAGTTCGCAATGACGGAGGTTCTCCATCCCCGGAATTGTTATCTCACTAATCCTGTTGATGTGAACTGATATTGACTTGAAATGAGCTGGGATGCAGACTGATTTGTTGCGTTGAATTTGAAACCTCTGGTATGAATTAACTATTAATGTTTGACCCTTATAGCTTCTCTGGAATTATAATACATCTCTCAATATCCCTATTCTTCACTCCGTTCATATTCGGTTTGGCCTCATCATCTTCGATTGGGCATTACTTATGCTCATCTGCGCACAGCCTCGTCTTCGAATTTTCTTTGCGCCCTAGAAACTTCTTTTATCTTCGCTGGTCGTCATCTTGAGTACCTCCCTTTCTTACTGGTACATAATCCAAGATGATTGTTTTCGTAGGTTCCAGGGTTGTAGGACAAGATTGTCTAGCCGCAAACCTAATTATTGCGAAGAAGTAACTGTTTGAGGCTATTGGATTAATGTTACTTCACAAGTTCCTTCGTTGATAATTCATCTTCCACGAAGTTATTCACCACACCTGGTTCAATAGTTGGGAAAGAAAACTTATTGTACTTTATGATAATTTGCGAAGTAAGGTAAACATCTCAGAAGCAAAGAAAAAGAATTTATATTCGTTAGTAATGTGGGCATACAAGGTAAGAAAGCATGATCTGTTCTAATCTGTTTCGATGGTGATGTTAAAGTATGATCTGCTGGAATTTTTCTGGAAAATTTATGCGAAATGCTAACGTATTGGCATCGCTGAGATAGATTTGTCAATTATACATTGTCTTCTCTTGAACGATGCTATTGCTCGTCTATTTCTTTGGCCTAGTCATTATTTTTACGCTGTCAAGCCTTGTCATAGAGCTAACTGACTTCTTACTTGGTCCTCTATCGTTTCTGTTGACTCCATTTAGATTTTTTTTTTTTAATCTCACTGTTGACGTAGCTTTTACATCTCCTCCTCCACATTTTCTTGTAAATCTCTAAGTTGTTTGTTTCCTACATATCTCTTTGATGGTTAACCCATGGATTTGATCTCTGTTCTTCATCTTCGTTCTTTGTCTTGATGTCTTAGCCCTACCTTTCCTGCGGTTCATTCCTGCTGAAAACTAGAAGACAAAACTTTGCGAAGCTTCGTAAGATTATTTGCGAAGATTAATTGATAAGTGAAAACCACAAAACAAAACTTTGTTTGTTACTAAACTAATGAAGTGCTTCTATAATTCCTCCATTCCTATCATTCCATAGCTGGTTGTTGATGTTTTCTCTCTTAGCCTCTCGGTCTGATGTTCTTTAACGTCTCATTTAACGTTTATTATCTTCTGGTTCGCAAACTATCTTCTTGATCTTAGCAACTTCAATTGACTATCCAATAAATTTTCTGGAATTTGCTTTCGCCGTTAATAGCGCCTGTTTGCCATTCAATAAATGGAGTATTATTCATTGCCTTTGAAGTAGGCAACTTTGTCTTCGTCTGTGCTTATTACTTTGCTGGTATGTAGGCGTAGGCTGTAAATTTCCTTACTTCGCAAAGTTTGTCTTTCTTCATTCATCAAGAATCGTAAACAAAGAAAAACACTCTTCAGGTAGGAATCTCTCCATTCATTTGCAAAGTAATTCTTTACCGCGAAGTAAAATCATTAGATTAGATCAGTAGATATGAAGACTAAAATCATATAATAGGAATAAAATTCACATTTTCTTTTATAAATCTATAAATCTGAAAGAAAATAGTAATCATAAAAGAAATGAGTTAAGAAAGAGGATTCGTCTTTTATTGATGTTGATTTACTCCCCGAAAGCGTATCTTCTTCCATGAAATTTCCATTTTTGCTCAAAAACTTTTAAGATCATGAACAATAGCTAATCTTCGTGAGAACTTCTTGAATCAAAAATTTACAGGAAGGATAAATCCTTTTAATCTCTCCCTGTTTCTAGCGCCAATTATGTAGTTGCGGATTATCTCACAACTACACCCTCATAAGAATCCATTAAAATGATTCCTAAACCTAATTAATTTGATATGAAACTAAGAATTAAGGTACTAAAATTATAAAGGAGACACAAATATTTTTATGTGGTTCGATCAATGTGATCTACATCCACGGTGCTTCACTAGTGATTGTATGTAATTACATGATTTTAAAATTGAGACTCCATTAAAGAATATTTGGAGCTCTAATTTTTTTGGGAAGAAGATGATAAAGATAATAAATCTCTCCTAACATTTTCTATCTCCTCCTAAAATTATCCTATCTTGCTCAAAAGATCTCTCTCTTCCTCTCATGCCTAAATGGCTATTTATATAATTTTACAAAATGTTAACAACTAAATTTGTCCTTCAACTTCGGACTTGATAACTATGCATGAATATTCGCAACTTTACTTTGCGAACTTCTTTTGCTTTCCTCGTGACTTCCTTTGCTCGCAAAATGTTCTTTGCTCGCAAGATGTATTTTGTCTCCATAATTTCGTAAGTTATCATTTGTTGTGATATTCCGCTCCTACAATGGTTTTGGAAAAAACTAGGTTAAAGGAGAATCGACTCTAGTTTGCAACTAGGACACAGGAAAGTGCCGGGATTATATTTTCTAGTTGCTATAGTTATCCCTTATATAGCCTTTCAAATCAGGGTTGCTTACAATCAAAGCTAAGATAGCTTAGTAACAAAGCATTCAATATTCACAGTTAGATGAACTCCTGATTTAAGATTCAAGCTACGCCTGCTTAGAAATTAAGCAATCAATATCCACCATTAGATTGTCTTAGCTTGTTGCACACAAATGAAATATACTTATATTAAGATATGGGTAACCGTACTTAAACGTTATATTGAGCTGGCCCAATAATAGTCCATATGAACACTTTTGTCTTAACCATATTCATCTAACACTTCTATATTGAGCAAACTGGATACGCGATCAGCATCTCCAGACCTTGGCCTAGTCAAGCCGTTCGCAAACCTGGTTCGCAAACAACCGTCCCGGACCCAACTCAGGTAAACCCGTTCACATATTAGGTACTCAAATAAGAGCTCCGAACCTTCTCAAGTAAATCCGTTTGCATACTAGGTACTGAAACAAGTGTTCCGGACCTGAATCGTTACAAAACAAGTCGCATACTAGGTATGCATACCGTGTTGCATCCGGACATGGGTAATTGTTATAAACTCTCATTACAATGATTTAATTACATCCTTGAAAGACAACAATGGTAATCTCACACATACCATTAGATTCAAGTAATTTTCAAGTGATCGAATGATCAATACAAAATTTCCTAAGCTAACATCAAATGACTGTTTCACACAAATCATGTCAGATGTTCAAGGTAATTTTCACATGATCATCTTTTGACTTAACATTTAGTTTACAACAAATAGATTGTTTCCAACTAAACTCGTCAAAAATATGATGAACATAGATAAAGCAAAAAGCTTACAACATATATTTCGAGAAATCGATAAGCGAGATAAAACTCAACTCGAAATATCAATTGTGTATAATGTAAAAGTCTATATAGCTATACGACTTAGTCTCATTAGAAGATAAAATAGAATAGACTTCTAAGTGATAGATAAGTTTTAGTCTCCACATACCTTTTGTTGATGAAGTTCCTCCAAGCTCCTCATTAGATCTTTTTCTTCAATTGGTGAACGTCGCGGAGTCTACATCTAAACTACACATTCTATCCTAATCCGAGACATAGCTATAAATAAACTAGAAATCAAGTATATAGTTTTGATCAACTAAACTTGACAAACAAGCTTGAGATAGCAACGCTTGCGAGTTCGACCGAGAAGTGCTCTAACAACTGTGTTTTTCATCTTCTGGTACCCTATTTTTCAACAAATCCTACAGCACACCCGAAGAACATTCTCAGAATTATGAAATAGAGTTACAATCTAGGAACACATACATAGATTCATAAATAAGCTATAAAGATGAGAATATGAACGATTTGAGAGATTAGATCGATTCAATCCATAATGATGATCTTACTATGAATTATGAAAAACTACATAGATAAAGTATCACATAGGTTTCTCTCAGTAAACTCTATTATACAAAGTATTTATAAAAAAACTTAACCCCCTTTTTATGTTCTCTCATCCCTTTTATAGGCATTTTACACATAATGCATGACAGCTCATAACTCCCTTCGCTCACAAATCTTTGTTAATAAAGCTACGAGGGACTTCATTGAGGCTTTCTTGCAATATAATTCATCTTTGTAAATTATAGGTGTAAATTATTTACAGATCCAGGTGGCAACATCCTAGAACCGGTGCACCCAAATACGAAGAGACGAGAAGTACAGAACGAAGATTATCGGGCGCGAGATTTAAGGACCCACATGGATCGGGCGTAATAATGTCGGACAAGACTTGACCCAGACTCCTGATAAAGCTGACAAGATAAGGCGTGGCGGGTCAAACGAGGATCTATGGTCAAACGAATAAGAAAGAACGGGTCACATCGGATAACCGTAAGGACGACAATAAAAGATAGGCGACATCGTGTTAATAATGCACCTAAAGAGATCGGCCCGAAGGAAGGATAGGCGAGGAGTCAGGATACATCGGCCACATGAGACGACGTGAAACTGCCCGATCACAGAACTGCTAAATAGATGTAACATGACCAACACCTTAATTTTGTTGTATAGAACTTTTCCTATAAATAGAGGGACTTGTATTCAAGAGAGAGGGGTTGTATTTTTTAGAGAGAGAGAGAAGGAGAGAAACTCGAGTGAACACTAAGAAGAAGTAAGTGAGTAGTAAGTGCATCTTGTAAGGAAATCCCACGGAGAGCAACACCTTTGTAACACTTCAAAGTAATAAGATTCATCCTTTCACCCCCGTGGACGTAGGTAATCATACCGAACCACGTATATTTTGTGTTCATTACGGAGTGTTTACTTTCATTTGAGATGAGTATTGTGTTCCTATCCTTTGGATGTAGTTTGTAGTAAAATGCATCTACATTCTGGCGCCGAATAAGGGGACTGACTAAGATCTCCGGATACCTTGCCGTAAGAACCTTCAGAGACGATCAACAGCTCCTCAATACACGATCAACGTGTTGAAGTTGAAGCTATGATGAACTCTGTTGGCCGAAATAACGGTTGTTTTGAGTCATTTACTTCAAAGCCAGAACAGTAGCAGCGTCTTCTTAACATATTCAATAGTTTGATCAGCAGGGAGACTTCACGAGCTCACCAGCGACTAACAGTTCGGGTTAGAAGCTATGTGAAGAACCTGTTGAAAGGACGACTGTTTGTTCTTGATAGTTGTATAATTTTTAGCGTTAAACGAGTTGTTTTTAGCTACGACATGAAGTCGGGTGCTTGGAATAACCAAAAGTTTGCGTTTGTAGCTGTTTCATCATGCGATAAACTGTCAACCATATATAATTTTTCAGCCGGCGGTGTAGCATAAGTCGTCAGAGAGTTCATAATTAGATCTCGAGAAAGTGGAGCTGGTACAAGTTTGATTTGATTCTAGGGGTTACTTGCCGTACTTTTTTCTAAGCATCATGTGCATAAGATCAATGATTTGGAACAATGTAGAATAAAGGACAAAACTAACTTAAATGCATAGGTCGAGTACAGAGAGCGACGTCGTACGGAGTGATAGCGACGGGGAAGTGAGGTCAGCCACAGATTCAGCATAGGGACAAAATAGGGTAGAAGGACAGAACCCACCTAACAACTGAAGTAGATCTTACACCGTGGCAGCAGTCGTACAGTCGAACTTTTTGCCTTTATGTCTGAAATTTTTATTTGAAAATCAGGTCAAAGTAAGGGGTTCTTTTTCGTATTTTCTGACATAGGGACGGGCGATACTCGGCTTATCACGCGACGTGACCGATGGCTAGCACTTTAGGGACGATTAGGATGTTAAGGAATCGTACAGTCACTAGCAGCAGCAGGCAGGCAGGGATAACGGGGACAAGGCAAGAAGACAGTCGACAACCACCGCCCGAGGAATCTCATGCAGCTGCGCGAGGAATGCCTGTTGTAGACGAGGAAGTAGATTTATGTCGAGACGATAACACCCTACCTCTGGACCAAGTTATATTGACCCAGAGAAGAGTTGACCAAATCGATGGACTCACAGCTTTAGACACCGATGACGATGAGGAAGCACTTGCAGCGCGAGCTCAGAGGAAAAGGACGAGGCGACAAGTTGAGCACTAGAAAGCTTTGGTAAGGGAACAAGAGAGTCTTAGGCAGATTCATCTAGGGCGAGCAGCATCAAGTAACATCGGCCCGACAACCGTTTACGCGGTCGATCGTGTAACCAACCCGATACTACCCCCACCACCCACATCTGCACCATTACAGCCTCGGCCACACCAACCCAATGTACATTCCAGTCATGAAAGTACGGACCCGACGTTGTTGGCCATTTGGAGAGTCGGAGGAGACAAGAAGCGGCACTAAGGGAACTCCAGCAGCGGAATCTAGCCTTGGAGTATGAGAACTACCATCTGAGAAACCAACGGACCAGATCAAGAGGGTCGTCCAGTCGAGGGACATCGGGTTATCGCGGCCGATCCGAACACTCACCACCCATGATGGGGCCAAGTAACCTTAATCATCCCAATCAGTCAGGTCAGCCACCATTACCTCCGGTACCCCCCACGCAGAGATATGGACCACCCGAGGATTCGTCCACCGACGAAGAAAGGCGAGGAAGGGACGAGCGACAAGATCAGACAACTAAAGCCAAGCTTGAGGAGTTGGAAGCAAAGATCAAGGAACTCTCGGGCGGAAGCGAAGAGAATAAGTTGGCCGAGATTATGAGTGAAGCCGAGAAAACGCCTTTCTCTCAAGAACTTGAACAAATGTCGTTCCCACCCAAGTGTACTTTACCTTCATTCCCCTCTAGATTTGATGGAACGGGCGATGCGATCGAGCATCTTAAGATGTATACCATGTCACTGATCCAATGGAGAAACAACCCGGTAGTAATGTGAAAATTATTTCCAGCTAGTTTGGAGGGCGAGGCGCGAGATTGGTTTTATTCGCTCACACCTGGTTCGATTAACGGGTACGATGCGCTAGTCGAGGCCTTCCTTGAGACCTACATGCATAACAGTCGACCTCGGACAAGAATGAACAAGCTGTTTACTCTCGCCCGAAGATTCAAAGAGCCCTTGAGAACCCTGACCGACAAGTGGAGGAAACTGTGTACTGAAATTGGGAAGGTACCGGTGGATCAAGCCATCTTTGGGTTTGAAAACGCATTGGGGAGATCGGACCCCATCTGGATTTCCATGTTTTCCGAAAAACCTAAAACCTTAAAGGAGATGAGAAGAATGCAAGAACACTACATCGCCCTGGAAGAAATTCAGGCCGAATCAAGAGATAGAGGAGTACAAGAAGCTAGTGCTGAAGTTGGTACCGAAACTAAAACGGTCATGGACGACCATATCAGGCGACCAGAAAAGAGATCGGACCCGCCCCCGAATAGCAGTGAGAAGAGGGAATGGATGGCCAAAGGGAAGAAGCCAAAGCAGGAAGCCCGATCGTATACCCCTCTAAACGCTTCTTTGGAAGAGGTGTTCAAGGAAGTGGAGAAGATAAACGACATCAACTACCCAGCATCGAGGGGGGTACAGTTCCAAGAGACCCGAGATCATCCCGAATACTGTCACTACCATCAGTATAGGGGTCATTCCACCAAAAACTGTCGAGAAATGAAAGATATTGTTCAGCAGCTCATCCGTGATGGATATTTGAGGCAGTATGTCCGACACCCCCTTCGGCCGGAAGCAACACCTGATGCTCCAGTTCATCAAGTCCGTATCGATAGGGCGAATCAGTTCATGAGCACCATTTCACATTCGGCTATGCAAAATTACACCCTCGGCCAAGTAATCACCACTAGGATCCATAAAAGGGATCGTGAAGGTAAAGAAATATTTAGCGTAGCCAAGTCCCTTCCAATGGAACCTTGGATGACGCTGCCCATTTCGTTCTCGGCTAAGGATGTCTCAGCAAATGGACATGCACACAGCGATCCAATGGTCATCACGCTATTGATTGAGAAGTGGGGAGTAAGAAGGATCCTCGTGGATAGCGGAAGTTCAGTCGAGGTGATGTTCTACGACACGTTCAGAAGAATGAAACTCTCAGACGACATGCTCGTCCCCTCAACATATCGCATCTACGGCTTTAACGACACATTAACCATCCCAAAGGGCGAAGTAACTTTGAGAGTTTCAGATGGTGGTGGCTACCTCGACACACTAACCACCTTTTGTGTGGTCGACGTCGCCTCACCTTATGAGGCCATTATCGGGCGCCCATGGATTGCTGGGATTAAGGGAGTAGCATCGGCATACCATCAAAGGTTAAGATTCCCGACTTTCAAGGGAATAGAGGAAGTTGTGGGCGACTCCCAGGCGGCACGACAATGCATGAAATTTGATGAAGAAATAAATGAAGAACGGCGAACTCGGCAAAGGCACGAAAAGAACAAAGCAAAGGAAGTGAAGACGGCAAAGGAATTGGAGGAGGTGATTTCACAAGTGGTCCTGACACACGAGACTCGAGAGCAAGACCATTTATAGCAATTAAAGGAAGCGTCCCCAGTCAGGGAGACCAAATCAAACTTCTCGACAGTTGAGCCGACTAAAGAAGTAAACTTGGGAACGATAGAAGAACCCAAGGTAGTAAGGATCGGGGCATTACTATCGGACGAACAAGCGAGTAAACTCACGACGTTATTAAAAGAAAACTTGGATGCATTCTCCTGGGAATTGCATGATTTGGAGGGTATTGACCCGAAGGTCTGCTGTCACCACTTAAAAATTGATCCGTAGTTCAAACCGATTAGACAAAAAATGAGGCGTATCGCGCCAGAGTTACAAGCGGCGGTAGAGGTCGAGCTGAAGAAGCTACAAGAATCTGAAATAATAAGGAAGTCCCACTACCCACAGTGGATATCTAACATGGTCGTGGTACCGAAAAAGAAAGGGGAGTCAGAATATGTATTGATTTCAGCGACTTGAACAAGGCTTTCCCGAGGACGTTTCCCCCCTTCCGGATAGATCAATTAGTAGAATCAATAGTTGGATACGATGAGATGACCTTAATGGACGGATACATGGGCTACAACCAAATACCATTGGTGCCGGAGGACCAGGAACATACTTCCTTCTTCACACCAAGAGGATTGTATTGTTACACCAAGATGCCATTCGGACTTAGGAATGCTGGGGCTACGTACCAGAGATTGGTAGGCGACATGTTTGAAGACAAGATTCACGATACCATAGAAGTTTACGTGGACGACATGTTAGTTAAGAGTCGAAAATCAAAAAACCACGTCCGAGACCTTCGAGAGATTTTTCAGACAATGAGGAAACACGAGATAAAGATTAATCCTTCCAAGTGCGACTTCTGGGTCACGTCGGGGAAATTCCTAGGCCACATCATCACCCCCAGGGGAATAGAAGCAGATCCCGAGAAGGTACGAGCCGTCCTTGAAATTCCATCCCCCGCGACGGTAAAAGACGTGCAGAAACTAAATGGTTGCATAGCCGCATTGGGGCGATTCGTATCACGGTCATCGGACAAATGCAAGGCCTTTTACGACATCTTGAAGAAAGGATAAAAATTCCAATGGACGGACGCAAGCGAAGAAGCCTTTCAAAATATCAAGCTACATCTAGCTAGCCTCCCGGTTCTTCAAAGGCCTGAGTCGTCAGAAATTCTCGCTCTATACTTAGGCGCGACACCCTACGCCATCAGTGCGGTATTGGTAAAAACATAGATAGGCGTGGAGAAGCCGTTATACTTCGCTAGCAAAACTTTAAGTCCGGCCGAGAAGAACTACACCAGAATGGAGCAGATGGTGCTCGCGCTAGCCTTTGCTACCTCTAAACTACGAACATATTTTCAAGCTCATCGAATACGGGTGCTCACCAAATCGCCTATCGAAGCGGTCTTGGATAGTGCTGGGCGATCAGGGAGAATCTCCAAGTGGGGAGCCATAATCAAACAATATGACGTGATATACGAGACAAGAACCGCGATCAAAGGGCAAGTAGTGGCCGATTTCTTGGAAGATTTCCCCCTCAGTGATGAGGACGAGGTAGAAGATATACCTGGAATGGTAGAAGAACAAGAGGATCCAGCGGACCTACTATCCGCCAGTAGCTCAATACGATGGGAAGTATTTGTTGATGGGGAATCAAACAAAGACGGATCGGGCCTCGGGTTGGTGTTTACCACGCCAAAGGGGAGGAAGATCGTGCATTCGTTCAGGTTAGAATTCAAGGCAACAAACAACGTCACCGAGTGTGAGGCGGTGATCCATGCCTTACGAATAATTGTGGAAATGGGGCTGCATGAGGTTCGACTGACTAGTGATCCGGTAAATTACGGGCCAATACGCTACACATGATCGGGTGCTGCAAAAATATTGGGAGATCGCCCAATTTTACATCAAGCAAATACCAGATATTAAATTCCGCCATATCTGTCGAAAGGATAACAGACACTCGAACGCTTTATCGTGCATTGCCTCACAACTAGTAGACCCGAGCATCGAAGGGATACGCGTTATAAGGATTCTTAACCCGTCTATCCCAGAAACACCATACGTACGGATCGAGGTGGCCGTTAGCACAGTCGAGAGATACAAATAAGGCGACTGGAGAAAGCCAATACATCAATACTTAGAGACGGGTGAGATACCTAATATTTGGCCCGAGATGAACAAGATCAAAAGAAAATCGGGCGCCTATGAGTTAAGGGAAGGGATCTTATATCGGAAATCTTACCTAGGACCACTCCTACGATGCTTAAGCAGGGAAGAGGGCCATATAATCCTACACGAGCTACACTATGGGGTGGCTGGAAATCACAGCTCGGGAAGAAGCTTGTTGGTTAAGGCAAAAACAATGGGCTACTTTTGGATGTATATGAACGAGGACGCAAAGCAAATGGCAAGAGCTTGCGAAGAATGTCAGCGTTTTGGGAAGAAAATCCATGCTCCCGGCGTACCGTTAAACTCAATCGTAAGTCCAGGGCCCTTTGCTAAATGGGGGGGTGGACATTGTCGGGCCATTACATGTAGGAATGGGGAAAAGTAAGTATTTGATCGTGGCCACTGATTACTTTACCAAGTGGGTAGAGGCGGCACCACTAAGGCATATTCGGGACAAAGATGTCTTTAAGTTTATTTGGGAACATATCGTTTGTCGCTTCGGGGTCCCGGCCGCAATCGTCTCCGATAATTGAAAACAACTACAGGGCGAGAACATTGATCTTCTATTCAACACTTACAACATCAGGAAGAGCAAAGCTACCCCGATTTACCCCAAGTGAAATAGGCAGGCCAAGATCACTAATAAGACTATCGCCGATAACATGAAGAAGAAACTGGACGGGGAATATGGAAACTGGTGCGAGGAGCTATATAACGTCCTATGGGCATACAGAACCACACGAAGGGAAGCTACGGGATTCTCTCCGTTTATGCTTACATATGGAACCGAGGCGATTCTACCAACAGAAGGAATGATTCCTACCACAAGAACCGAAGCTTGGAGGCGAAACGTGTCATCCGATATGATCTTGGCTAAACTCGACGACTTGGAAGAAACAAGAGAAATGGCGTTACAAAAAATGGAAAATTATCAAAGGAGGTTACAACGGGAATACAACAATGTTGCGTTCGACCAAGAGAATTTAATCCCGGGCAGCAGGTATTGAAATTTCTGGTTGAATGGGAGCGCGAAAAAAAAGGCGGAAAACTAGCACCAAAGTGGGGTGGGCCATATATAATCGAATCTAAGGCGGGCGAGGGATCATATGGACTACTGTGACTCGACGGAACAAGAGAGCTCAAACCATGGAACATCCGATTCCTGAAACTCTACCATCCTTGACGAGCGATGCGGAAAAACGGTAAGCAAGCGTGCCTTCTATCTCTGTGAAACCGTGAGGGGTATGGGATAGGGCATGAGCGACTAATGGTCATTTGTACTCGGGGAAATGCCAGTGTGGAAGTGTCGTGGTGACTTACACTCGAATGGTCATTCGTACTCGGGGCAAAGCCAGTGTGGAAGTGCCGAGGTGACTTACACTCGAATGGGCATTCGTACTCGGGGCAACGCCGGTGTGGAAGTGCCGAGGTGCCTTATAGTCGCCTGGATATTCGAACTCGGGGAAGTGGTAGTGTGCAAGTGCCGAGGTAGCCTAAGGGTTCTGGTGGTTGGAAACCAGTTCCAAAGGTTGTTTAAATGCGAGGTCTACTCAGCTAGGTGGCCTACTTACATCTGAAAGGCCACCACCATCGCAAGTGGGCGTGTCCACTTGCCCGAGATCGGTTGATCGATAACCACTCGGGATTATCGGGCCTAGAACTAGGATGACTGGTACCCTTCCACTGAATCCAAAGAGATAGTGATGAGATGCCCCAATCAGGACATGGCATAGGGCCCGATGACCCTCCTTGTTGGGTGTGTTCGACAGAAATGGTTAGAATACTGACTTATTTGAACAATGATTGCAGGAATAACATATGAAACAAAGGAGAACTCGATTGCATCATGCGACTATTAAGAAAATACGGAAAGCATCATGTGACCAAGCGAAACGAACCGTCTAACGAAAGTAAAACAAACAACATCGGTGACGCAGCACCCCCGTTAAAATAAACAAGCAAGGTAGCGGAAATTAAAAAGGGGAGAAGTGTTCAGAGTGATTTACAACCCGATGGAAGGGGCAACATAGTGACGCAGCACCACAAAAAGAAATTTTAAGCCTTGGGAGGAGCCGCGCCGGCCTTCCTCTGCGCGACCTCGAGCCGCTTCTTCTCCACCTAGTCCATAATGCCCGCTTGAACCTTCTGGTCTAACTCCTCTACATGGGCGACGCGTTCATCCTCGAGTTGTTGTGTAATCTGGGAAGCGTTTTCCTCAGCTTCAGATAACTTGGAGCCCAAATAGACCTCGGCCTGTTTCAATCGGCGAACCTCCAGATCCAGCTCCCGAGAGAGTTTTTGCTCGGCTACAAAATCACAAAGATAGAATGTTATTCATCGGGTACATTTTTGCAAGAATAAAGCGCAATCTAGATCTAAAAGAACGGCCTCAACACATCGTCTAAGAGACCTGACAGGGCGGGCAACACCGAATGAAGCGACTCTACCGACTTGGACAACTCATCCTCGGCCTTGGACAACTTCATGGTTAATTCGTTATAGTGTTGCTCGTTGAACTCGTTACTGGGGCAATACTTCTTATGCTCGGTCCAATCGTCCATTAACCGATTAGCGACGCTTGGAGCACTGCAAGCTGCGATCTACTCCACTCTAAATCGCCCATAACTTTATCAAATTCACTCACTCGGCCCAGTAAATCGCTATTAGCTCGCTCCACCACATCTTTATCTCTCAGTATTCGTCGGCGGTCCTCGTGAAGGTCTCGATTCTGCAATTGCAGAGCGTCTACCCTTTGCTCCAAACTTGTGGCTAAAGCCGCCTTTTCAGCAACAAGGCGCTGAGAAGATCCCAAGTGAGCCCGTAAATTGTCCATCTCGGCAGGATCATAATCAAACCGGCGACGTCATTCTAACTAGTCTTCAAGTCTTGCAATTTCCTCAGTTTGACGGTCTATTTTGTCGTCTTTGTTTGCCATTCGTTGACGAAGATTTTCCACTATATCCTTCTCAATATCCCATTTTCTCTTCATAGTCCTAAACTCCGAAGTAGCGTCTACACCTATACTAGATACCTCGGCTAGGAAGAATGATACCCGACTCAGGATACTGGCACGATAAACTCAATCAACACAAGTTAAGAATGATCATATACCTTGAGCGTCGGCAAGTTTGATCTCCAGCTCATTCGCGCGACCCTTCTCATTCTGAAGTTAAAGTTGGAGAGACTCTATCAACTACTTATCTCGAAGGCGATTGGTGGCATCCAAGCGTACGCGGTTCATAATCTAACACAAACAAACGAGTTTGCATCATAAGCGACATTAAGAACAGAAATCAGAAGCGGGGCATTACCATACAGAAACGAGTCGCTCACCACAGTGTCAGGGCGATGTCTCCATAACGGGGCACAGCATTCAACATTTCCTCATAAGTATACTTCCCAAAGTTGGAGGAAGTAAGCGCATCCAAGGAGTTCATGATCGGGCCAGTGACAGTAAAGGAAGTTTCAGCACTAGAAGACGATCCCTTAGTAATCCGGGGCACACAAGGAAGCTCTACCGGTACATCAGTAACGACCTTCTCTACGACGGGCGTCTCCGAGGGCTCCTGTTAGTCGCCCATACCTTGTTCATCGCCTTTGTCACCCGACACATTCTCTCCAAACAGCTCATCCTCATCGGAAAGATCAATGATTGGGCCCGTTTTCGGCGGTGGCTTAGCAATTTGCTTACCTCTGGTAGGATTATGCCTAAGCGGATTGGGGTCAACATCGCCTGCATCATCATCATCGTGCCTTGGGTATTTATGCACAAGTGTCTCGTCAGAACATGTGAAGGCAAAAAACAGGGGCAAGTACATGTACTTATAAGAAAATCATTATGTTTGTTACCTTCCCCTGGTCTTCCTCAACCCTTGTGCCAGCACCTCTCTTCCTAGATCCGACAGTCTTGGCGGAGCCGACCTGAAATTTTCAAAAAAAAAAAAAAAAAAAAAAAGATGACCAGTTGGCGCCCGAAGCTAACAAGATAGAAATCAAGAAAAGCGCATACCTTATCGGCCTTATCATCATTTACCACCCAGAAAGAATAGGGCTCGGCGGGAAAAGTAGGCGACGGGAAGTCACCATGTAGAATTGGACCTCGAACAAGAAGTGGAACTCGGGGATAAATCGGATCATTAGAATGATGGGGTCGCTTGTTGCAGGGTTGGCCGATGAGATCGGCATCCAGCGTCATCCTTTCAACACCCTCGGGCATAACCTTAACCCGATGAGGACTAGCAGCAAACCCAGCAAGATCGCCCAAGTTCGTAGTACCGGCCCGATAGTTGATAAAGAAATTAGCAACGGAATACATTGGAGCGCCCTCAGGCTTGTAGGTCGACCAATTAGCATCAGAACCATGACCATCGCGGCGATCCCTCCACTCGTTCATAATTCGAAAAGTATTGCCAGTCCATTGAGCCAAAGCACGAAAAGGCCGAATCTGGGACAGAATCTCGTAATAAAATGGGCTTCTGGTAGGATTATGCCTAAGCGGATTGGGGTCAACATCGCCTGCATCATCATCATCGTGCCTTGGGTATTTCTGCACAAGTGTCTCGTCAGAACATGTGAAGGCAAAAAACAGGGGCAAGTACATGTACTTATAAGAAAATCATTATGTTTGTTACCTTCCCCTGGTCTTCCTCAACCCTTGTGCCGAACCTCTCTTCCTAGATCCGACAGTCTTGGCGGAGCCGACCTGAAATTTTCAAAAAAAAAAAAAAAAAAAAAAGATGACCAGTTGGCGCCCGAAGCTAACAAGATAGAAATCAAGAAAAGCGCATACCTTATCGGCCTTATCATCATTTACCACCCAGAAAGAATAGGGCTCGGCGGGAAAAGTAGGCGACGGGAAGTCACCATGTAGAATTGGACCTCGAACAAGAAGTGGAACTCGGGGATAAATCGGATCATTAGAATGATGGGGTCGCTTGTTGCAGGGTTGGCCGATGAGATCGGCATCCAGCGTCATCCTTTCAACACCCTCGGGCATAACCTTAACCCGATGAGGACTAGCAAGAAACCCAAGAAGATCGCCCAAGTTCGTAGTACCTACCCGATAGTTGATAAAGAAATTAGCAACGGAATACATTGGAGCGCCCTCAGGCTTGTAGGTCGACCAATTAGCATCAGAACCATGACCATCGCGGCGATCCCTCCACTCGTTCATAATTCGAAAAGTATTGCCAGTCCATTGAGCCAAAGCACGAAAAGGCCGAATCTGGGACAGAATCTCGTAATAAAATGGGCTATCAGGGTTGTATAATAGAAGACGAAGGCCCATCTCCAGTTGACCCAAGGTGATGACCACACAATCAGCCGATTGCTCGTGCTTCTTCATATCGGTTTTCTTCAAGATACAGTTTCGGCCCGAGAGAAGGGTCACTTCGTAATTTTGAAGATCGTACTTCTCCTTCAAATGCTCAATGAACTCTTCATCGTAGAGATCCTTCACCCTTTTCTCGGACTGCACGAAATAGAAGAAGAGCTATCAGCAAAAATAGATTTTATCGCGCGATCATCATCTCTAGAAGGACTTTCAAGCAAAAACAGAGAAGCAAGGGGAGGAGCATCAAACTCGGAAAAAACGTCGTCAACAGACCTTTTCTCAGTCATGGAAGGATAAGAAGCCATTAATGGAGATAATGCAAAGCTCGGTTTTCAACAAAAAAAGATGAGGCGACAACAGCTACTGTAACAATCGGGGAAGAGGAGATGAAGGAAGAAAAACGAGAAAGCTAGGGTTTTTAAGCGCAAAGTAACGAAGAAATCTTGAAGAAGACGTTGCAATGGCGGAAGTAAGAAGTAAAGAAGAATAAGAAAAACAAAAAAGGAGCGGGCTATTTAAAGAGAATAAGTTGTAACCGATGACAACGGTTACAGGTAATAAAGTGGAGATAGTGGGACGCTGCATGGAGGGATCTGCGGCATGGACGAGGACATGGCGGTTGAAACGACTTTCTTACACTCGTGTCTGCTGCACGATCCAAAGAAGGGTCATAAATGTAGGTGTAAATTATCTACAGATCCAGGTGGCAACATCCTAGAACCGGTGCACCCAAATACGAAGAGACGCGAAGTACAGAACGAAGATTATCGGGCGCGAGATTTAAGGAGACACGTGGATCGGGCGTAATAATGTCGGACAAGACTTGACCCAGACTCCTGATAAAGCTGACAAGATAAGGCGTGGCGGGTCAAACGAGGAGCTATGGTCAAACGAATAAGAAAGAACGGGTCACATCGGATAACCGTAAGGACGACAGTAAAAGATAGACGACATCGTGTTAATAATGCACCTAAAGAGATCGGCCCGAACGAAGGATAGGCGAGGAGTCAGGATACATCGGCCACATGAGACGACGTGAACCGGGACGATCACAAAACTGCTAAATAGATGTAACATGACTAACACCTTAATTTCGTTGTATAGAACTTCTCCTATAAATAGAGGGACTTGTATTCAAGAGAGAGGGGTTGTATTTTTTAGAGAGAGAGAGAAGGAGAGAAACTCGAGTGAACACTAAGAAGAAGTAAGTGAGTAGTAAGTGCATCTTGTAAGGAAATCCCACGGAGAGCAACACCTTTGTAACACTTCAAAGTAATAAGATTCATCCTTTCACCCCTGTGGACGTAGGTAATCATACCGAACCACGTATATCTTGTGTTCATTGCGGAGTGTTTACTTTCATTTGAGATGAGTATTGCGTTCCTATCCTTTGGATGTAGTTTGTAGTAAAATGCATCTACATAAATATAATGGATGTCATCTCATCTTCTTCTCCTTTTTCTTGTGAATTAAGTAGTCCATTTCGATCATTTCTTCCTTCGTTTCACCATTTTCTTGTTGATCGCCGACAAAACCGTCACCATCGGTACTTTCCTGACTACTCTGTTCGTCTCTTAAATGCTCAACTACCCATTTATACTGAGTTGTTGATCTAACTTTATGCTTTACGCGTGTTCAAATCTTAAACTATAGATGAGCCTCATGAGATCTTCGCTAGTAAATTTATTTTCCTCGCCACAAATATTTTTCAGGGGTATTTATACGTTTAGATGACTCCATGTGGCGATTCGATTTTTTGTACCCACATACATTGAGGAAGATTTTATGGTTTGGCATAAAAATATTTTCTTGGGAAGAAATAAAAAAAATTTAAACTTATTACCTTTTGCTATTTGTTGGGTAATCCAAAACAAAAGGATCAAGATTATTTTTGGTGGAAGGGATAAAACTAGAGAGGAACTTGCTTCTTTAATCTTATATCAAATTTTTTTTGTTTTTCTGAAAAGCATCTTGTATCATGTTGTTGTATTCTAACTTAGGCTTTCCGAAAAATATTCTTAGCAATGTTTTTTTTTAAGTCGGAAATCCTTAATCACGTATGAATTTTGTATTCTCTTTAAAAATTTATTTTTAATATGTCTTAACCTTTTTTTCTTTGGAAGAAATAAAAAGGAAACTAAAAAAATAAAAAACTGTCGACTAAGATGATGACCCAATTTTGTCACTTATTAAGTCAAGATTTTACATCCACCTTCCCAAATGTTATAATCCAACAATGCATCTGAAATGTTAAAAAGAGTGAGAAAATTTGAGAAGGGGCACTGATGAATGATGGCTAAATTCAGATGAATGTCTGATTTCTTTATTTGGTCAAAACATGACTTCATAAATCAATAAATAAATTCCCAAAAATAATCAATAAATGAAGATAGAGATCATAAATTAATAATGAATCATAATGTTTTGATTATATATAATGCGCTTTTGCAAACTCGGCTTCTAAATTCAGCGCTTTGAGTGTTCAATGTAATTATTAATATGGATAAAATTATTCTAGATGCTAAAAGAATGATCAATACTTACATTGCCACTTCTTTAACTGTTAAGGCAGTTAATAGAGAGGTTAAAACTTCAGTAAATGTTGTGGAGTATATATATCATGTTTTTAAATGAATCCTTTAATATTTTTAACATGGGGTTGGATTTGATTCTTTGTGATAATGCAGGTAGAATAGTTCGCTCTCACTCGGACTTTGGACTGATTTCAGAAGCAGTTGGCGCTGAGGCGACTGCGCTTTTTTTGGCTATCTCCTGGGCGAAGGAGATGAATATGTCTAAAGTCTTGTTTGTGAGTGATTGTCTCCAAGTAGTGGATTTTGTTAGTGGAGATGTATTGATCTGTTGGAAGATCGCAGGGTATCGCTTTCAAATAGTAGTAATTTTAATGGTGTATTTATTAAGCGTTTAAAAAAAACAAATTAGCTGATCGGCTTGCACATTGGGCTAGGAAGTATTGTATTAAAGATATACTTCCTACCAGAGATAAACTAATGGGAATTATCCAAGATGAAGATTACAGCTGCCCTTTTTGTGCTCAAGATCTTGGATCTGCAAAACACATTATCTTGGATTGCTCTTTGTCTAAGGCAGTCTGGTTTGCTTTACTAGGTTTTCATACTATGCAGGGAAGCAGCCTTACAGATTGGGTATGTAACTGGTTTGATAAGCTCATAGCTAGACAAGTGGAAGAAGTTGAAGTCTGTAAAATTGCAATCATTGCCTGGTGTTTGTGGTCAGCTAGATGTGACAAGATCTTCAAGGGAGTCTCTTTGTCGCCTGATACCATCATTCTTAACTGCAAAAGGGAGTTTGCAATTTTGGAAAAGAGACCCATTACCTCTCTTAACCTCATTTCCCCCCAAAATAGATTCAATCTTCACTGGCAACCTCCAGATCCTGGCTATTTTAAAATTAACTCTGATGCTTCATACCTTGCTGATAATAATACTGGTGGTATTGGACTAATCTGTCGTGATTTTGCAGGTGCACACCAAGGCTCCAAATGCATCTATTTAGTCAGAGAAACCAGTCCGAACAAGCAGAAAGTAAAGCTCTATGGGAGGCGATGATTTGGGCTAAGGAAAAGCAATTAGAGAAGGTGGTTTTCGAGATGGATGCAAAGCTTGTTGTGGACGCAGTTAGAGGTGTTTCTCTCAACATTGACTGGAGAGTACACAATTTGATTCTAGATATTAGAAATTTATTAAAACTTCATTCCTCTTGGCGATGTTACTATGTGCCTAAAGAGAAAAATAAAATCGCAGATTGTCTTTCTAAGCTAGCTAGAACTGATAGAATTAGTGGTGTTTGGATTTCGACTCTACCGGATGAGATTCTTAATCAACTTCATGTGGAAGCAAATTTTGTAAACACTAAGTGACTCCAATAAAAATTTCCAGTTTCAAAAAAAAAAAAGGATAATTGGGTCTCTTTTCCTCATTTTTTTGGATAGTTTTGTACTGGAACCCATTTCGGATGTTTGTATTTCCCTTCATGGATAATTTAAGGTGTGATTCCCAGCAAAATAAAAATAAAAGTGTGTTCAATGTAATTTATTTTATACGCTAGAAGAACTCAAGACATCAATATTTTAAGATAACAATTTTACTACCCTTGAAAAAAAAAAAAGTTTGTCCTTCCTGTCTGCCTTTGCATTGCATGGACTAAAACTCGATCAGAGTCGAAATTTACTGATTTGTTCGCAAAAGTCCGAAACTAAAGGCTTTCCTATTTGTCACCACCTCAAACGAATAAAATGCCTTGCAGTGCGGAATCTGCGGATCACGCGTATGTTAAAGAAAATTCAGTAAATCTTTGCTTGATGTGATGTGTGTTTTTCTAGCCGAAGGATCAAAGCATTGGTCACCCACTAACCACTGTCCAACATGATATGGGTAAAACCAAACTAGTAATTCTGGGCGGACCGTCCCCAAAACCACCCAAAAACCGTTATGTGAGTGGGGAGGGTGAGACCCGTCCCAGGGAATTAACAGGGGACAATTCAAATGTGAGCTGAGTCCCACCGGCTGAGCGGCTTGGGGGAGTTTAGGTGGCGGTCTGTTTAGAATTTTTGAAACCAAACACACCAAGGTGCGCGGTTGTTCTTTTGTCTCCCCTAAACATCAAATTCCATTTGTATTTTTTGAGATGATGGCTTTACCAAATCTGCTGTCTCTCATTTGATTTCGCAAAATTTAGCTTAGAAGCATCTACACGTACGTGGAGAATTACAATTGAATGTGCACTGCAGAAACTAATAATTAACCAGCAATATATACTTAAGAGGTAAGCTAGAATTACTAACTTGAAAGTTACATTTTAAGATCAATCTAAAAATTGTGACACGTAATAATCCTTTAGAAAGTATGTCGACCTAAAGATCTCAAAGATTACCCACGAACAACAAGAAATTAAGCCGATAACCAGTAGTGCATATTTCATTTTTATTTACTAGGTTAAGATTAGATAAGATCCTCGAAGCTAGGTCCGGCCTCTCCGGTTATTATCTCTGACGAGAGATGTCGATCATTTTCTAGATGATTTTGACTGCTCAGACTCCGACTACGCTGCCTTGCCAATCGTCCAGGTCAGTACTATCACCATATTAATTAGCCACTCCACGATTTTGCGGCATTCGAGGTGGGAGCCATTCCTTACCCGGATGATATTCCATACCAACCTTGGGCGTATTTCATCAGCACATGCTATGATGGAACTGGGTGGTGACAAACATTTGAACTTGCCATTGCTCTCATTCCCGCCCCTATAGGTGTAAAGTGGGTCAGTGATAAAGACGAAAGACGACCTATCCCAAAGACGCTAAAATTTGAGCACAGCCTCAGTTCAAAGACGTGACTTAGCCTCAAGACGGCACATCACGTTAGTTAAATGGGACGTCTTTGAGTTTGAATAATTGTCACGATGTATCTGACAAAGACGCGACACGGATAAGCACGTGCACACATTGACAACACGTTAAGAAAGCACGTCATAATATGTACAAGTACACCATATAACAAGGCATAATACATTACATTTTTTGTATATTTCACAAAAGAGTCACTATTCTAGCTAGTTTTTAATATTTTATATTGGTTTATTTATAACAACACATATAATATCTTAATATTTGGAAAATATATTTCAATATCGTTGTTATAATGTCGTCATCTATATTTAACTAGAATATTAATTTACATGACAATAATCCAATTTTATATTTGATGGACTATTTATTTTTATTGAATAAACTTGTTAATTTTACTTGAAATAATTTCAAATAGTATGTTGTCTAATTAAATTCTTGTAATAATGTCCGACTTAATGTATACATTAAGTGATTTCAAATTGTTTATAGCACATGTGCTAGCACGGCACATTTATTCGTGTGTTGTGCCTAGCTTTTGACTAGTAAAGCACAGCACGGCACAACACGTTTAAATCGTTGGCACAGCACAGCACGGCACATGACACGTGAAGCACGCGATTTCGTGTGCCGGGCTGTGCCGGACCGGCACGTTTTACACCTCTACCCGCCCCCGCCCAAGATCAGCATGAACTGAGATAAGAATCGTAACTCGTAAGATGATGCATGCCTTCACCAAATTCGCCCTGCCTCAGTTGATATTTAAAATTATTATACCACACGTGGTTTGTTCAATTGGAGTACGTCGACTGCTAACTTGGAATTACGTGCTGAATTCGGTATTTGCACCCATTTTTGTTTCCTTCATCAGTACTAAGAGCGTCTGCAGTGGGCGACCAAGAGTAAAAATTTGGTCCGCAGAAAAGCCGTAGTGGGACGGAATAAAGAACAAATCGAAGACCATACCAAATTTACAGACCAAATTTGGTCTGCGACCAAGACTAAACTTAAATTTATTCGGGCGTTTATATAAACTGCGCTTATAAACATGTGTTTGTAAAGTCTCCGCTTGAAGTCAAGCGTTGGTAATGTCTGCGTCCCGCACTCGGGCGTAGTTAAAAAGTACGCCCCAACTGGGCGTATTTATAATGTGCGCCTCATCGGGCGTAGGTGAAGATAACGCCTCGAGTGGGACGTTAATAAAATGTGCGCGCGGGTGAAGCGGTTATATAGTGCACGCCTGTTGAGGGGCGTTATTATAGTTTACGCCCACAAACAGGCGTTGATAAACTCCACGCCTACTAAGTGGCGTTGATAAAGACCACGCCTACTAAGAGGCGTTGATAAAGATAACGCCGCATTTTTTTTTTTTTTTTTTCAAATTTATTACGATAATCCTGCCGTTGGTAATTTTTCGAACCTTGCAGAAAAATCGACCGTTTTAATTTTTGGAATCTTGTGTTTGCCAGATTTTTTGGAACGTTGGGAATTTTAAAGATTTAATCGTGTATATATAAAGCTGAATTCCTTCATCGTATTCCCATATCTCTCTATCAGAACAATAACAAGAAAATATATCAGTATTAGTTCCATTTTCCGATCAAATCATTTACAACTTTTACAGGGATTGCTACCAATGGCACCACGAATTGCTACCAATGGCACCACGAAGAGAACCAACAGCACGAGCACCACGAGGTCCCAATTTTACGACAGTTGAAGACGTAACGATGTGTAAAATTTATTTAGCAATATCTCAAGATCCGGGTGTTGGAACTGATCAATCAATGGAGCGTTGTGGACTCGTATCAAGGATGATATTGAAGTTCATTTACCGGATGCTCCAGAGCGGACATGGAGTTCATGGCAAAAACGATACCAAGAAATAAGTAAAGATGTGTCTTTGTTTTCTGCAAAAGAGGCAGAAGTGGACGGTGAATATCATACCGGATGGGGTCCGGAAACAAGGGTAAGTATTCTCCATATTGCTAAACCATTATTTTATCATATTCAAACGCATCTAAACTTAAAAAAAATTTAAGAAAATGAACAGATTGAAGAAATTAAAAAGCGTTTTAAGGAATGCAACGATGGAAAAAAATTTAGGCACGAAGAATGCTACCCAATTGTCATAGAAAATATAAAATACAATCGTCGATCGACTTTTGTATTCGATCGACGCACGATTTGGATAGTTATGAGAATAACGAGGTAGATGGGGATGGACGGCAAACAACAATTCCAGATGAGACCGGTACCTCAACGGATAAGGGTGATATAGAGAACACATATCTCCGACAGTTGGGGAAAAAAGCAGCAAAACGATTGAAGAAAACAGGGAGAGAAAAATCCAATGTCCAAGAGGAATTAATGGGAATAATTATTAAAGAACAACAAAATTTCAATACTCATTACCAAGCACAATCAAAATTCAAGATGGAACAAAGAGCAGCCGAGTTTGCAGCTAAACAAGCAGAACAAGCGGCCAAAATATCCAAACAAACTGATGACGACGAATTTCGCATAATTATGATGGATCTCGGAAAATTGGATGAGGTACAACAAGAGTACTTCAAACTTCGCAGAGCGGACATAGTTCGTAATAGAAGAAACCAATCTTAATAGAAAATCATATTAGTAATTTAAATTAATATTTAAATTAGCTGAGTTATTATTAGTAGTATAAATGTTCATGTCACGAACATTTTGAGATTGTTGTAAGGACTATCCATCGTCTAGGTATTTTGTCGGTTTTTAAATATTTCGTTGATGTAACCGGGATTGGTGTGGTTAAAGATAAAAAATATCATATTCAATTCTACTCTAACCAATCAATGCATAAATCCATTTATTATTAGCGAAAGGTTAGCCGCAAATAAAATGCAAAATACAATTATTCATTCCCATATTCTAACCATAAATGTTTGATCAAGTCATCCCGCAAACGAATATGCGCATCTTTGTTCTGCATTGCACGTCGGCGTTGCGCTGCTCTAATTTGGGAAAATTCGTCACTATTGCCTCTTAATATATTAACCGGTGCTGGGTTACTTCGTTGTTCATAAACATGTGGCCAGTCACCGGGTAGACGCTCATCCTCGACTATCATATTATGTAAGATTATACAGGTTTTCATAATATAGGCAAGCACATCCGGGTTCCACATTCTTGCAGGTTGTTTGATGATTCCGAATTGTTGTTGTAGTACACCAAATCCCCTTTCTACATCTTTTCTTGCCCCCCTCTTGCATCGATGTAAATAATACCTTCTTCCTACCGACCGGATGTTTAATGGCCATAATAATAGTAGGAATCTCTGGGTAGATGCCATCACCTAGATAATACGGAATATCATATGAATGTCTGTTTACCTCGTAGCTCACTGGTGGTGCTTTACCTGTTACAAGACTTCGAAAAACATATGAACGATTCATAACATTAATATCGTTGTTAGACCCGGGCATACCAAAAAATGCATGCCAAAACCATATATCATACGATACCACCGCCTCCAAGACGATACTTTCGCTCCCCTTATACGCCGTGTAAGCCCCTGATTCTGCCGACGGACATTTATCCCATTTCCAGTGCATGCAATCTAGGCTACCGAGCATCCCTGGGAATCCACGGTCTTTGTTCTGCTTAAGCAACAATTCAACATCACCAGCCGTTGGTTCACGCAAATATTCTTTCCCATACACATTAACAATCGTCTTACAAAACCTACGTGTTGCTTCCAAAATAGTGGATTCTCCTATGCGTAAGTACTCATCTATTGCATCTGCCGCACATCCATAAGCTAACATTCAAATCGATGCCGTGACTTTTTGATGAGGGTTCAATCCTAAAACTCCGCATGCATCCGGCTTTTGAAGAAAATATCTTTCGGCATTGGTAACACCTTCTACTATTCGGTTAAACAATTGTCGACGCATCCTAAATCTTCTTCGGAAAACATTGGGTGGTTGGTTTGGGAATGGAGCAAAATAGTCGTTATATAGAAGTTCTGCTCCTGCCACACGATCTCTAGGTATTTTGATACGAGTTTGAGGCCATTTTGAATTGGAAACCAGGACTCCCAAACTAACGGCCATGTTATTTTGCATAATTGCTATTGCATCGTCATCGGACGAATAAAAACTACTATTAGAAGAAGAAGAAGAAGAAGAAGAAACAGAAGAGCAGTAATGAGCTGTATTCTCATATTCTTCCATTACTTTCTGAAACAGAAGACGGAGATTGTGGTGGATACATTACAATGGCTCCTATCATTAATTTATAACCAATATCCAAGAACAATATAAATATATAAAATATAAACTGTTTTTCTAGTAATAGAATCTTTTCCAAAAAGCAAAAGTGAATGCCGGTGACATGATATGACTACACTATGTACACACTGGCAACTCAATAGACTTGAGTGGACTACAAAATGACTACACTCTGTGATATTCATCTGCAACTCAATAGACTTCGTTGAAAAAAAATTTAACCATTATTCATATCTGTATCCGAAGACGTTGCTCGGGGTGGCATAAAAGGCATCTGCATTCTTGGAGTGGTATTGACTGAAGAACCTGATCCTTGTGTCATACTTGTCCAAAGTTGGGGTGGCATTGTTTGGGAAAACGAACCGTATCCAAGTTGGGGTTGGAAATTGTGCGGGTACGAAATAGAGATAGCTGTTGTTGCAAATCCGTGTTCGAAGTGTTCAGCCTTTCTATTTCTGCTTCTTTCGCCAAAATAATGTCCACCCTCTCTTTAGTTTGTTTTGACGTAAACTGGCGGAATTGTTGAATAAAATCAGCATTTTCTTGAAATAAGGTGTAAGCATCATGCTGTCAAAATTAAATATAAATACATAAGACAATTATAAAAATACAAAATTATAAAATATACAATAAAAAGGATATTGGTACACTTACGTGGGATAATAGATGCTGAGGAGGGATAGGTACATGTTCAGCTGGTTGATCAATTGTGTTTGTATACACATCACCGACATACCCATATGTTTGGGCTTCCCAACAAGGATGAGTCACATAGTCTCTGTAGTTAGTTACCTTTCTCCAGTACTGTAAATATGTATCATAATCTTTGACAACTTGCACTATCTCTGTTGCATCGACCTCACCTTCCCTTTTTAGGCGTTCTGCTTGAAAATTCCCAATATCACCAATTATTGTGTGTAGTTTTATGGGAAGAGCAAAAGTATAATGGTTTTGCCTCCAACACCGTTCTCCGAGGTACATGTTATGCTGTACAAATAGAAATATCAGGCGTATGTTATTTACTAAATAATATGTCTTATTAACAAAATAAAATTTTATTATTAACTCACAATGCCCATGTACGAAAATATATATCTTGAGTCAGATAGCCTCACAGCCGTGCTTCCCATATCAGATGCAAGGACTTCTCTGTATGATTCCCATGGGTGCCATGTCACTTGTTCAGCAGTAAGCTTACTCAGTAAATCCCTACAACGGAAAATATCATTTGTATTCTTCGATACATTCCATTTAGAAGATACAGGCCATTTAGAAGCTAGAACAGATATTTGTTCTTCATTCAAGCGAGAAAGGTCAGGTCGACAAATGCCCAGGTATTCATACCCCCAAAACTACTCCATCAAAATAATTCAACAAGTTAATAACTTCTCAAAAAAATTAAGAACGACAGGGAGATCAAAAAAATAGATAAAGATAATACCTCTAAGATTTGGAATGGACCGCATAATGCCTTTTGTCTCCTCCCAGACAAACGGAGTGATGCATACAATTTAGAAAAAGCCGCACCACCCCAGTCAAACGTGGACACTATATCTAGATCTTCAAAAGCAGCTAACCATCCAGCATCTATGTAGGTCTTTGCATTCGAAAAGAAGAAATGTCCCAACACACACATGAAAAAGGCTATTGCTACTCTATGAGACAGAGTGCTATCATTTTCAGCGGCAACCAACTTCTCTTCTGAGAAATAAGAGCTTAAATATTTAATTGTAATTGAATTTGAAACCCACGAAGGAGCTTTCGGACACGTCGTTACATCTTGGATATCCGGAAAAATATGCTCACGAACAAATTCAAATTGGTACTTCCCAGAATTGTATGGAACGTCATTCCCTTCACCAATACTCAGTCCAGTCAACATGAGCCAATCTAGGGGGTGAATCCCATCTCACCAAATGGGAAGTGAAAAGTGTTTGTTGTATCCCAAAACCGCTCAACAATATAATCAACCATCGAATGCTGGGTTTCACTACATTGTATGCTCAATAAACTTTGCCATCCCGCTTTTTCGATAATATATTTAGCTCTAGGACAATGTTGGGAAATAAATTGATAGTGATGAATTACCTTTGCCAAACTTCCACGATGTTGATACTTCAATTGTTGCTCCCCTGAAAATGTGATGTCCTGGGTAGCGTGTGGTTTATCATCTTGCAGTATAGGAAACCTCCCTAAACGGGGAATATCAACCTCCTTTATTTTACCAGTAGAGATTAAGTTATAATCCTCTTCGGCTACACATTTCTGTTTCTTATTCGTCTTGACGCGACCATTGAACCGCGCTGTGAATCGGTTCAACATCTATGCACATTTACAAACACATAAGAGAGATGCTATTTCAATTAAAATTAACCAACCATCGTTATTCCTAAATTTAAGCATAAAAAAAAATAATTTACAACTGTGTTATATGAATTTATACGTGTGGTTTTGTGTAAACATATGACTAGTTCATATAACATATATCAATTCCCAAAATACTGAATTTGTTTCAATAACCAATTAACTAGAACTGTTAATTCAAATTTCACGCCAAAAAATTTCAATAACCAAATTAATGCAACGGTTTCTATAAATTTAAAAATAAATTTACATTTCAATAACCAAATTATATCAACAACAAACTTATAAAAACCAACCAATTTGGGGAACATCATGATGAACGTAATATAAACAAATTAAAAACCAACTAATTTAAAAAAAATTGTTAACCCACATACTAGCCATATCAAATTACCTAATTTTAACAAACTTAAACCTACAAATAATTAATCGACAAATAATTAATTGACAGAACAAAAGAACAGAAAATTACCTGTTGTTTTACCCAGATGCTGAGGTAGGCAAGAACGTCGGTTAAAAAAAATTCCCGTACCTCCTGCTAACTGTTAGCCGAACTGGTTTTGGGAGGTAGAAAGAAAGAGGTAGAAAAGAATAGAAGACGACGGATAAAATTAGGGTAAAAAACAACACGTGGGAGGTACGTGGCAGTTTATTGTGCGGCTGGGTGTATAAAATTACGCGTGCGAAAAAATCGTGTGGAGGGGCGTAACTATACAAACGCGCGACTCAGGCGTGGCTGTAGTGTACGCCTCATGAGGCGTTGAGTTTATAACCGCCTCATGTCAAGCGTTAAGTATATGAACGCCCAATCCGCAGTTGAATTTATATGCGCATGATGGTGGTGCGTGTAGTTTACCTACATGCGGCTGGTGTATAAAATTACGCGTGCGAAAAAATGGTGTGGAGGGGCGGTAAGTATACAAACGCGCGACTCAGGCGTGGCTGAAGTGTACGCCTCATGAGGCGTTGAGTTTATAAACGCCTCATGACAAGCGTTAAGTATATGAACGCCCAATGAGGCGTTGAAATTATATGCGCATGACGGTGGTGCGTGTAGTTTACCTACGCCTCACCAGGCGTGTGGTTAAGTGACCGCGCCATCTCCAGGCGTTGAGTTTACGTGCGCCCGTCCTCAAGCGTATTCTATAACACCGCCCCACGTCGCGCGTTATCTTTATCTACGCTAGAATGGGGCGCAATTTATATCAACGTTCACAGAACAGGCGTAGAGTATATGTACGCTTGACAAAATTAGTCGTCCACCACTACGTCTAAACCCATACTAAACCCATTTATGGTCTTTTTTTTTGGTCTTTGGTCGTGAAGTTTACTCGCCCCGCTGCAGACGCTCAAGTCACTAACTTAGAACTTAACTCGTAAGTTTGAAAAAAAACAAAAAAACTTAACTCGTAAGTTTGATATTCATAGCATTCATGTCAATTACGAATAGACTTGGTTGTGGATATAAAGCAAAGAAGTGCAAGCAAGAACTTGGGATCTGTCTAACTGTCTAGTATGATTTGAATTAAAGTGAGAAGGCTTTGATGTTGAATAGTAGTTATTACTACTAGGTCGACTGTGAGTCTGGATAGAAAAAACACCCTCGAAGCTAGGTCCGGTGCGTGTGTACTGTACACATTACAATTACTATCTCTGATAATAAGATGTTGATCATTTCTAGATGATTTCGACCGCCCAGTCTCTTAACTAGGGTGCAGCTGGCTCTTCAACCAGACCAAATCACCATGATCATCGGCGAGTAGTCAATACCTTGGCAAATGGCTACACTTTTAACACGTAACGTTGAATTCAACAGACTTTTTTAATTCCAATTTTACCCTTACATTGGACGCGTGACCAACAGACTTTCAAACACTATACGAGGAAAAATATCTAAACTTTACCACGTCATTAATCCACGTAAGCTTCCAAACAGTGATAGTTTCGAGGTTTTTTCGCTTGTTCCGAGACTGAAAATACCTACCATGAGCGACACCTGGCGTAGAGGCTCGTTCCTAACTTCGTTTATAGCACCGTCTGCTTGGGTGCTAAAAATCCCTATAAATTCCCATACATATTTCATGCCAATCTCTCACATTCCTCTTCCTCCTTATTAAAACAATAACCCTAGAAATTTCGAAATCCAAAATCATGGAAGAAACAACACTTACCGGTTTATTAAAACGATCTGCCGGAAAATTTCCATCCCATAGAAGTGTATCAGTTTCCGGGAAGTTTGATTTAACACACTCGAAGTTACAACAACTTGTTGATCAAGCTGCTTCTATTCTCATCTCTAATGGTGTTCATCCTGGAGATGTCATCGCTCTTACTTTTCCTAACACCATCGAGGTACTAATATCTCCAATTCTCCGATTCCAATTTCCTCTGTTTTTATTATGATGATTTTGAATATTAAAATCGAATTGTTTCTGGTAGGTAGGATTTTTTGATTTATTTTTTTCTTCATAGTTTTTTAAATTTTAATTTGTCATATTCTCAGATTTTTTTTTTAAGATTTTGATTTTTTTTTAATTTATATACAGTTTGTGATTATGTTCTTGGCTGTGATTCGAGCTCGAGCCACGGCTGCACCGCTTAACTCAGCTTACACACAGGAGGAGTTTGAATTCTATTTATCTGACTCAGAATCAAAAATTTTACTCACTTCACAAGAAGGAAATCAGTCAGCTCAATCAGCCGCTTCTAAACTTAATGTCTCTCATATTACTGCCACATTCTCACACCTAGATGAAAAATTAACTTTCTCAACTCAGTCTGAATCGGGTGCATTTCCCGATTCGTTACCAGTTAATGATCCATTGGATGTTGCACTGTTTCTTCATACTTCAGGGACAACGAGTCGACCTAAAGGAGTTCCATTAACTCAACAAAACTTAGCTGCTTCAGTAAAAAATATTATATCGGTGTATAAACTCACTGAGTCAGACTCCACTGTGTTGGTTCTTCCACTTTTCCATGTACATGGATTACTGGCTGGGTTACTGAGTTCACTCGGTGCTGGAGCGGCTGTGACTCTTCCGGCAGCTGGAAGATTTTCAGCTTCCACTTTTTGGCCTGACATGATAAAATACAACGCCACTTGGTATACTGCTGTCCCTACGATTCATCAGATTATATTAGAACGTCATCTGAGTAATCCTGAGGAATTTTATCCGAAGCTCCGGTTTATTCGGAGTTGTAGTGCTTCATTGGCGCCAACTATACTGACTCGGCTTGAAGAAGCTTTTGGAGCTCCAGTTTTAGAAGCTTATGCTATGACTGAAGCCTCTCATTTAATGTGTTCAAACCCATTACCTGAGAATGGTGGACATAAGTCGGGGTCAGTTGGTAAACCTGTCGGTCAAGAGATGGCTATTTTGGATGAAAATGGTGTTCAACAAGCTGAGAATGTTAGTGGAGAAGTATGTATACGAGGATTAAATGTGACCAAGGGTTATAAAAACAATCCTGAGGCGAATAAAAGTGCGTACAAATTCGGATGGTTTCATACCGGTGATGTTGGGTATATGGATTCAGAGGGGTATTTGCATTTGGTGGGACGCATTAAGGAGCTTATCAATCGTGGAGGTATAAAACACCTGACCATTATTACTCTCTTGATTTTTGTTTCACACGTAAACAGGTTGTTTGGTATTTTAAGTTCAAGTTGGAAAGCAGCTTTTAACGGTGTTAAATAGGTTCGGTTTTGTTAGTGAGTATTTAAGTTTAGAGGTTAAAAGTTGGAAAGCTACTTTTAAATTCATGAGGTTTTCCTTTTCTGAGGTAGGTGGACGGGTAGACAGACTAGGCATGAAAGTGACTTTGTTTACATCAAATTTGGGTTAAAATGGGGTCTTGGTAAGATAACGTGTTAAGACAAAGAATTAATTAAGCGATTGTTTGTATGTTTTTTTCGGTGTTTTTGGTTTTGGTTTCGGTTCTTGTTCTAATTGTGATAATTAAACAGGGGAGAAGATATCACCGATAGAAGTGGACGCAGTGCTTTTGTCACATCCAGATGTTGCTCAAGCTGTTGCATTCGGAGTTCCAGATGATAAATATGGAGAAGAGGTAAGAAAAAAAACACAAAAACAAAAACATAGAACTTTTCCTTAGTAAACAAAGTAGTGGTTCTTGTCTGTTCTATAACTATTTGATGGTTCAAACAATGACTTGCATTGTTAGGTAGTTGAATGATGATGTCCACAAATTTTGGCCTCTATATAAACCAAACCACAAAGTTGCATACGTAACTAGACCTGATTGTTACTTTCACGGTCGATGTTGTAATTGCTATATTGTTTTGCTGACAAGTGCATGGGAAAGTAACAATCTATCGATGCCCTTGTTCTAATGCAAATAACAAAACTTTTATTTTGGTTACACCTCTCCTAGTCGAGTGAGACTAAGAGCCATATTTCATCAATAACCCATAAAGTAGAAAACCGTTCTGGTATTAGTTTTGAATATGCTAAAGAATCTGTGTAGCTACACAATAACAGTTGAACTGGAATCTTTGTGTAGCTTATTTTACCCATTCCCTTATTTGTGATTCACCGACAAGAGATGACGAGAACCTTGTCATTTACGGCTCGGTCCTCTTTTATCATATTCAGAATTTTCTGTCAATTAAGAATCAGGGGTGAAAATGTCATGTTAATTGCTTGTGTCTGTTCCTGGTCTGCCAATCCTGAAACAAGATATGATAGAGGTTTTTGGCTTAGGACTTATTGCTTAAATTGTTACGCGTTTTGCTTACTGAATCGACTTGTTGCAGATTAATTGCGCAATAATTCCGAAAGACGGATCAACTGTTGATGAAGCTGAGATAATAAGATTTTGCAAGAAAAACCTAGCAACCTTCAAGGTACCTAAGAAAGTTTTTATCACTGATGCTGTTCCTAAGACTGCTTCTGGTAAAATACAACGCCGTCTCGTTGCTGAGCATTTCCTTTCTCAAATTTCTGCTGCCAAAGTCCCCAAATTCGGCGCTTAAAATAATTTACCATGGATAAGAAAATTTATTGGTTACGATGCAAAATTAATGTAACCTTGGATTAGTATGAACGGTAGGTTTAGATTAGCCGATGAGATTGATTGGTAGTTACTACTATATTATATTATATGTACTTGCTATTCAAAGCGTAATATAAATGAAAATCTTAGTATAAAGAATTTTATTTGTCTGTTTCTTTTTGCTTGTTTTGCTTTCTTATAATTCTGGTTTCCTGTTATTTGTTTCTTACTTTGTAAGCGTGGTTACTAAGTCATTAAAGAGGGATTACCAAACAACTTATCTATTTATTCTGGTAAAATATAAAATGAGTGATGAGTGACAATGCTAATTTGACAAATGAGGATGTCTGTCTTACAGGTCCAGCATACCGATTTCCCTATCAGTAACTTATTGTATGCGCTTTATAAAAACTACAAACATTTGATGACATTGGTGAGATATCTACCCCTTGGAGATCACGAGAAGTTACTTTCCACAGATAAAACTGCTTTTATGTGGTTAGTTTTTATCACGAATTGGTCGGTATAGAATTATGAATTCAGTAATGGTATGCTGACTAATGACCGAGTGTTACTTGGTGATTGTATATAGCATATAGCGTCACGTCTACTATGCAACAGATAACTCAGTATCTTGGCTTGCCCACAATCGGACTCTTAACCACTAAGTTACCTTAAAAGAGTTGAGAAATATTTAAAAAACAAAAAAGATAAACGTACCGAGATGAAAAACAAAACAAAAACCGGTCTCTCACGGATCTCTCATTGATGGGTCCTAAAAATGGACCCCTACAAATCCCATCAGGGCAGGTCCCACGTGTGATGTGAGGAAGCCGTTTAGATATTGTTTTTGTGCCCGGTATGTGTAGAACAGCTGTTTAAAAAATCACAAAAGTGGTTCATCCACAAATTCAAAGACTACACAGTAGAAGAAGTCTTTAAACTGGAATTTTGAACAAAACACAGAAAAAAAAAGAGTAGTCTACTATGTGATAATACTTTCATAGAAATATAGGAAGTCTTGTTCAACTTTTAAGACTAGTAACTTGTTCAACTTCTGATAGCAGAAAGATAAACAAAAGACCATATAGTTAAAAAGGTTCAAAACCAAAATAAAGTAGGCCAAATCGAAACACAAAATGCAGCTTCAGGGGAAACTAAAACACTTACCATTATTGGACTCTCACAACCAAACTAGATGATATTCTGAACTACTTATACCACTTATTTTTACATCACTCCTCTTGAAGTTCCTCTTCTTCGTACTCTTCTTCCTCATCAGCAGTTGCGTCCTGATATTGTTGGTACTCTGACACTAAATCATTCATGTTGCTCTCAGCTTCGGTGAATTCCATTTCATCCATTCCTTCTCCTGTGTACCAATGCAAGAAAGCCTTTCTACGGAACATAGCTGTGAACTGCTCACTGACTCTACGGAACATCTCTTGAATAGATGTGGAATTTCCAATAAATGTAGATGCCATTTTTAAACCTGTTGGTGGAATATCACAGACAGTGGACTTCACATTGTTGGGAATCCATTCAACAAAGTACGACGAATTCTTGTTCTGAACATTGATCATCTGCTCATCAACTTCCTTGGTGCTCATCTTTCCACGGAACATAGCTGAAGCAGTTAGATACCGACCATGGCGAGGATCAGCAGCACACATCATATTCTTGGCATCCCACATTTGTTGAGTAAGTTCAGGTACTGTTAGGGTTCTGTACTGCTGCGACCCACGGGAGGTAAGAGGTGCAAAACCAACCATAAAGAAATGGAGACGAGGGAAGGGAATCAGGTTGACAGCTAGCTTGCGAAGATCAGAGTTAAGTTGACCAGGGAATCGAAGACAGCATGTTACCCCACTCATGGTAGCAGAAATGAGATGGTTCAAGTCTCCAACTGATCAAATTCAAACCAACAAAATTTTTTTAGCTCAGTTCACGCATCAATTCCAGAAAGTAAATTGTTTATAAAAGTCGTTGCAAAATCAGATGGTTAAGCAGTTCATTTCTCGCCAGATAAAATTCAAGTCATAATCATAGAGTTGAGTACATTCAAATTTATAATTAGGAATATTAGAAGTATTTTAGCAGATATAAGGTGGCTTGAATCTAATAACTAAAACCATTACAGCAATGAAATGTACAAATAAATTGTTTACAGGTTCAAGGGGTTCACCTCTCGTTGTCTACAGAGAAAATCTAACATAGTACTGAGGCCACAATATTAGAGTTTACAAATAGTTTGTGCAAATACAAGGTGCTTCAAGTTTTAAAAGATCAAAACAGAGACCACCATATAGTTAGAACAGTGTTTTGAGCATGGTCAGGGAAGTCACAAGGAGGTTACTGTTGCTCAGGGAATCCTAATAATGGAGCAAGGCAATGCCACCTTCGATGCTGATATCACTAGCTCATTTCATACCAGAATACACTCTAAATCATGTGGTATTATACCCAACAACTAGGAGAGGCCCAATGGCAATCGCCCAACTCTAAGGTTAAACTAGTAAAACAAAACCAAACTTAGTACATTTTAGGTGTGAAAACAAAACTGATTAGAACCAAATGATGTAAGTGGGGTATAAGCCAGCTAAAATGAGGCAACAAATTCTGGTCATCTCAAACAATGCCTCCAAACTGTTGGTTGAGAAGATCATTGATGAACTGCCATCTATGGATCAAAGAACAGGTTGAGATGTCTACTCAAGAAAACGTAGGACCAGTGAAGAGCTAAAGCTAGTTGTAGGGTCAGAAATAGGTGGGGTCACTAAACGATACTTGCATGTGCTCCCTGTAGACTCTAGATGTCACAGTGACTACCCTACTAGCAACCTAAAAGATTACCAAAAAGATGCATAACCAATATGGTCATTTCCACTTGACACAGCTGGTGACATAAGTTGTTTCAAGAAAAAATCAAATATCTTGTCAAGTGATGAGATCAGTGAACAAAAAAGCTTTAATAGTAAAACATAAAGATACCCACACACAAAGAAAAGTTATTCCACAACACCCTTGATATCATTCATGCATATACTACTCACAGATCACCAAGAATTCAAGTGAAATCTGGAGGAAAAGGGCAACAACGTCCAGTCCTTGTCATTGTTCTCTAGTGAACATTTTTTTTACTTAAAAGTTTATAATTAAAGAATAAACAAATGGTTATTACTAAACAAGACAATCATTCCAGACAGATTTTCAAACAGAAAATTCCCTAACAGGATTGTGGAAACAAAACACAAAAAGCAAAAGTCACGTTCCAAAAATACCCTTGACAATGTCCACACATATCCAACACTTTTAACTTAATCCCCAAAACCTATAGATCACATTTAGGGACAGCAATCAGTGATACTGTGATACCAAGTAAAGCAATGAAGTATTACATACGATCGAATATTTGTTGCAATCACGTGATGGGATCGGTGGATAAAAGGGAAGCATAAAGATATTCACACGTAAAAAAGTATTCCAGAACACCCTTGGTATCAGTTAGGCTCATACATATACTACTCACACATGATCCAGGTCAAATCTAGAGAAAAGGGGTAATAAGTAATAACTATTAGCTACTATGCTTCTCTGTTTTTTTTTGCTTAAACTTTACCAATTAGTGGATTAAACAAATGTTTGTTCCTAAACAAGGCAATCATTTCAGACAGATTTTCACAAACAAACAATATCCCTTGTGGGAACACTAAAAGCATATTAACAATAACATGTTCCAAAAATACCCTCAAAATCAATCCTGCAGGTGCACAGTATCCAAAGATCACATCAATAAGCACCAAATAGTGATGAAACCAAAGGGCACCAGTGTCATTTTTCTAATCTCCTTAACAAAGTGAGAGTAATAATGGAAGACAGCTTTGTCCTAAAAAGAAATCTGAAACCGCCATTAGAGAGATGATGATACTTACAGCTTGGAGTAGTAAGTTTGAGTGTTCTGAAGCAAATATCATACAAAGCTTCATTATCCAAAACCATACACTCATCTGCATTCTCAACAAGTTGATGAACAGAAAGAGTAGCATTATACGGTTCAACAACAGTATCTGAAACCTTGGGTGACGGAAACACCGAGAATGTAAGCATCATTCTATCTGGATATTCTTCTCTAATCTTTGATATCAATAACGTTCCCATTCCTGATCCTGTACCTCCTCCCAACGAATGACATACTTGAAACCCTAAAAACACCCACACAAAAAAATCAAACAAACAAAAAAAAATCCAAAATCGAGTGTTTAAAATCAATACAAAGATGAAAACAAAATATACCTTGTAAACAATCACAATTCTCGGCTTCTTTTCTCACAACATCAAGAACAGAATCAATCAACTCAGCACCTTCAGTATAATGACCTTTCGCCCAGTTATTACCAGCACCAGATTGACCAAAAACAAAGTTATCAGGTCTAAAGATTTGTCCATAAGGACCAGATCTAAGTGAATCCATAGTACCAGGTTCAAGATCCATTAATACAGCTCTTGGTACATATCGTCCACAACTAGCTTCATTGTAATAAACATTAAGCCTCTCTAATTGAAGATCTGAATCTCCTTGATATCTTCCTGTTTCATCTATACCATGTTCTGCACATATTACTTCCCAGAATTTTGCACCGATTTGGTTACCGCATTGACCTCCTTGTATGTGTAGGATTTCTCTCATTTTTTGATTGATTGATTTCTAGGGTTTTTGGGGGAAAATGGAGAGAACAGGGTTCGGCGGAGAGATTGAGGGGAAATGGAATTAGGGGGGAAAATGAGGAAAGTAATTGATTTTATATATAAGAGATGACGGTTTCTGTTCGCTGTTTTGGAGGTGTTGTTAACGCCGTTTGTTTTCTTTGGTTGTGTAAATGAAATGGAGATATGGACGGTTGGTATTCACTCATCTTACCTTACAGATTGGATGATGGGTATGTTATGTTAGGTTGCCACGTGTTGGAAGTCTTTGTGGGTGAGGAAGTTTTTTTTTTTTTTTTTTTTCGCCAGACAGCACCAGAATCAAACCCCTAAGCTGTAATCTAGGAATTCAACCCCTGACCAATTGGGCTAATAGCAGTTAGTTGAGGAAGGATTTGTTGATGGTCTGATGTCAACGAATATCAACTTATCCAATGAGCAACAATGCTTCTTTAGAATTGATATCAATGTGCAGGATAGTGGATAGTGGAATCGATTAATCTGACGGAAAACAACAACTACTTATGTTTTAGGAAAATGATATTCAGATTTTTATTATATTTGTTTTGCCTAAAATTGAAAAGTGAAAGCATAATTTTTCTTGAAACAGAAGAGTAATTCATCGGTAAACAATAAGGTATTCGACGAGGAAATAAAATCAATAATAATCGGGTTAGTCTCTTTTGCCCATCTGGCAAAACAACTCATGCTTGATCTATGCGATATCTCATATTAACTCAAAATATTATGGCATTTATTGGAATACTAAAATCGGTAAATATTGTGATTTATTTGAAGACTGAAATTTATTTACACATTCGTAACTAAAGCAGAACATATTATAATTCATACAACTTCATTCATAATATAAAAAAAAAAACAACTTAAAATCCCTTTTGAAATCTTCGAACAACTCCATCAGGATGATGTTCACTGTCATGTATCTTAGAACAAGGGTTATGGATAGAGTGTTTTCAATACTCATTCACTTTCAAATCCAGTGAGTAACTAGATGAAAGAGTGTGTTTTGGACCAAAGGAAAGTGAGATTAAGAGACTAAGAGACTGAACATCAGCGTGCTTAAACAAGAGAATTTGGCGGCTGATCATTAACCGCCAAAGTGTATATTTTTGTTAGATTAATAATAATATTAGTGTGAGATCCACGTTAAGAATTTTAAATAATTAAAAAGAGCAAAATTTTCATTTGGATTGTTCATCAGTAACTAGTCTTCAGCTTCTTAGTCTCCATTGTGACATACTCCTTCAAATGAATGAGTAACATAATTTGATCATTTTTTATCAAACTCTTTCACTTTAAGTGAGAGTTCTGATCCAATAGCCCCTTTCTCTTAGTTATCGTGCTAGTTATTAAGGTGGAACTGCAGATAGTTGTACAACAATATGGTAGCAATATGGTAGCATGTTTCGCTAGCTATAGCTTAATTATAGCGAAAGACAAGTATTATGGGGCATCGCTTGGCTTTAATGTGGCGAATACGTTTTCCTATGCTAGTGAGTAGAACACTCGTTACTAAGCGATGGGTCACAAAAATTCAGTTTCTATTTAGAAAAATATTTTATATGGGTTTGGTTGCAGAATTCACAATTTTCAGGAATGTATAATCCATGGGATTACAGACTCTGGAATTCATGTAAATCCCTTGTATATTTGATAACTCACTTAAAATTCCTAGAATTTATATAATTTTCTTGTTTTGAAGTTCATGTACTATTTGGCATTACCCATAGAATCTTAAAATTGTATATATGAGATTTTAGGGTTAAAATATATGGGTCCATAGATCTGTTGATAACTTCCCAACAAACCTTAGGGTGGGGGTGTCGGACTCCATATGGAGGATTTGCTGGAAACATGATTCAAAGGGATTTGGGCAACCAAATGTACCTAGGAAACGTAATTCCACTAAACCCCGTCAGGGGCGGAACTACATCCAGGCTTCTCATGGCTGAAGCCACCCCCAAAGAATCCCAAGTTCATATTTCCTAAGCCTATTTTCTGTTGGGCGGTAGAGTGTCATATCTTTTTTTTTTCTCTTAATCTTTTTAATCCATCACAAATTTGATAAAAAAGACAGTTCGACGAAAACTCAGTTTCCGTATACTACTGTTTTGCTAAGTGATGCGCATATAATAGTGGGAGGCAATGTCACTCTCATTTCGCTTGGCTATGTTTAAGCTATAGCTAGGCGAAACTCCCAACCATAATGTTTGGCTTTACTTAACTTAATATTATTCACAAACAACAGAGCAACCGAATTATGAGGCTGATTTTATCCTGCAATAGGAACTCTACCGCCTATTTGGTCAATTCGACTGACATTGAATCTTCTTCTTTGTGGTATTTCTAACAGTATGGGTGTAACCTCTAACACCTTACTTGTTGCTTCTCAAAGCACAACAAGAGGAATGTTGTAATCGCTCTTACTTGGGCATGTTATCTTAGGTTGGCTCTAATGGTGACTTAAGATTCAACATTCTTGGGTCACACACTTCATCAAAATTCAACGTCCAAGCGTAGTGGGAATTCAAGATTCAAAATAAAGACGTCATTTGAAATGGTGTATGATGTATCAACCGTTAGATCACCAACGATCTATATGATCCTGATGCTTGAATTTCCATAAAGTATTTCCTAGACGCCATTTGGAATGGCATCCAGTGCTTTTTTGGGATGCCAACCCTAATTGCGTCCTGGTGTTGATTTCATCTCATGCCCAATGAAACAGAAGAACGCTTGTTGAATTCAAGCTAACTGCGACACATAAACGACACTTTGAGGGGAGGAATTTGAATCTTACCTCCCCACTAGAGCCAGCCTTAGAGGGAATAAAAGAGCGAATGAACGAACAAAAAAAAAAAAAAATTGTCCAAGAAAAGTTCCTCACATGATGAAATGCGATTTGTGTCCATGACGAGAGATGTAGGTCGGATAGGACCGATACCAAGATTAAGTACACTCACGTGAATTAGTAGACTGGATACAGCAAGAACAACTGTCTAAGCGTAAAATTTACTCTAGTTCCATACGCAGCAAAATGGGATTACTTACACACATACTTTTGACAGTGATGAGAATTTTCTTTTCAGACCCCCCCGCCACTTTGAACAAAACAAGAAAAGTAGGTGATATAGCAGTAAGCAGATAAGATACAATATATATTGGTTAGGATATCGTAGTCAGTGGTCACACACACTATCAAATATATCTTCGCAACAAAGCAAGACAACAAGAAAGAATAAACCCCCAACAATTTATCCTTATAAAAATGACTACACTTTTGGATTATCCTTTGTTTTAGCTTGGTTTACAGACAAATTAAGATTTCTCAACTATATCCATTAAATAATATAAATGTCACCAAATTTTGGCACTGTGCTCTGGACCAACTTCTGCAAAACAGAGGTCACCATAATTACTTGTCACTCCATTGCCAGTATATGCTCGTCAGGTTTGGCTGTACTCCATAGGCTTCACGGGTCCGGTGTGCACTGTCCAAATGCCCCTCAACATTTATTTGTCTCGCCATCACATACCTGAGAAAGAAGGTGTATTCAGCTGAAAGTTCAACATTTCATACTAGTCCTATACTGTTTGGTGAGATGTTTGGCGTCAAAAGAAAAGAAAAAGAATACGAAAGGAGACGATACCAACGCTTTCATTGCCTTGTATTTAAATCAAGCCTGTTACATTGGCGGCATGGTTTATTAGAGGGGCGGCAATGTAATAGTAATGTCCCTCTAGTTGGTTAGACGATGTCTTATTGGGAATGTAAATTGACTAGATTACCCTCCCATTTTTTTAACCTAAATCAAAGTTAAATTGAAAATTTGTTTTCTTTCTTCTTCTCTTTTCCTCCTCCCATCAACCGTAACCTCCATTAAAACTCAAAATTCCATCGTCTTCGATTAATCGACGATTCGAAAATTAATCAAGTGTAGTGTAATGACTTATATGAAGTTGTTGATGGTGGTCTTTAGTTTAGGATTAAAATCGTAAAATGCTAAACCCTAGCAGACACTTAAAACAAGCATTTACTAGGCGCATTAATGAAAACTATTAATATGTCCCCAATAATTACCAGGGTATATTTTTTCAAATTAGGGTTACGACAAACCAAACCCTAATTCACCACGCGTGCCAATGGAAAATCATGCTAGCCACGCCTAGCCCAAGCTAGACGCACCATGCCAATCGCACCGTGCCATGGCCCTAGCTATGCTAGCCGCATCACGTGTGCTAATGGCAAATCATGCCAGCTGCACCCTACTGCGCCAAGGCATGCCAACCATGCTAGCCGCACCCCGCGTGCCAATGGAAAATCATGCCATCCACGCCTAGCCCAAGCTAGATGCGTCATGCCAATCGCACTGCGCCATGGCCCTAGCTATGCTAGCCAAATCTCGTGTGCCAATGGCAAATCATGCCAGCCACACCCCACCGCGCCAAGGCATGCCAACCATGCTAGCCGCACCCCGCGTGCCAATGGAAAATCATGCCAGCCACGCCTAGCCCAAGCTAGCCGCTCCATGCCGATCGCACCGTGCCATGGACCTAGCTATGCTAGCCGTACCCCGCGTGCCAATGGCAAATCATGCCAGCCACGCCTAGCCCAAGCTAGCCGCACCATGCCATGGCCCTAGCCATGCTAGCCACGTCTCGTGTGCCAATGGCAAATCATGCCAGCCACACCTAGCCCGAGCTAGTTGCGCCATACCTTGGCCCTAGCCACGCCATGCACCCATGGAAAACCTTTGTCCCCAAATGCCAAACCACGCCAAGGCATGCCACGATAGCCTGGCCATGCCGCTGTCCCTCGTGAAATCTTCCTGAGTTTTACTTTCGGGATGTTTTGCCCTCCCGAATGAGTTCAAAACCTAAATATCCCCTCGTAAGGAGGTAGGAAATTCTTTTCCAATTGATTTGAGGGGCGGACCATCAAAATCCGAGTCCGTACTAGAATTCTATAGCGGTTCTAGTGAAGGGAACCAATTAGGGTTTCTAAACCAAATTGAAACCATACGCCCATCAACGGCTGCCCTTCAATCCCAGAAGCAAATCCTGGCCGTATAAAGTCTCCTCATGACTTTATACCTAGCTTGGTCACGTACCTAGCCAAGCTCCTCACCATGGCCCCTCATGCCGCGCCACCATACTGGCCTTCCCCATGCGACTACCAAATTGAAGACAGGCGCCCATCAACGGTTGCCCTTCAATCCCAGAAGCAAATCCTGGCCGTATAAAGTCTCCTCATGACTTTAGCCCTAGCTTGGTCAGGTACATATCCAATCTAGCCGCGCCATGCCTCACCATGGCCCCTCATACCGCGCCACCATACTGGCCTTCCCCATGCGGCTACCAAATTGAATCCAGACAACCATCAACGGTTGCCCTTCAATCCCATGAGAAAACCCTGGCCGTCTAAAGTCCCCTCACGACCTTAGACCCGAAACCATACCTTGGTCGCGCACCTAGAGCCCGTGGAAAATTCTTGGCTCCTCATGCCAAGTCTAAACACACCCTAGCCGTGCCACCCTGTTGGACCTAATTACACATCTACCAAAGCGAAGGCGTGCAACGATCAACGGTTGCCCCTCCTCTCAAGATGCAACATCTCGATCGTCGAAGGTCACCTGTCTAGCAAGTTCCCCAAGCTAGACTCGCCAAGCCACCACAACGATTTACATGTCTTCCAAAACGTTCGAGACATCAACACAAATTGGGGGATACTCATTAGGGTTTTGGTTTGGTGGTCTATAGCGTGCGGCATGCACAAATGCCCGTTTCAAGATAGTGTAATAGGAGTACGGCGGTCAGTAAATGAAATAAGCAACGGTGAAACGCTCCTTCATAATGGGACATCAATTCCATTAAATCCCATCAATGCCAGGGGTTACCACCTCTTCCCATTTAACTCACATGTTTCCTTCTATTATGATACCAGAGTACGTTTCTTTCTTGACTTGTATAAATAGGCTTACCTATTTCCACCAGAACACAAGTTCAGGGTCAGGAAAAAAACACCGCACTCAGAAAAGCAACTCTTGCTAGATTTCCCAAAGCTTTCACCTTCTGATACAAGTCAAGTGCTACTCTAGAATTATTCTGGTCTTAACACTCTCTTCGCTTACCTCCCTAAACCAACCCTTCTCCTCCACTTTGTGACCGAAGCAAGTCTGGAACGACCATTTCTTGGTTTAGGCCGGACTTGTACAGATTGATCTCTCGAACTTAAAAGTACTCCCTTGCAGTACATTGTTTAGGGTTTAAACTGTTTCTTACCTTCACACCTGCAATTACGAAAACCGGTAGAAACTATTTTTACCTATAAACATTTGGCGACCAAAGCGGGAGGATTGATCTATCGATCACAATGCCAATTTTTGACTGTCGATCTCGTTTTTCGACCCAGGCGTCGAGATGGTAGGGGAAGGCGACTCACTCCGACTCAGTTACCCGTCGGCTTGATTATCATTCATGACACGACAAGGGATGACTGGGGACTTCCCAGGGGATAGAAGCAGACAAGATCCGCCCAAGGATCAACGACTCGGTTGTTAGACGGCTCATTAACGACTTGGGACTTCCCATGGCGGTGTTTCCCATAAACTCGGTCTTACACCTGGAAGGCTCACTTTTCATCAAGAGACCTGAAAACCAAGTAAGTCTTACCTAGACGAGATACTTGGTTTTCTATTTCAAGTTTTCAATACAAGATGCATAGTTTACCCCATGTCACCTACCAACACACGGTTCCATGGTTTTTCTGGGATGACCGTGTCACTTTCAATCACAATAAAAAATAATCCTAAACAATTCAATTCTAATCATCTCATTCAAAAAATCCAAAACCGTCAAGGTAGCATTTATCTATTAACCGAAGAAAACCAGGAAATCAAAAAACCATAAACCATGCGCTTTGTTTGCCTTTCAAAAAAAAAAAAAATTGAAAGAGAAACGCTGGAGTACATAGCTGGAATATGCTTTCCCACTTTATCACTATTACGCTACCGCTAACACCAGGACGTGATAACAAATATACGAGGTAAAAAGGGGAGTCAACCCCTTTCATAAGCATAACACTTTTGTAATTTGAATAACAAAGGATTTCATGTTTGAGATACGTATGGGAAGAGGCAACTGGGCCCGCAAGAACAAGTTCGCGCCACGCCAAGCTAGCCTCATTTCAAGCCAGCACTGTGCCAAGCCAACAGTTCACGCCATGCCCAGCCAACGGTCCATGCCGTACCAAAGTCCAAAGCCAGCGTCCACGCCAAGCCAGTGCCCATTCCAAGATGATCCAGCGCTAACTAGATGCGCTTCCAAGACGTGCTACCCAGACATACCTACCAGAGGCGCTTCCCAGACGTGCTTCCCATACGTACCTACCAAAGGCGCTTCCCAGACGTACATACCAGAGGCGCTTGCCAGACGCGCTTCCCAGACATGCTTACCAGACGCACATGCCGCATGCGCATGCCATCCGCAATACCACACTTTGCGCTAACAGTTTGCATCCTCTCAGCGCTAACATATTGCGCCCTTCCAGCACCATCCTCGCCCTTCGAAACAACGCCATGGCTCCAGCACTTCGTGATCAAAACTGTGTCATCTCTGCACGATACACTTACGATCACCAGAACCAGAGCCGCTTCCGCCACCCCAACGGTTCTTCAAGCATGACAGCTCCAATCATCACCAGGGACGCTACTCCACCATCAGGGCAAGTAACTGGAAGAGACGGAAGAAGCCGACCTCCTTTTATCACTATTTATTTGATTAAAAGACAAAAGACACTTCAGCAGGACGTACGTTTATAGATGAAGAGGCTCGCGTTGCTCTTGAATGCCCAGTAGAAGGGGATCAACAATCCAATTTCATCACACGTAAAAATGAGGAATGACTTCTCCAAAATCGAGGAAAAGAAAATCAGCAACCCTCCTGAGTTCACAGAGACCCTCTTCCCGTCAGGACCTGCACGATGGGAACTTGGCCCACTAAGTCGTACAGTCTATAATGAAACATCTGTGGAAAGCAGGCGTTTCAGCCAGGGAAGCCGTTTTCAAACCCCAACCTCTCCTGAAAAGCACGATCAATAAATGAAACAGGGGTCTTCTATCCTATGTACACTTGAGAGATGTCGATTTTGACAGAACGTGACGTAGCCTCCGACTTCAACATATTAACCACCAAGTCTTTGAGAATGGCAAGGCGTCGTCTCAACATTCTCCAGCAGTAGCTCCTCTTCAACGTTCGCTTCAACACCACTCCTTCCTGCAAAGGTTCATGCCGCCACACTCCCCATGTCAAGGATCATGGTCGCAGCCATCCAATATTCGTAGTCATGGCCACCCTTTGGTCCATCCCACTGTTGATGGTGGATTTCTATTTAAAGGCTAAAATTGTAAAAAGCCAATTTTTGTAAGCTGACGTCCTGCAAAGGATAAAGCCTTCAGGCGATGAATATTTCTCGCCATATTAATTCATTGGAGCATGTGCAACCATCAATGAGAATTAAAACCTACCCAGAACGGAGCATGTGGCAACCATCCCGACGGAGCATGTGGCAACCATCCCGACGGAGCATGTGGCAACCATCCCGATGGAGCATGTGGCAACCATCCCGGTTTTCTGTAGGTATACAACATTACTATTAATGCTTTAATTAAAGCCTTGTGTTCGACATGCAAACACCCGTAGGCTACCTGACGGAAGGTTATACTACCCCCGTCGAACGCATGCAAGACTACCCATGTTAGTCTCACTTGCTGAAAACAAACCCAAAAATATATCTCATCCGTCCAACTTTGCAGGAATATATGGAGGGTGTAGATATAGATTCAGGGGGTCCTGAGCATGCTACCATGAACACCTCGGACCCACATTCACACATGACCGAACGGTCAAGACCAACTACGGTTGGTCCTTCCAAAACGTGCGCTCAAAGTGAGCATGACGCACGGCTAGGGTTTCTTTTAATCGTGAGCGTCCAACTTCACCGGCATAGTTGGAAGGCTTAGATTATACCCTAAAACAAGTAGTGAAGTGATGGTATACCATTGGCGGTCCCACTTTCTACCTACATGACCGACTCCCTCATAGGAAAGCCGTGGTGCAAGAAACGATTGCCCAAACAAGGCTAGATTAACGCCTTATGCAGGTTGAGAAGATCCAAAATGATCACGACCATCCGACTTCGCCGGCATAGTTGGATGGCTTATATTGCGCCCAGGGTCATAGAGCAAGCATGTACATGCTCACCGTCGACCCAAGATGTTGCATACATGGTCGGTATCCCCAAAAGAGGCGCGCGCAACCCAAAACCGATTGCCCAAAGTGGCCGGTCCAAAGCCCTAATTAGGGTTTGCGGCGCAGAAACATCTCGAGCGTCCATCTTCGCAGGCTTGGACGGAAGGCCAAGATGGAGACTTAGAAGGAACCGAATATGCTAGCATGACCACCGTGGGCCCGGATTCACGTCTAGCTGATCGGCCAAGACCGGCGGTGATCAAGCTCCTCGGTATGCGCGCCCAAAGGTGACATGTCACGGCCCCTCCATAAATTCTAATATCGACCACTCGTCTTTGCCGCCTGAGTCGAGTGGCTTAGATTAAATCTTTGCGAGTCAAGCAGGCATGTGCGTGAACACCATTGTACTACCTCCATGCAAGGCTGATCAGTTCCTCCATTGGAACTCTCTAAGCACGCAAACGTTTGGGCCGAAAGAGGCAGCATGCGCGCCTCCCATCCAACGGCCGCAAGCAAGGCTACGAGTTATCTCGTCCGTCCAGCTTTGCAAGCTTGGAAGAATGGCTTAGGGTGCGAATCAACCAGCAAACAAGGTATCACTATGACCACTATCCGTCACTCTTCTTCACAAGGTAACAGACCAAAGCATGGCCTGTCTATACAGCCTCCAAACGGTTACCTGAAGATGGCTGCATGCGATATTATACCAAGTTCATGGTTCACCCTGCACTATTTTTTGTGGGTCCCGCGATCCACACACTCGAGACATTAATCACGTCACAACTGGGGGATACAAACTGGGGTATTGGTCTGGCGGTTTACAACGTGCAGCGTGCAACGCGCCATCACAAGAACGTGTTAGGAAGACATGGGCGGTTAAGTCAAGATGGGAGAAGTGGGCATCTCTGATCGTGTGACACTCACACACAACTCCACTCTTCCCTCACTCCACTTCCTCCACTTCCCACGAGAGACGTGAAGAAGGCTTAATGACTTGTATAAATAGGTTCTCCTCCCTATTTCCAAAAACAGAAGTTCGAACAACACAGAAAACCAAGTTTTAATCGTATTCAACACCCAGATCTTGCCTGAAACATTTGCTAGCCTGCTCAAACTTCTGTTAATAAGTCATAAAATAGCCTTCACCTTCATACTCTCAACACCTTCTTCGCTTCCCTCCCTAAGATCAACCTCACATCCTTCACATGTGACCGAAACAAATCTGGAACGACCTTGTCTTCGGTTTAGGCCAGAATTGTATAGATTATCTCTCGAATCAAAGTGCTCATCGTGCAGCACATTTTTTGAAGGTTTAAACTCACTTCTCATCCACACACACCCAAAATTACCTAAACCTGCAGAAGTAGTTTTCTCCCACAAACAATTGGCGACCACAGTGGGAGGTTAATCTCTCGGTTGTGAAGTCGATTTCTTCAGTACCAATTCAATTTCTCTGATTTCAAGAATGGTGGTTCTTAGGTCTGGATCAGCAACCAACGATGGAGTTAGCACCGACAACACTTCTGGTGGCGCTGATATCCCAATTACTGGTGTTACAGTGCAACCCGCCAGTGCAACCAATGTGTCTCGTGGAATCGCGTCTTCTATCATTAGTAGTAGTGGATCAGGAGCATACATTCCAGTAGGCGTGACACCTCCCATTACAAGAGCCAGAGCAGCCGCAAATCCTAGTATCTTCTCAAGTGTAATGCCTCCAGCGGTCACCAGAGCGACAACTTCCACCCCTTCATCAGGACGAGGAACTGGAGGATCAAGGGTAGGACCATCTCCCATTACCATCGCAGATTTGATGGAGAGGAAGGAAGTCCTTGCTAAGACTCAAACGGATATGGCTGCAACTCATAAAGAGGTACTCACTCTTCTTAATATATTAACTGATCGATTGCCAAAGATCCTCGACAGCCCATGGAGCCAACATGGAGCGCATTCAACATACCCAGAGAAGGTACTTCAACAACGCAGGCCTACATGGACCTGATAAAAGAAGCAACATCAGATATGGGCGGTCTTATCATGGAGACTCCTACACTGGGGACTGGTCCTTACAACGATCATCCTCATTTTGACAACTTTACTACGAACTAGAGACCAATGGAGCAGGAAGTGTCATCTCTAGTGGAAAGCTTGTGTAAACTCTTACATCTCTCGATGAATCAGCAGGCGGAGACGTTTGCTGCAATTAATCAGATATATCTGAATGTGCACCTGACTCCTTCACGTCTAGGAGTATTAACCGCATCGGAAGCATATGTAAATGATGTTACATTTACAGTGGACGACATGATGACGGAGGAAGGTGACAACCGGCCCCTACATGTTGCTGCACGCATCAAGGGCTCAGAGTTTAGGAAGGCCCTCATCGACACAAGAGCGTCTTCGAATGTGATTACCCTCAAGGATCTCAGGACATCCAAGATTCTCCCCTGCAAGATAATACGGAAGCCTACCACAATGACTGACTTGAAGGAAACCAGACCAGCACATACGGGGTTTTCCCTTCAACATATCATCAGTTCCTGAATACCATGCTGGATAAAGACGTTGTCTGTAATCCTGCATCACTATCTCATTACGCATCGATGTATGAAGTGGAGTTATTCGAACCAAGAGAAGCTCCGCGGGAAGAACCATACAAATTTCATTGCATCCCACTCCCTGTGTGGATGTCAATCCGGGAGGAGGACCGAATTGCATCATTAAGGGTTATTCCTCCCAATGCATATTCGCTGACAAGGCGTTCTTATTCATCTAGTGAAGCAGCGAACCATGTTCACACCAAGAGGGAGACTGATGCACGTTCTCCCCTACCAATGGAATGATACAACAACGAACCACAAGAACAAGTGCTAGATGCTCCACAACATCTGCAAGACGACACCAACCCCATAACTGATGATCTCGAAGATGAGGAATCTCCTAGGCCTATCTCCATCAGCTCTACCTTGTGTAGGGATGACTCTCCTCTTCCTAACATCGACATGCTAGTAGGCTCCACCAGCAGACACGGCATGTTCTCCTTCATGGATGGTTACAGCGGCTACAACCAGATAAGGATGTACGAGCATGACGCAAGTAAGATAGCTTTTCGAACTTCTCTCGGAAATTTTTAGTATATTGTACTGCCATTGGGTTAAAATAATTCTGGTACAACATATCAACGCTTTATGGCGGCAATCTTCCACGGGAGTTGATACCTCAAGGGAGAAGCCTCAAGAGGATAATGATTTCCACGCGTCATGTCGAACAAAATCGAGTCACTCTATCAGACAATGGTGCATGTCTACCATGCTATGTTGGAGAATCTACACTTTTGGTCATCCTATGGAATTCATGAAGTTATTGAACACTCATCAACGACAGCATCCACCCTGCTAGAAAGCACCAGGCCTGCCAGTAATGAAGAGCCTCATGATGTTTGTGGAAGCATACATCCCACCAACAGGAAATACAATCTTCAGCCTTCCATAAGCAGTTTAGTTGAAGCAAGAAGAGGAAAGCCACCGAGATACAACGTCCTGCGCGTCCAACATCACCAACTCCAACTCCAGCACCCTATGCACAACTGCCGCAATGGTGAAACAACGTCAAAGATATTCCATATCTGGATCGATGATAACTACATCAGTGAGATATCTTTCAGAATTTGTCTAAAGTAGAAGAAGTAGTTGCTTTACCAGAGGAGTGTGACTGGGACTGCTTAGCACCGCCCATCTCGAAGACATCCTCATGAACCTAGCGTGGCAATACCTATCAAGTCGAAAGCTCTAGATACTCGTGGGCAGGGGACTGTATTCCCCTTCTCTATTTCATGAAAAAACATCAAGAAAGCCATTGGTTCCAGCTTATCTTTCTAAACGAGACGATCTTTACCGAAGAGTGCCAAGTTCGTGCAAGTTTCCACCACACCTCTCCCTGCCAGTTTCTAATCACTATTGTTGCTAATAACCGGGAATGTAAGATGGAGACACATAGATCACGCTTTGGGACTGAGGCTCATCATGAGATTCCTTCGCCATTAGTCAAGAACTTCTCCAATAGATGGTCAATCAAGAAGCATGTAAAAGGAAAACCGAATCGAAGAAGGAGCCTCTTCAACACTCTTCAGGAGCCTCCAGCATGTTCGCTTCAGAAGCCTGATTCAACACTCTTCAGGAGCCTCCAGCATGTTCGCTTCAGAAGCCTTCTTCAACGCTCACCAGGAGCCTCCTCCATGCTCGCTTCTTAAGCCCTCCATGCTCGCCTCAACACTCTTCAGAGCCTCCAGCATGTTCGCTTCAGAAGCCTGCTTCAACGCTCACCAGGAGCCTCCTCCATGTTCGCTTCAGAAGCCTGCTTCAACGCTCTCACCAGGAGCCTCCTCCATGTTCGCTTCAGAAGACTGATTCAACACTCTTCAGTATCCTCCAGCATGTTCTCTTCAGAAGCCTGATTCAATACTCTTTAGGAGCCTCCAGCATGTTCGCTTCAAAAGCCTGATCCAACACTCTTCAGGAGCCTCCAACATGTTCGCTTCAGAAGCCTTCTTGAACGCTCACCAGGAGCCTCCTCCATGATCGCTTCAGAAGCCTGCTTCAACACTCTTCAGGAGCCTCCATCATGTTCGCTTCAGAATCCTGCTTCAACGCTCACCAGGAGCCTCCTCCATGTTCGCTTCAGAATCCTGCTTCAACGCTCTCACCAGGGAGCCTCCTCCATGTTCACTTCGAAGCCTACTTCAACACTCTTCGGAGCCTCCAAGCATGTTCGCTTCAAAGCACGCTTCAACGCTCTTCGGGAGCCTCCAGCATGTTCGCTTCAGAAGCCTGCTTCAACGCTCACCAGGACCCTCCAGCATGTTCGCTTCAGAAGCCTTCTTCAACGCTCACCAGGAGCCTCCTCCATGTTCGCTTCAGAAGTCTGCTTCAACACTTTTTAGGAGCCTCCTGCATGTTCGCTTCAGAAGCCTGCTTCAACGCTCTCACCAGGAGACTCCTCCACGTTCGCTTCAGAAGCCTGCTTCAACGCTCTCACGGGGAGCCGTCTCCACGCTCGCTTAAGAAGCTATTTCAACGCTCTATACAGGACCCGCATTTACATTTGATCACACAAAGTTCATCAAAGCAGGCACATCAAGCATGCAGGTGCAGGCAAAGTTGAGCATGCATGCATAGCATGCAGGCGCAGGAAAAGTTGAGCATGCAGGCATAACATGCAGGCGCAGGCAAGTTTGAGCATGTAGCATGCAGGAAAGGTTGAGCATGCAGGCGCAGGAAAGGTTGAGAATGCAGTCATAACATGCAGGCGCAAGGTTGAGCATGCAAGCGTAGCATGTAGGCGCAGTCAAGGTTGAGCATGTAGGCATAGCATGCAGGTAGCATACAGGCGCATGCAAGGTTGAACATGCCTATCAAGTAGGCACAATAATCCCAGATCAAGCAGGCGCATGATGAGTCCCACGGTTAAGAGAATTAGGCGGGCCCACATGCATATCAAGAAATCATAGGACATGGACAAAGTTTGAAAACGTGCACACGATGGACCCATGTTCGATCGAAGCATGCACAACTTCCCATGTTTGAAGAAAACATGCCCAAATCATGTTCCACGTTCGATCACGCAGGCGCAGTAGACCCATGAACGAAGCAAGCGCAACAGTCCTTCGATTAGGCACAACCCCACGATTGAGCATGTGAAGTAGTCCCTCGATCGAAGCAGGAATAACAAGTTCGACTGAAACAATCAAGACCTACATCATGCTAGGGGAACGCTCGCCTGCACGCCTCTTAAACGTGACATCCTCCGAGGATAGGATAACCCGTCTCTCCTGGTAACATCTAACTTTGTCTTATAAGTTTTGTCTTTAAACTGTCACCATCTCATGCCTACCCTACAATAGTGTAACCATTGCATGCTAGGCAGGGGACTTAATGTTGATGGTGGATTTCTATTTAAAGGCTAAAATTGTAAAAAGCCAATTTTTGTAAGTTGGCGTCCTGCAAAGGATAAAGCCTTCAAGCGATGAATACTTCTCGCCATATTAATTCATTGGAGCATGTGCAACCATCCCTGAGAATTAAAACCTACCCAGAACGGAGCATGTGGCAACCATCCCGACGGAGCATGTGGCAACCATCCCTTTTAAGAGGTATACAAACATTACTATTAATGCTTTAATTAAAGCCTTGTGTTCGACATGCAAACACCCGTAGGCTACCTGACGGCAGGTTATACTAGCCCCGTCGAACGCATGCAAGACTACCCATGTTAGTCTCACTTGCTGAAAACAAACCCAAAAATATATCTCATCCGTCCAACTTTGCAGGAATAGATGGAGGGTGTAGATATAGATTCAGGGGGTCCTGATCATGCTACCATGATCACCTCGGACCCACCTTCACACATGACCGAACGGTCAAGACCAACTACGGTTGGTCCTTCCAAAACGTGCGCTCAAAGTGAGCATGACGCACGGCTAGGGTTTCTTTTAATCGTGAGCGTCCAACTTCACCGGCATAGTTGGACGGCTTAGATTATACCCTAAAACAAGTAGTGAAGTGATGGTACACCATTGGCGGGCCCACTTTCTACCTACATGACCGACTCCCTCATAGGCAAGCCGTGGTGCAAGAAATGATTTCCCAAACAAGGCTAGATTAACGCCTTATGCAGGTTGAGAAGATCCAAAACGATCACGACCATCCGACTTCGCCGGCATAGTTGGATGGCTTAGATTGCGCCCAGGGTCATATAGCAAGCATGTACATGCTCACCGTCGACCCAAGATGTTGCATACATGGTCGGTCTCCCCAAAAAAGGTGCGCGCAACCCAAAACCGATCGCCCAAAGTGGCCGGTCCAAAGCCCTAATTAGGGTTTGCGGCGCAGAAACATCTCGAGCGTCCATCTTCGCAGGCTTGGACGAAAGGCAAAGATGGATACTTAGAAGGAACCGAACATGCTAGCATGACCATCGTGGGCCCGGATTCAAGTCTAGCTGATCGGCCAAGACCGGCGGTGATCAAGCTCCTCGATACGCGCGCCCAAAGGTGACATGTCACGGCCCCTCCATAAATTATAATCTCGACCACTCGTCTTTGCCGCCTGAGTCGAGTGGCTTAGATTAAATCTTTGCGAGTCAAGCAGGCATGGGAGTGAACACCATTGTACTACCTCCATGCAGGGATGATCGGTTCCTCCATTGGAACTCTCTAAGCATGCAAACGTTTGGGCCGAAAGAGGAAGCATGCGCGCCTCCCATCCAACGGCCGCAAGCAAGGGTACGAGTTATCTCGTCCGTCCAGCTTTGCAAGCTTGGACGAATGGCTTAGGGTTCAAATCAACCAGCAAACAAGGTATCACTATGACCACCATCCGTCACTCTTCTTCACAAGGTAACCGACCAAAGCATGGCTTGTCTATACAGCCTCCAAACGGTTACCTGAAGATGGCTGCATGCGATGTTATACCAAGTTCATGGTTCACCCTGCACTATTTTCTGTGGGTCCCGCGATCCACACACTCGAGACATTAATCACGTCACAACTGGGGATAAAAACTGGGGTATTGGTATGGCGGTTTACAGCGTGCAACGCGCCATCACAAGAACGTGTTAGGAAGACATGGGCGGTTAAGTCAAGATGGGAGAAGTGGGCATCTCTGATCGTGTGACACTCACACACAACTCCACTCTTCCCTCACTCCACTTCCTCCACTTCCCACGAGAGACGTGAAGAAGGCTTAATGACTTGTATTATTAGGTTCTCCTCCCTATTTCCAAAAACAGAAGTTCGAACAACACAGAAAACCAAGTGTTAATCGTATTCAACACCCAGAGCTTGCCTGCAACATTTGCTAGCTTGCTCAACCTTCTGTTAGCAAGTCATCAAATAGCCTTCACCTTCATACTCTTAACACCTTCTTCAATTCCCTCCCTAAGAACAACCTCACATCATTCACCTGTGACCGAAAAAAATCTGGAACGGCGCCGTGTCTTCGGTTTAGGCCAGAATTGTATAGATTATCTCTCGAATCAAAGTGCTCATCGTGCATCACATTTGTTGAAGGTTTAAACTCACTTCTCATCCACACACACCCAAAATTACCTAAACCGGCAGAAGTAGTTTTCTCCCACAAACACCCACCAAAACTCGTGACCATTGACAGTTTTGCTCGCTTGCGCATCCAACCAATCCTTTTACTTCCATGGGTGCCCATATAATTCTATCCAACCTAATTTGTTACCGCGATAATACAATCTCTTCTGGTTACATCTACTACCAAGAACTATTACCGCTCATTTGTTGATATCAGCTAGAGCTTCACCACAGCAACAATTACTACAAAGGTAACCCATACTACTCCATGTTCTGGGTTCCACGTGAAAAAATTAGCAAAATCAGCAGTATGAATGCACGATGGTGATGTCTTTATCATGGTCAACCCACTGACCATACAAGATGGAATCATGTAAACCATACTTGGGGACTGAGGGTATACACGGAATCCCTTCACTGTCAAGGCTCAGGAGACATAGTCAAGCAAAAGGCCACATCCACAACAAGGTCACCTTCTCTTTAAGGGTACAGCACAAGAGTATTATCATCTCTCTGTTTAGAAGACGCCTTCAACACTTTACAAGGCCGCAGAGGATCCCAAGCCTTCTCAGAGGAAAATAACTTCATAAACTAAAGAAAATGCGACTGGGGACTGCTCATTGTAGTCCATCCCGACGACCATCAAAGGCTCACGAGAAAACTCCAGAGACGCGGCCGAAACATTTCCTTGAAGAAACAGAGGGAGCCACGATAAACAACATAACTCCATCATTTTTACCACTTTACTATCCAGAGTGTTTCATCCATGTGATATTCTGAGCATCCCCAGCGTCACATCCAAAAAAGTACAATAAGCTTGTATCGAGTCTCGTGGATGTGGATTCAAGGAAATGCAATGAAAGTAGGCTACACATGGGGACTACCAGCACGGGGCGCCTTCACCTCCATCAACCAGGTTATTTCTAATTTCAACATCAGCACTGTCGACGTTTTACGAGCCGAAAGAATTTCTCAACATGAAGCCATACATGTGCATCGGAGACTCCAAAAGCACGCCACAAAGATATATTCTCATGTTCGGTCGTGTCATGATATCTAACAGAAATATAACTGGGGACTTCTCACCACATCCCAGTCCATACGGTAGTCCAAGACTCAGAAGTTGGTTTAATGCATGTTTCTTGGAACAAAGAAATGTAGCGCCCCCTAAGCTAACAGCTGACTAATCCAAGAGATTAACTAAATATAGAGGCACTAAAAACTAAAACTTTTTCTTAAACAATTAATTAAGAAATCTTCTACAAAACTTAACCCAAAACTAACCCCTCTCAGAATATATGTACAAGATATTCTCTCCAATGATACATATATAATAGTTATTTGGTTTTCAAATAAAATATACAACATAATAAATAACATAATAGAAGTTAATCAACTAGCGAACTCAACCCTTGAAGCTTTCGCTGTGCAACTCTGATCTGTCACAGAAACTGAAGTGGGAATAATTAACATTTAACCTTCTAAGTAATCATATGCAAGATTTGGAAGACAATAATGTTTTTCCGAAAATATTAAACAGTGACTAAGTCACTGAAAATAATCGTACATGTATATGGAACAAACTCCTTCGTCAAACAATGTACTAATATGGTTGTGAACCCCTAAATACCGGCAATTCACACCTATATAGCTATGGATGCCACCAAGACCATGGTGACCAAATCTATTCAGTAAAAGCTCTAGGTATAAATGTGAAGGAGCGTATCTTATATACCACAAGTGGAAATTCTCTTTTCCCATAACAATTCATGTTGACGACAAAACAATACAAGTCCTTTCCACATCGTGGAAAGATTCACATAAATAATAGGATTATCATAATGCATTTTAAATAAAACATGGAATGCAGAAACAGACAATGCATGAGTTTGTTAAGCATAATTTTTTTATAAAAGCAACTATAATGAATACAAAGAGTCAAATGCATTCCCACACCTTTTTGAAGACAAGCCACGCCTACCTCGAGATCCACTGGTTCATCCTTTGAATCGATCGTTGTTAATAATAACTAACTGTTAATCACACAAGAAGTCTAAGAGTCTAGCCAAAGTGTCTCAAACAAGAATCATACAAATCTATTTAATGGTTTTAAGCCCATTTATGACTCTATACATCTTCATTATCCATCTCTTGCATTTCTAAAGGTTTATTAATTCAATTAGGTCAATTCTAAAGTCCAATAACTAAGTCTTATGAACATCGAGCATCTACAACTTTGTAAAAGAAAGCAAAGGCTAACTCAGACCATAAGTGGTCCACACACTAATTAAGATTGTTGGCCTTAAGGCCAAGCCCATGATCCTGATTCGGCACAGCCCACTAGTCCGGCCCACTACACAAGACCTTCCCAACTGGGTCAATCTAACGGTCACTGATGGTCAAATGGGTCAACTAACAGTCCACGTCCAGTCAAGGTCAAGTCCAGGGTAAATGGTCAACGAGTCAAATATGAATCGGTCAACTGAGTCAATACCATTGACTCAGTGGGTCAAACCTATACAAAACGATTTGACTCAGTCAGATTGACTAAGTCGGTTAGAGTCAGATACCTGACTAGGATAAATGCCACAAGGCCAAAATACTTGCACAGGCCAGAGCCATTGCTCAGGCCAAAGATATGGTAATGCAAAACTATTGTGCAACATTAAAACTCTAAACTTTAACAACTCTAACTCAAGTTCAGTTCAATCTAATAATAATATATTCATTTAAAGAAAACAATAACCTCAATTACAGATTCAGCATTACCTTCAGGTGGCAGATGCAAGCCTTGCCACCAGAATTCCAGGGCTACAATAACTCTACTCATTATATTAGCACTACCAATTCAAGTCTACTAGCCCCTGTTAAACTCTGAACTTATCAAACTATACCCACCTACAACTTCCATATTCAATTCACCACTAATTCAACACAATTCTCTGCATTCAACAAACCAACACCACCTGTAATTCCGCTAACATATCTCCACCAGTTCCATTAGCTATAAATTCAACTCAAATTAACACATTCAATCTCAATTCAAGTAATCCTGCCCATTTAACTCAACATAACATTACTTTCACAAATACACCAACTCTTACCAAACTCCACTTGAGAACTCCATTTCAATTACTTACCAGAACCAACATTCATTCTAACATAAGCAGATTTTATAGTTCATTCACAGTCCATTGAAACTTATAAACTCAGTCAATAAAATTAAATACTTAGTAAATCAACTCAAACAACAATTACCTCAAAGTAATCCACTTCAAGGTTAATCCAACGCTATTATATATTCTGTCTCAATCAGCTTAACCACTGGAATCAACTCCTCAACTTCTACTCATCCAAAATCCTCAAGAACAAACCCTAATACCACATGAGATATCAACCCACTGTCTGAGAAAAGATTTCACCGGTAATCTCAACCCAATCTGTTAATTAACTTAATACCCACTTCTAATTTTAACTTACATCTTCTTAAATCAAAACCTCCTTTTTAATTTCTAAGAATACCTCAATCACAATTAAGAAGCCTAATTTCTGAAGTCAAAATTGAACTCACAGAAACATCCTCAACCTCGATTTGACTAAAACCCATCTCTAATCTTCCTTATAAACTTCCAATTTCATCTTCAAACTCTTATTTTGAATCTCTTGTAAACCCTAATTCTAATTTTTGGAAGAACACTTCAAAAACCTTGACTTCTTCAATCTCTAATTAATCTTAATCCTTAATCCTAATTCCTCCATTGTTCAATACCCATCTCAAATCCCCGTTTCTAAGGTTCAATTTCATCTTCTATAACTTCTTTGAGATATTCATACAAACCCTAACTTCACTTAATTCTTCGATTCATCATCAAAACAGCTTCAGAACTTCAATTAAATCTTTACCCATGACTCTTCATCTAACAACAGCTCCATGCAAATCTACATTCAAAACCAGAAACCCTAACTTACTGAATATCTCTGAACATCACTTCTTCTGAATCTAATTCAATCACACAACTATCTTCACCACTAACAATCGATTCTTGATATTTCCCCTCTTATTACAATCTCGAAATCTCGAGTTTGATTCACAAACAACTCTCGACTGAAGAACAGAAGAAACAGAGAAGAGAAGAAGAAAGAGGAAGGAAAAGAGAAAATGAGAATTTCTCTTCGACTTGGTCGTGATAAGGCCGACTCAAAATACTAAAGGCACCCGATAAAAGGATAAGGGCAGCCATGCGGTTAAGATCAAAACTGATGATATCTTCTTCATCCGATATCCGAATGACACGTTCGAGTAGTCCATCTCGCATAACTTTTCAAGACCTATCTAACGATACTATTTTCGTAGCTAGATCTTTGTTAGATTAATTCCTAATAATTAACGTTCGAGTTACACTAATCGAGTAATTAACGGCTAAGACGTCTCTTGACTAGTCTAATAGCGTTGACGATCTTGAGGGTCCTTACATTCTCCCCACCTTATATCATTTTCGTCCTCGAAAATCAGACCATCCCTATGGTCTTCAAAACTCCCCACCTTAAAGAATACTCCCATCTCTTGTCCAAGCGCAAACAACATAAAACAAATCACAACCTATATGGCTTTCTACAACTTAAATCTAAAATTTGCAGCTCTAAGTTCAACTACACTGATTTAGATTCTATCAAATAGGGAAGTCTAAATTTCTTACATGAAAATTTTCTATACTAATTTCTAAGTCAATAATTTACTGGCTCTAAGTATTTTGAAGGTATTCCATAATAAAGTTTCTCATTAAAATTTGGGATCTATTAGTTCACTAATAGAAGCAAGTCTCCCTTCAATGCTTAGTGATACAAGAATGCAGTTGCCCTGTCTAGGTTCACGACGCCTGACAATGCCTACTACCTAACAAGTATCACTCGAACACATCAGAATTACCAACCTCACTATTCCCCAGTGCTGGATTAACTAAGTGCAAACTTATTACGATTAACCAAGTGTTAATTTTAGTTTATCAAGATTAATTAGTCTTTAACTTCTATCTTAACTGGTGTAATTCTGATAAATTTTACTTCGTAAAATATATAAATAGTTTACATCATTTTAAACAATTTAATCATCAAATTTTATTTTATTTTTATTTATCATTATTATTTATTTATTTTATCATAATAATTAATCCAATTTCGATCTCACGTCAATTTATGATATCCAATATTTTTAGCTTTGCTGTAATACCATATATAATTTTTTTTAAATTCATTTACTATTTAAGAATAACTAATAATGTTATAAACATTTACAATATATCTATCTGTTTATTTCATTACACGACTTAATATGAGTAAATAACTGCAAACAATTTTTCATAGTTGTTTGGTATTAATATTTTATTATTATTCTTACATTTATTTCTTATTTCTTAGACCAATAAAAGTTAATCTCAATTAATCATAATGGCAAGTTTAATTTTATTATTAATACTCGATTTGTTTTTATCTAACTTTAATTCCTTAAATATATTTTATTGTTAAATAATCCTTAAGTTGTACTATTAATAAAATTTACATTTTGCTATCACTATCCAATAATTATTATTCAAATGACATTTACAATAACTCTAAATTTTATAGAAATGTGTAAAATATAATGTTATTAATTACTTATCTTATCAATAATTTATTGTCTTAATTATATTATCATTTTCATTATTGTTTTATCAAATTTTCTTATTTGATTACTAGTGTAACTAACATACAATTAAAATAATTGTTTAGTAATGATACTTAGTTTAATTTTTATTAAGCCCTAATCTTGTAAATATAATTTTACTCTCATGAAAAGATTGATATAACATATTTTATTTATTCAGATTGAATGCATATACTACGTCTTGTTAAATATTGGCGTTGGTAATTTAATATGATTCAAATTTTGAGTCTGTATAACATTTTTAATATGTCTTAATAGTCTTTAGATTTTGGGTATTAATAATAAGTATTTTATTCATAGGCAAATTATTTTCCTTTAAGTCTAATTTTGTACTACGCATTCAAGTACTATAAATATCGCTTCATGTGTATAATTTAGTAATTTAGTTAATCATTTATTAGACTAAAGATAATCTAGGTGTAAGATTGTTAAATTTAGTGTTTACTCTGTACTTATATGACTTCACGTTCTTTTATTCCTACTTAATAAGTCTTACTTATCTATCTGGTTTAAACACAAAACACAAAATTCAAATTTGTTATTAGTTAACTTTGCAGGACTTAATTATAAATGAGCACTAATAATTTTCCATGAATATTTAATCATAATCATTATTTTATCGCTATATATTTGTTAATGATATTTTAATTTAAATTATGCTCAATACAATACTAATTTTAATTTTAATAGTTCAAGTTTGTCATACTAACTTTTCATTTCAAAAGAAAATTAAATTTATTTATGAAAAAAGGATTCTATCAATATAAGAATTTATTTACTTTTAATTCTAATATTACACTAAATATGTGATTGTTATTATTACTATTTCATGTATGTTTGTTTCATTTTAACGATTTACTGAATCATTTATTCGACTAAAGAAAATTTCATTACATGGTTATTAACAAGTCGAGTCTTTTAATTATATACATTATATCTCACCTTTTACGTCTAACGTCTAATAAGTATTATTTTAACTGTCTAATTTAAACACAAAACTTACATTTCTAATTTGTAATTAGTTTAATTTACAAAACTTAACTATACACAAGTGTTACTAATTTTTCATAATTATTTAATTAATGAAAAGGCGCCACCAAGGCTTATTATAACTCAATATCAAAGGCTTATTTAATTAATTATAATTATTATTTTTATCATTATATATCCTTGTTGAAATTTTAGTTAAATTAAGTGTAATATAATACTAATTCATAAATGCTAACATTACTTTATTAAAATTATTATTAATTTTAGGGATATTTAACGTTTGGTACCCAGCAAATGTCCAACACCTAGCTTTGGTACCCAACATTCCAAATATTAAGGGTTGGTACCTGAATTTGTTAAGGACTCATTAAGTCAAGTGAAGTCAAACAGTTGACTTAACAAATCAAATATTGATTTTAATAATTTAAATATTATTTTTCGCACCCAAAAATGCCCTTTGATCCTACGGTCCTAAAAAATATCCAACATCAACCTTCGCTTTTATTATCAACTCGGTCTTAAATCTGCGCTAAACATTAGAGATACAAATAGTTAGCCGAATAGAAATGGGGATTCAAGTAATCTCTCGCTCGATTTGTTAGTTAGTCTTAGGATTTCGTGTGGTTGTATACATTATTCAAGTTTTACATGATTCAATTTGGTGATGAACCTCTTTGTCTTCTTCATCACTACAACAATTCTTCACAGCAACAATAGATTCTCATTAGAAATTCCGTGAGAGTAATTGTCCCTTTGTTTTTTTGTTTGAATTATGTTCTCGATGGTGATTTTTGGTTTGACTAAAAAAATTAGGTAAGAATCGTGCATGTGAAATAGTCGTGTTGCTCATGTAATGAGTTTCTTCCGTGATGTTAATATTCTTGAAGTTGGTGATTTATTTTAGCTGGATGGAGTAGATTCATGATGCAAGGCATAGTTTCGATGGGATTAGAAATTGGGTGGTGCTTGGATTTGAGTTAACAAAAGACAAATTGGTTGGATTCTAAATGGGTTTCATTGTGGAGATTTGGGGAACATTTTACAATGAAGTGTTGGCTGGAAAATAGGGATTTACAAGCACTTGTTATGCGTTGATTTATTATGTGTGAATGGTTAGAAAGAATTTATTGATTGCAGGAAGGAAATGATAGGGAATAGATTAGACATCAATGAATGTTGCATCTCCTCGCAACTAGAAACATGCACATCGACATGCTCGACAAAATGCCTCGAACAACTAGTTTTATCCCACCAAGTTTGCAATGGGTTTGAGTTGGATTTGATATCGAGAGAAAGCTGATGTTGTTGACAGGGGAACGTATATGAGCTATTTTCATTGTGGGTCAAGGTAGTGGTGAATGGTTGAGTCTACTACGAGTTCGAAGGCATTGGTGGTGATGTGGGGATGGTTTGAGCTAAGAATGACAAGTTTGCTAGCTAATAGTTCTGATAGGTGATGTTGCCATTGTTTTGTGGGTATTTTGATGAGCGAAGGACAAGAGTTAGAAGTTGACCTAAGATTTAGTTAGTAACGGATTTGTGGCGGTGGTTTGAGACCTAACAACAAAGAGAGCAAGGAAGAAATTGGATTTTGTAAAGGGTAAATTCACAAACCAATTTTATATTTTAATGAAAATTTAAATAAATGAAAATAATTTGGTCAAATGGAATATTTAATGGTGGTTGACGGTCAACGTCTGGTCAAGGTACCAACCCTTAATATTTGGAATGTTGGGTACCAAAGCTAGGTGTTGGACATTTGCTGGGTACCAAACGTTAAATATCCCTTAATTTTATGAAAGAATGCAACCACGGGCTTTTATTGAAAAACAACAAGTGAATTATTATTTTAACAACAAGTTACTTTTATTATCATCTATCTATAGTCGCTAGGCTGCCAACCAAAAGCTCTGTGTAATTTTTTAAATTGTTATTCTAACAACTCTTATAAATATTATTGAGTCCCAAAATATTATTAACATTTATGTGATTATAAACCGTTAATTTTACATATAAGTCAAGGTGCTTAACATTTATATATGTGACTTCCAAGATTTATCAAGACTACTAATCTCACTATTTTTAGTATTGACTCGTGTATGTGTTCATAATTTTAAATCATTTATTCTCTAATCTCCACTAGATTAATTATTGGTGTACCAACAATTTTTACTTCAATACCTAAACAAACAAAACAAGCAACCAAATAAATCTTTTAATTATTAATAGCTTTTAGTAATTAAGATTTATCTCACAACCCAACCCAGTTCTAAACTAATCTAGTTTACTAACTGGCACTGGGTAATTCTAACTATTCCCATATAAGATCTAATGATGAGTTCTGATACCAACTTTTTTAGCGCCTCCTAAGCTAACAGCTGACTAATCCAAGAGATTAACTAAATATAGAGGCACTAAAAACTAAAACTTTTGCTTAAACAATTAATTAAGAAATCTGCTACAAAACTTAACCCAAAACTAACCCCTCTCAGAATATATGTACAAGATCTTCTCTCCAATGATACATATATAATAGTCATTTGGTTTTCAAATAAAATATACAACATAATAAATAACATAACAGAAGTTAATCAACTAGCGAACTCAACCCTTGAAGCTTTCGCTGCGCAACTCTATCTCACACAGTAAACCAAGTGGGAATAATTAACATTAACCTTCTAAGTAATCATATGCAAGATTTGGAAAACAATAATGTTTTTCCGAAAAATATTAAACAGTGACTAAGTCACTGAAAATAATCGTACATGTATATGGAACAAACTCCTTCGCAAACAATGTACTAATATGGTTGTGAACCCCTAAATACCGGAAATTCACACCTATATAGCTATGGATTCCACCAAGACCATGGTGACCAACTCTATTCAGTAAAAGCTCTAGGTATAAATGTGAAGGAGCGTATCTTATATACCACAAGTGGAAATTCTCATTTCCCATAACAATTCATGTTGACGACGAAACAATACAAGTCCTTTCCACATCGTTGAAAGATTCACATAAATAATAGGATTATCATAATGCATTTTAAATAAAACATGGAATGCAGAAACAGCCAATGCATGAGTTTGTTAAGCATAAATTTTTTATAAAAGCAACTATAATGAATACAAAGAGTCAAATGCATTTCCACACCTTTTTGAAGACAAGCCACGCCTACCTCGAGATCCACTGGTTCATCCTTTGAATCGATCGTTGTTAATAATGACTAACTGTTTATCACACAAGAAGTCTAAGAGTCTAGCCAAAGTGGCTCAAACAAGAATCATACAAATCTATTTAATGGTTTTAAGCCCATTTATGACTCTATACATCTTCATTATTCATCTCTTGCATTTCTAAAGGTTTATTAATTCAATTATGTCAATTCTAAAGTCCAATAACTAAGTCTTATGAACATCGAGCATCTACAACTTTGTAAAAGAAAGCAAAGGCTAACTCAGACCATAAGTGGTCCACACAAAAATTAAGATTGTTGGCCTTAAGGCCAAGCCCATGAGCCTGATTCGGCACAGCCCACTAGTCTGGCCCACTACACAAGACCTGACCCAACTGGGTCAATCTAACGGTCACTGACGGTCAAATGGGTCAACTAAAAGTCCACGTCCAGTCAAGGTCAAGTCTAGGGTAAATGGTCAACGAATCAAATATGAATCGGTCAACTGAGTCAATACCATTGACTCAGTGGGTCAAACCTATACAAAATGATTTCACTCAGTCAGATTGACTAAGTCGGTTAGAGTCAGATACCTGACTAGGATAAATGCCACAAGGCCAAAATACTTGCACAGGCCAGAGCCATTGCTCAGGCCAAAGATATGGTAATGCACAACCATTGTGCAACACTAAAACTCTAAACTTTAACAACTCTAACTCAAGTTCAGTTCAATTTAATAATAATACATTCATTTAAAGAAAACAATAACCTCAATTACAGATTCAGCATTACCTTCAGGTGGCAGATGCAAGGCTTGCCACCAGAATTCCAGGACTTCAATCACTCTACTCATTATATTAGCACTACCAGTTCAAGTCTACTAGCCCCTGTTAAACTTTGAACTTATCAAACTATACCCACCTACAACTTCCATATTCAATTCAACACAATTCTCTGCATTCAACAAACCAACACCACCTGTAATTCCGCTAACACATCTCCACCAGTTCCATTATCTATAACTTCAAATCAAATTAACACATTCAATCTCAATTCAAGTAATCATGCCCATTCAACTCAACATAACATTACTTTCACAAATACACCAACTCTTACCAAACTCCACTTGAGAACTCCATTTCAATTACTTACCAGAACCAACATTCATTCTAACATAAGCATATTTTATAGTTCATTCACAGTCCATTGAAACTTATAAACTCAGTCAATAAAATTAAATACTTAGTAAATCAACTCAAACAACAATTACCTCAAAGTAATCCACTTCAAGGTCAATCCAACGCTATTATATATTCTGTCTCAATCAACTTAACCACTAAAATAAACTCCTCAATTTCTACTCATCCAAAATCCTCAAGAACAAACCCTAATACCACATGAGATATCAACCCACTGTCTGAGACAAGATTTCACCGGTAATCTCAACCCAATCCGTTAATTAACTTAATACCCACTTCTAATTTTAACTTACATCTTCTTAAATCAAAACCTCCTTTTTAATTTCTAAGAATACCTCAATCACAATTAAGAAGCCTAATTTCTGAAGTCAAAATTGAACTCACAGAAACATCCTCAACCTCTATTTGACTAAAACCCATATCTAATCTTCCTTATAAACTTCCAATTTCATCTTCAAACTCTTATTTTGAATCTCTTGTAAACCCTAATTCTAATTTGGGGAAGAACACTTCAAAAACCCTGACTTCTTCAATCTCTAATTACTCTTAATCCTTAATACTAATTCCTCCATTGTTCAATACCCATCTCAAATCCCCGTTTCTAAGGTTCAATTTCATCTTCTATAACTTCTTTGAGATATTCATACAAACCCTAACTTCACTTACTTCTTCGATTCATCATCAAAACAGCTTCAGAACTTCAATTAAATCTTTACCCATGACTCTTCATCTAACAACATCTCCATGCAAATCTACATTAAAAACCAAAAACCCTAACTTACTGAATATCTCTGAACATCACTTCTTCTGAATATAATTCAATCACACAACTATCTTCACCACTAACAATCGATTCTTGATATTTCCCCTCTTATTACGATCTCGAAATCTCGAGTTTGATTCACAAACAACTCTCGAATGAAGAACAGAAGAAACAGAGAAGAGAAGAAGAAAGAGGAAGGAAAAGAGAAAATGAGAATTTCTCTTCGACTTGGTCGTGATAAGGCCGACCCAAAATACTAAAGGCACCCGAGAAACGGATAAGGGAAGCCAGGCGGTTAAGATCAAAACTGATGATATCTTCTTCATCCGATATCCGAATGACATGTTCGAGTAGTCCATCTCGCATAACTTTTCGAGACCTATCTAACGATACTATTTTCGTATCTAGATCGTTGTTAGATTAGTTCCTAATAATTAACGTTCGAGTTACACTAATCGAGTAATTAACGGCTAAGACGTCTCTTGACTAGTCTAATAGCGTTGACGAGCTTGAGGGTCCTTACACGAAACATTTCCCAACTCATCTATTTCGTCTAGTGGTTCCGGAAGATTTCGACCATGCAAGCATCCACATCATACTGTCATCACGATCAGCGGGTCTAGGCACTGAACAACCTAAAATCAAGGATAGACCGACAACGCAACCAAATCCATCCGTCCCAAGAATGCAATGGAGTTTGGTAAATTATGGAATCTAATGGAGAGACACTGCAGACAAAAGCACGGTCCGGACAAGCAACAAAAAATAGAAGAAGGCCTTTTTCACCTCCTAAGCAAGCTCGAAACCTGAATATTCTCTCGTAGGGAGATACATAATTCTGTTCCGTGTCCGATAAAGGGGCGGACCATCGAAATCCGAGTTCGTACGCGGATTCTACAGCGATTTTAGTAAAGGGTGCTAATTAGGGTTCGGCGTGTCAAGCCCTAAACCACAAGCACTTCCCTTGCAAGCGTTTCCCTTCCAAGGAGCTTCCCTTACCAGCGCCATGCCCTTCCAAGCGCTTTACAGAGTGGCCCACAACCGTTCCATGCCCGTCAGTGCTAATGGGTCCCCTTCAATCCATGACCATGCTAGCAGCTCCTCCTCGCGTTCCAAAGCCTAGACCTGAAGACACCCAATCATACCGGGATTTTTGCAAAGCTACCAGATGAAAGGATTGCAGATGCTACCTACCTCTATAAAAAGATTTTTGAATAAGGAAAGAATTCCATGTTAAAGCCGCGCATGAAGAAAGGAAATCGGTCCCATAAGAACAAGCCAAAGAGGAAGTACTAGAAGACGTACCTATTTTGCTCGTCCACTTCACCGCTACCAAGCAGCCAGAGAATAAACAATAAAGGCGTGAATCAAAGGGAGAGGTCGGCCATATTTTTATGGGCGTGATACTTGGGAGTTCGAACAAGGAAAGGATTTCAAATTTTGAGCCAAGGAAGGGAAAGAGGAAACCGGTCCCGCAAAGATCAATCCCCATGCCCAGGACCGCCCACACCATTTCCGTGGCCCCTGCTAAATCCTCACCGTTCCAGATCGTGCCTCGCCTTGCCATGGTCCAAACCGCGTCCCACCTTGACATGGCCCTGGCCCTCGCTCCATCACCACGGCCCCACCGCGCCTAGCCTCCCTTGTAAGCTCCACCATGCCATTGTCGTGGTCAAAGCCATGCCACCTCTCGGCCCTTTCGGTCCAAGCCATCCACCTGCTCCGCCCTCCAAATCAGCGCCCCCTTTTCGTGACTACCAACATGGAAAACAAAGACTCGCTCTACCACTTAAGAGGTTAGTCAGACTCTCCTGACCATCTTTGCAATGATTTACGTTGTCTGTCACCATCATATGCTTACCCCGCAACAAGGCACCTGTTCCGAGCTAAGCAGGGGAATTAATGTTGATGGTGGTCTTTAGTTTAAATTTAAAATCGTAAAACGCTAAACCCTAGCAGACACTTAAAACAAGCATTTACTAGGCGCATTAATGAAAGCTATTAATATGTCCCCAATAATTACCACGGTATATTTTTTCAAATTAGGGTTACGACAAACCAAATCCTAATTCACCCCGCATGCCAATGGCAAATCATGCCAGCCACGCCTAGCCCAAGATAGACTCTCCATTCCAATCGCACCATGCCATGTGTCACACCTTCAAACGCCCTAGGAATTTTCTGCGAAAGTGTAACCCGACAGCACAATGGTTCTGTGAATAAAGCTTCACCCACTTGCACTTCAGACTTATAAGTTTGCACCTTTGCAAACATCCCACACTTCAGGTTAACAACGGAAGTCTTAACAGCCTTATTTCACTTCTCTAAACTCATCAAATGCACCCAATTCATGCCATACTTTACCAACAACAATCATCCAACCAAGAACACTTAGAACATGACACAATCAACTCTTTTTATTGCATCAAAGGGAAGAAATACAAAACTTGCCCAATTGGGGACTTACACAGACTTGTTCACTCCTTGAACCAAGTCTAAGTCTTACAAAAACTCTCATATTCACTCACATATGCAACTTCACTATCACATATGTTAGGCTAACTCTCACACAGGCTAGCTATCGAATTTCCCATGCCTTAGGACTATTTATATAGTATCTTTGCTTGGCCAAGCCGTGCATAACCGTTACACACGCATGGGACAGCCATCTGTCCCATCAGGTAGTTTCTATAACCGCCAGCTTGCTTTTCAACCGCCACCTTTTGTGTTGTCAAGAAAACAGATGCCACATATGTTCTAGGTGGTTATGAACCTTCCACATGGTTATAAACTCACTTTATAACCATTCTATCTTGCCTCACTTCATTGGCATGCTTATGAAGCTCGTAACCAACTTGTAACCGTCACTTGAGCTGTATTGCGCCACTTGTTGTGTCATACTGAATTCTGCCACGCTCCAACGTTCAGCCCTCTTTGCCCTGCATTTTTATTACTCTAAGCTAATGCACGGACACTCTTTAGGATTTACTTGTCGAGGCCAACTCCTTAAGCTCACTATAGTTACTAATGCGTCACATATGCTTCACTTCGCCAATTAGCTTGACAATAGCAATGCAACTCTTGCATTGCCAACTTGTTTGCATTGTTCAAGCTTTGGCCAGCCTTAAACTAATTCCATAGACCAACTCTTGATCTATTCTACACTCTTGCATCATCCTTGAGTTTGGGCCAACTCAATTCCACAGATATGCCTTAATGCCAACATCGCATGTTGCATCTGTCACTTTGGCCTTATCTTTCCTTCCTTCAATGAAGCTTCATTGTGTCGGCCAATAAGATTCATTTCTTATCCAAATATCTTTACAATGTAGCGCCACTATTGCACTTCATTGGCCCTGTAGGGTTATGCCATTCTTGACACTTGACCGTCTATACAGTATACCGCTATTATGGCTTCGTAATGCGCCATTATGGAGGAACAATGACTTGGCCTGCAACTCCGTGACGCGCCATCATTATGCGTCACTTGCAGCACCGTAATAAACCTCCCCCACCTAATATGTTCAACGCCCTCGTTGAACGCAACCAAGTATACTCAACATACTTATTCTTCGGCCTTGTACACTTCTGAGCCACTCAGAATTCAGCAAACTTATTTAGCATTCCTTCCTTCCAAAACTTTATGCCTAGTACCACATGCCACCACTTAGCTTTAATGCTTTACTATTGATCCTACTGACTTGTACTGTTTTTTTCACGTTGCGCATACGTTCCAACTTCCCCTACAACCGTATATCAACACCCAAATGCCATTTGGAAATTCTTCTTGCCAATTCCCTGAATTGTACTTGAATTTCGCATGAATCATTTGCGCCTAAGTGTACGCACTGAGTGATTCTTCTCAATTTGATCATCATGATCATTGCCATCGCTTTCCGACTTTTCCTCCACTGAACGTGACAAGGACTTATAAACGACTTGGCTTCATTTTCAATCAGTTTTGTCGATTACACACCGTTGAACTGTTGTTCTCCACGCTCCTCATTAAGCACGTCACAAAGTGAATAGGGGTTCTCTTTGCATTAGACACCCGAATTCAACACTTCATGCCTCACCAAACTCTGACTATGAAAACAACATTCAAGAACTCATTTCTATGAATGTGGCCACCAAGTATAAACTTTATACTTATCCATTTTGCATACCCGAACTGTAATGGTGAGTTTTCTTTGCTTAACTTCCATGCAACAAAACTATTGAGTTGCACATCCCATTTAAAACTGTGACTAACTATCTCTTTGGACATATCATTATCTAACCCTTTAGCTGTCCATATGCTATGCCTTCAAAGCCAATATGTCTCCAAATACTTCTTTGAACTGCATTGCTACTTTCCTGGAAAGTGTGTGTGTCTTTATCTAAGGCCATGAGTTCTACCCAACTCATGCTTGTCGATGATGTGATTTCTTACTTGTTGTATTGCTTGCACCGTCGCTGCCCATCTGCCGTCGTGCTATTCTGCAATTCCCAAATAGCAACATCACTTCTACACCAACTAGGACCCTTGTGCTATGATTTTCTTATTAGCTTTCAACTTGTCTTGCTATTGCATACGTTAGGCTAAGTATGCTACTTGCAGTATCTCCCCATGAACTAGTTTTACATCGTAAATAAAGAGGCAAGGCTTTATAAACGAAAACACCCTCGTTCATTACTGCTCTTACACAACAAGACCATGTACCATTACATGATTGATCATCAACTGATCTCTTCTAGAAAGCTAAAACTTCATTAACAAAGCAACTTGCTTACACCAAAGCAAAGTATGTACAAACTTGAAGACTCGAATAAAAGTCTGTACAACCAAACTCTACACACAGAGTTTGCAACAACCAACAACTAAAGCTACATAAAACAAGGCTACAAACACTCTCGTTTTGGCATAAAAATGTCGCCAATGGAGACAACAACACTTATTCTTGTTCTTAGCTTAGTTTCTTTCTTTGTCGAAGTAAGCGACAACTTAGTTGCGTGGTCCCTTCCTTGAACCATCACTTCGGCCTCCATGAGTCTTGCTAGAATTACCCCCATAGTCATTCCCAACTGATGCATTAAGTTGTGCTTTGAGTGGACAGCTTCTAGATAAATGCAAACCTTTGCAAATGAAACATCCCCTATACTTCCGGGCTAAAGGGAATAATTCATCTTCCTTCTGTTCATGCTTTCGCTTACTGCCTACAGATTTTTCCTTCCTTTTGGCTTCACCTTCACAGCTTTGCACATCTTCAGTCGTTGTGCAACTAGTAAGCCCTCTTACCGCTGGAATAGCCATCCGGATACTCTGGATTTTGCGCCTCTTAAGTTCAGCAATTACACTCGAACTTGCGCCTGTAAAAATTGGAACATCTGATCTTCTTCACTCATGCCACGTACTTCTTGCACCAATGCAAGGAAGTTTTCAGCATAGGCCTGTGGTGTACTCGTCATTTTCAGCCTACGTAAACTTTCTCTTGCATACCAAGCACCATTGCTCGGTTAGAACTAAAATCTCAGTCCCTCTTTCATGTCATCCCATGACATAGGATTTGCATAACCATCCGCTTCATCTTCTTGCAGCATAGTTCTCCACCAAACCTTTGCATTACCACCAAGGTAATTGCCTGCGAGAGTTACTTTTTGTTCTTCCCTAGTTTCATTCGCCTCAAAGTATGCCTCAACGTCATACAAGAAATTCTCAATTTCTCTAGCATTTCTGGAACCTGCGTAAATTCTTGGCTCAGAGACTCGACTTGAGCTTTCTCCATGCACCTTTGCCCCTACAAACATGTTGTTACTGATTAACCCGCGAATGCCTGCCACTTCCTCTGACATTTGCTTCACATGGATTGTTAGTATGTTCTTTATGTCACTGAATTGCACCTTCAATTCAGTCACTTCAGCATTGGTTTCACAATTTAACAAGGTTGCATCAGACACCTTGTCCTCGACTGCACCTACCCTTTCATCAAATTCTTTAAACCAATCTGATGTTCTTCCTTCAAGTAGATCTAGCCTGCCCTAATCTTCAGAAACAAGAGGATTTACAAGGCTATCACAGCCCATGTCTATGGCCAAATCACCAAGATTTCCAAACTCCTCAAGTTGATCAAACGTACCCGATAGTTCTTCGTCGATCATCATGCCATTAGAACTCATTTCTAATGCAATATTCTGAAAATAATGCGCCACTTACTTTCTCACAGGAAAATAGCTTTAGAGGGAAAGAAGTACTAGTGTATTATCCAACAAATACACACGAACTGTGCACCAAACATAGCTCTGATACCCGAATTGTCACACCTTCAAACGCCCTAGGAATTTTCTGCGAAAGTGTAACCCGGAAGCACAATGGTTCTGTGAATAAAGCTTCACCCACTTGCACTTCAGCCTTATAAGTTTGCACCTTTGCAAACAGCCAACACTTCAGGTTAACAGCGGAAGTCTTAACAACCTTCTTTCACTTCTCTAAACTCATCAAATGCACCCCATAATGCACCCAATTCATGCCATACTTTACCAACAACAATCAGCCAACCAAGAACACTTAGAACATGACACAATCAACTTTTTTTATTGCATCAAAGGGAAGAAATACAAAACTTTCCCACTTGGGGACTTACACAGACTTGTTCACTCCTTGAACCAAGTCTAAGTCTTACAAAAACTCTCCTATTCACTCACATATGCAACTTCACTCTCACATATGTTAGGCTAACTCTCACACAGGCTAGCTACCAAATTTCCCATGCCTTAGGACTATTTATATAGTAGATTTGCTTGGCCAAACCGTGCATAACTGTTACACATGCATGGGACAGCCATCTGTCCCATCAGGTAGTTTCTATAACCGCCAGCTTGCTTTTCAACCGCCACCTTTTGTGTTGTCAAGCCAATAGATGCCACATCTGTTCTAGGTGGTTATGAACCCTCCACATGGTTATAAACTCACTTTATAACCGTTCTATCTTGCCTCACTTCATTGGCATGCTTATGAAGCTCGTAACCAACTTGTAACCGTCACTTGAGCTGTATTGCGCCACTTGTTGTGTCATACTGAATTCTGCCACGCTCCAACGTTCAGCCCTCTTGGCCCTGCATTTTTATTACTCTAAGATAATGCACGGAAACTTTTTAGGATTTACTTGTCGAGGCCAACTCCTTAAGCTCACTCTAGTTACTAATGCGTCACATATTCTTCACTTCGCCAATTAGCTTGACAATAGCAATGCAACTCTTGCATTGCCAACTTGTTTGCATTGTTCAAGCTTTGGCCAGCCTTAAACTAATGCCATAGAACAACTCTTGATCTATTCTACACTCTTGGATCATCCTTGAGTTTGGGCCAACTCAATTCCACAGATATTCCTTAATGCCAACATCGCATGTTGCATCTGTCACTTTGGCCTTGTCTTGCCTTCCTTCAATGAAGCTTCATTGTGTCGGCCAATAAGCTTCATTCCTTAGCCAAATATCTTTACAATGTAGTGCCACTCTTGCGCTTCATTGGCCCTATAGGGTTATGCCATTCTTGACACTTGACCGTCTATACAGTATACCTCTATTATGGCTTTGTAATGCGCCATTACGGCGGAACACTGACTTGGCCTGCAACTCCGTGACGCGCCATCATTATGCGTCACTTGCAGCACCGTAATACCATGGCCCTATCTATGCTAGACGCATCTCGTGTGCTAATGGAAAATCATGCCAGCCACACCCTACTACGCCAAGGCATGCCAACCATGCTAGACGCACCCCGTGTGCCAATGGAAAATCATGTCAGCCACGCCTAGCCCAAGCTAGCCTCGCTATGCCAATCGCACCACGCCATTGCCCTAGCTATGCTAGACGCATCTCGTGTGCCAATGGAAAATCATGCCAGCCACACCCCACTGCGCCAAGGCATGCCAACCATGCTAGCCGCACCCCGCGTGCCAATGGAAAATCTTGCCAGCCACGCCTAGCCCAAGCTAGCCGCGCCATGACGATCGTACCGTGTCATGTCCCTAGCTATGCTAGCCGTACCCCATGTGCCAATGGAAAATCATGCCAGCCATGCCTAGCCCAAGCTATCCGCGCCATGCCAATTGCACCATGCCATGGCCCTAGCCATGCTAGCCACGTCTCGTGTGCCAATGGAAAATCATGCGAGCCATACCTAGCCCGAGCTAGTTGTGCCATACCTTGGCCCTAGCCATTCCATGCACCCATGGAAAAACTTTGTCCCCATATTCCAAACCACGCCAAGGCATGCCACGATATCCTGGCCATGCCGCTGTCCCTCATGAAATCTTCCTGAGTTTTACTTTCGGGATGTTTTGCCCTCCCGAACGAGTTCAAAACCTAAATATCCCCGCGTGTGGAGATAGGAAATTCTGTTACGGTTGATTTGAGGGGTGAACCATCAAAATCCGAGTCCGTACTAGAATTATGTAGCGGTTCTAGTGAAGGGAACAAATTAGGGTTTCTAAACCAAATTGAATCCAGGCGCCCATCAACGGTTGCCCTTCAATCCCCGGAGAAAATCCTGACCGTATAAAGTCTCCTCATGACTTTAGCCCTATCTTGGTCACATACCTAGACAAGCTAGTTGCGCCATGCCTCACCATGGCCCCTCATGTCGTGCCACCATACTGGCCTTCCCCATACGTCTACCAAATTGAAGTCAGGCGCTCATCAACGGTTGCCCTTTAATCCCAGGAGCAAATCCTGGCCGTATAAAGTCTCCTCATGACTTTATCCCTAGCTTGGTCACGTACCTAGCCAAGCTAGCCGCGCCATGCCTCACCATGGCCCCTCATGCCGCGCCACCATACTGGCCTTCCCCATGCGTCTACCAAATTGAAGCCAGGCGACCATCAACGGTTTCCCTTCAATCCCAGGAGCAAATCCTGGCCGTCTAAAGTCCCCGCACGACCTTAGACCCGAAACCATACCTTGGTCGCGCACCTAGCGCATGTGGAAAACCCTTGGCTCCTCATGCCAAGTCTAAACACACCCTAGTCGTGCCACCCTGTTGGACCTAACTACAAGGCTACCAAAGCGAAGGCGTGCAACGATCAACGGTTGCCCTTCCTCTCAAGATGCAACATCTCGACCGTCGAAGGTCACCTGGCTAGCAAGTTCCCCAAACTAGACTTGACAATCCACCACAACGTTTTACATGTCTTCCAAAACGTTCGAGACATCAACACAGATTGGGGGATACTCATTAGGGTTTCGGTTTGGTGGTCTATAGAGTGCGGCATGCACAAATGCATGTTTCAACATAGTGTAATAGGAGTAAGGTGGTCAGTAAATGAAAGAAGCAACGGTGAAACACTCCTTCATAATGGGACATCAATTCCATTAAATCCCATCAATGCTAGGCGTTACCACCTCTTCCCATTTAACTCACCCGTTTCCTTCTATTATGAGACCAGAGTACGTTTCTTTCTTGACTTGTATAAATAGGCTTACCTATTTCCACCAGAACACAAGTTCAGGGTCAGGAGAAAAACACCGCACTCAGAAAAGCAACTCTTGCTAGCTTTCCCCAAGCTTTCACCTTCTGATACAAGTCAAGTGCTACTCTAGAATTATTCTGGTATCAACACTATCTTCGCTTCCCTCCCTAAACCATCCCTTCTCCTCCACTTTGTGACCGAAGAAAGTCTGGAACGACCATTTCTTGGTTTAGGACGGACTTGTACAGATTGATCTCTTGAACTTAAAAGTACTCCCTTGTAGTACATTGTTTAGGGTTTAAACTGTTTCTCACCTTCACACCTGCAATTACCAAAGCCGGTAGAAACTATTTTCACCTATAAACAGAAGTATGTTTTGAAAACCCAGTTACGATTTGGTTTATTTTGTTCGATTTAAGTTTAATTTGTATCAAAAATTAGGATTTAAGATGAAAATTGAAATTGAAATTTCTGGGTTTATGTGAGTTACGATTGATTTTAACTCAATTACGAACCGTAACTGGAGATTTTGAAGTTGTTACGGTAGGTAATAGTTCAATTCCCAACCGTATGTTCTTATATCTGAGAATTTTCTTCGGTTACGGTTGGTAACCATTTTAGTTTACGAACCGTAACTCAGTTACGGTTGGTATCGAGCATTTGGTTACCAACCGTAACTGAGTTACGGTTCGTATCGAGCATTTTGTTACCAACCGTAACTGGTTTTACGATTGGGTTTTCTTCAAATTTAACCAGTTACGGTTGGTAGTTCATCTTTTACGAACCGTAACTTCGATTTACGGTTGGTTATGAGCAAAATTCCAACCGTAATTAGCTCTGAAAATGTAAAAAGATTGAATTTTTTACGTACTTTAGATAACTTTGAGCAACAAAAAGCTAGTTGGGACTAATTTAGAAGTATACCCGATCATTTTCAAGTCCTGGTTCTTCATTTTGTTGGTTAATTTCTTCAATTGATTGAGATTGACCTTCTCCTCTAATTTTTTTTTTAACTCTAAAAATCTGATTTTGGTTTTGATTTTGAGTTAATATAAGTGAAATTAATCATTAATCCTAAACGTGATTATCATCATTAAACTAGGTTATTAATTATGAGGGTTAATTTGTCATTTCCAGTTTTTTTGGGATAAGGGACACTTGAATTATCATATAATAATGACTCTTTTTGTCCTATTACAATGCCGCCCGTCTAATAAACCATGACGCCCCTATAACATGCTTGATCTAATAGGGTGTTTTTTTACACAACTATCTAATAGTGCGGAGAGAGAGAATGAGTGTGTGAAGGGAGAGAATGAGTCGTACAATCCTCAAAGAAACCTAACTTTCTTCACCTGAAACTTCAGTTTCAGTTCATTTCTAGCCGTTTTCTTTTGTTTCCTTCTCCTCAACGGTCTAAAAACGGTCATTTCTCTCCGGCTCTTCACCGGTTTCCTCCCCCGGAGGTAGCCAATTTTCCTTTCTTTCTTTTCTTTATTCTTCTTCCCTCCATTCTCTTCGTTGTTTGTAGTCTCTGCTAATGTTTTCTTCTTCCTAGTTATCTTTTTGTCTTGATGACTAATCACCAGCAAATCACCAAAAATTTCAATCTCAATTTCAATCAGTGCAATTATTTATATACTTACATGACAGGAAGAAATTCAATCACAAGGCATCACAATCTTCAGGAACTCACAAGAATCACAGAGGCCACAAGTATCACGGGAATTACTACTTCTTCAAGCATTTCAATCATCACAAGCTACACCGACATCACAAAATTCACATAAATCACGAGCTACACTTGCAATACAATTTCCACAAAAATCACAGTTCACCCTGCTACCAGCCTCAATACTAGTACCAGAAGAGTTAACAACCAAAAATTTACCATTATCCCAAAGAATTTGAGACCCAATTCTCAAATTCAAACCCCCATTCTATAACATTCTCTCTTCTCGCTATCCTGGGACAAACAAACAACAATTTACTCCCCATCAATTATCTCGGTTAGATACTGACACTAATACTAATGGCTACTTTCATTTCCATACCCAAAGCCTCTTCCTTTCTGTCCCCAGAAAGTACATAATCCAAAAAAAAATGGTAAAGCTTACTCTGGTTCGGTCCATTCAAACCAGCACTCAAGAGAATGCTTGATTTAGGTGTTAAAAAACTTTGGTTTGTAAACCCTGGAGGGGAAAGTGGCACTGCTGGTGGCTTATATTTGATATGGAAAAATAGCATAACCCTAGATATTAAGGATTATTTTATAAACCATATCAATGCACTCATCACAACTGTCAATAGCCCCGCTTGGCTCTTTGCATGGTATAATGGGAACCCTTATGACACTCCCTCTAAGCTCCACTCTTGGAATATGTTATCTAATACTACTATCTCCTATAACCTTCCTTGGTTGATTATAGGGGACTTCAATTTTATTCTGCATGATACTGAAAAATTCAGTACCCATCCCATGGATAAAAATGAAGTTTACATTTTCAAAGAAAAGATCCTTGATCTTGATTTGATTGATCTTGGCTTCACTGATTGTCCTTTTACTTGGTCTAACAAAATAAAGGGCCATGCTTTAACTGAACAAAGGCTAGATAGAGGTCTATCAAATGATGAGGGGCTAGCCATCTACCCAAACACCACTATAACTAACATGCTTGCTATTGGGTCTGATTACCATCCCATATTGCTTAATTCCAATCCCAATTGGAAAAATGTCAAAATACCCTTCAAGTTTTTTGGTCCTTAGTTACATCATGAGGATTGCAGGAAAATTATAGCAGACTGCTTGAAGAAATCAATACATGGTTCAAGTGCCTTTATCATTGCTAGAAAATTGAAAGACATCAAGCTGCAAATCAGAGTCTGGAACAAGGATGTTTATGGCAACATCAAAACTAACATTGAGGAAAGAAAGCAATAATTAAATTGGCTACATATAAACTACTTCAGAGATGATAGAGGTCATGCCTTAGCAAATGCAAGAAAACAACTCAAAAATTGGTTTGATATTGAGGAACAGTTCTGGAAAACCAAGAGCAGAGATCAACTTATAAAATTGGGAGATCAAAATACAAGTTATTTCCACAGAGCAACAAAGAGTAGAACAAGAAGAAACAAGATAGAGACAATCCAAGATGAGAAGGGCAATTGGATCACAGACTATGGAGAAGTCAAATACTGTTTCACAAATCATTTTTCTCAAATGGCTACTGGTGAACCCACAAATCCTTCTACTGACCTCATCAAATTATATTGATTTGATCAGATTAGAATTACAAAATTAAATTATATTTAAATATTCTTAAAATTATATATTTAATCAATATTAAATACTTTAAACTAGATATGTAAATTAAACTACGTTGATCGAGAGCAATGAGATGATTAAATTACATTGATAAACATCAATAAACTCAAAAAGTATGATCAAGCTACATTTAGATTTCATATCAAATTTCCACTTCAAACTTCCGAGAATGTGTATCGAGATTCATCTTCAGGAGAGTTATAATTTGTTGTTTCTAAGCTAAATTGGGATTGTAGTCCTCGAAATTGTGGTAGACTAGATTAATTTAATTGGAATTCTCTATTCTTATTACTCAATGAAAATAAAATTGTACCAAGAACACCATCATTTTTTTCATTCAGCAACTTGTATGGACAAGACCTAATATAATCACAAGTAAGTCAAAGCAAAGACCCTTGAAGAAGATTGTATACAAAGTTTTTCCTTTTCTCTTCCACGATCAATATGTATAGACCAAAGGTCCGTGTACTTCATTGTGTAGAAGAGTTCTTGGAATATCTTAAAAATCAATATCCAAGATCAATCTAGTCATATCTGAATTAAGAGGATCTGAATTCTAACAAGTGTGTAAACTTGCAATCTATCTTTTCAAGATATGAATTCAACAATAACAAGTCTTGTTGTTGATCTCAAACAATAAGGGCTTAAACTATGTGAATTGATTCACGTACTACTTGTGTTATTCTCATTATAAAGATAAACAATATAACACGAAAAGGGAAAAACACAAGACACCGGAAATTTTGTTAACGAGGAAAACTGCACATGCATAAAAATCCCAGGACGTTGTCCAGCTTTGAGCACCTCACTATATTAAACCGTTATAGACACTAGCTTACTATCAGATTTCGGACTTGGATGTAGTTGAGACAGAATTAACCCTCAATTAATTCAGCCGTAGTCGTGTTCCTTACGTCTGTTAAACCTCGAAAAAATCCATACACTTGATTCCCTTAGTATTTATCTGCCTCTAAAGGAAAGCATATCTAATTTTATTTTTATATGTTTCAATCTAGGTTTGGAAACATGTTCGATATAGACAAATTCACGAATCCAGAATACTTACACTCGGTTAGCTGAGAAGCCTGGATTACTAACCACCTCTCAAGAACAATCCAAACAATTCAAAGAAGGGTTTAGTTAAGTATCTTGAGGAATCACAAAGTGTGAGACAAAGAGAACTTCGTAATTTATATCGATTTTGTTCATGAACTTCTATAATCAGCAGAATAAAATCCGGATACAAGAACTATCAGGTAAAAATATAATATGATCGGGCATCATGAATCCCTAAGTGAAGTCATAAACTATAACCTATAATACAGTTCTATGAAGATCCTAGGTTATAGATTACGACTCTATCTTTACAACTAGGACACATGAGTGCCATGCAGGGATTAAGAAATCTTGTTGCAAGAGTCTCTCTATTTATAGATTTTCTGATAAGTGCATAACATGTTGTATTTTTGTTATCAATTTGATGCTTGTATTTGCTTGAATATTACCTTGTATCTTTGTTTGTTCCGGTTAGGTAAAATCATCTAAAATGAGCAAAAAAATATTTGAACCGGACATAAAAGTGAGCATGGAAGACCGGAACGAACTTGACCAAATTCTGGAGTATTTAACTCTATGTTGAAGATAATGAATAGATGAAGAGAACGCAAAAATAATGAGGTCATTCCGAGTTCGTATGAGAAAGTTATGGGCTACTGGAGATCTTTACTAGGAATGGTCCCAGGGATCTATGCCAGTATGGGTTCCATACTTTAAAAGTTCCGAAAATACTTTACAAAAGGAAAAAAACTTGGTTCTGAAGTTTGCACAAATCCTAGGATTATTAGGGGTATTTAAAGAGATTTCTAAAGACTTTTAGGGGGATTCCGACACACATTTTATCAAGGTTCCGAAGTGGAGAAAGAATACAAGGAGCAAAAGCTAGGGTTTTGGATTTCTTTCATCATCGTATCTATTTCTCTTTGATTATTTGTATATCATGGGTTTTATTAAATCCATGAGTAGATAAACTCCTAATTGATTCATGATGAATTCTAAGTTTTAAACATGATTCAATTTAGTATATTTTGATTTTTTTCACAAAGATTATAGTTTATTTTTATGATAATTATATTTGTGATTAATTTATTGATTGTTTAGTTGGCCAACTAAATCAGTTTGTTGATTAATCTGTATCTATTAAAGGTTGAGAGATCCGTAATTGTCTATCAACCCTTTATAAAAGTAGAAATCACGAGACCTTGCAGAGGGATTTTATGGAGCAATAGCGAGTTAAAAAAATACTAGTAAATGTATCAAGTTTAACTGTTAGGATCGAACCTAGATTCATAAATCCTAAAGCATTCAACTAAGTTACACCTTGAAAGTATACTTCAAGGTGGCTTAGACGATATAACCCGATAGCTAGGAGAATATGTTATTCGGTTACATAAGAAATCTTTGAGGTATCTAAGTGTACCAGTTACCCTACGGACTAGGGGTAATCTCCGATTTATGATGAATTGATGAATATAATACTTTGATGAATGTTTAATAACAAAGAAGGATTCTTCGATCATATTTCTCATCCTTGATTATATATATTTACTTGAGTTGTTATTGTTTTGCTTTATATAACATATAAGCAAAACCCCTGAAAACTCCCCGTTTTTTGTGGAAACGATCCTTGCTTCTATTATATTGCCTTGTTGGTTGTTTGGAAATAAGATCATTCATTTATTGTGCATACGACATCCCATCATTTTCAAGGCTCCGGGTAGCTTTGAATTCAAGCTAAGATAGCTTGAGATCCAAGCAAACACTTCCCAGTTTAGATGAAATTCTTATTAGGAATTCAGGTAAGCATGTTAAAAATATGCCTTGAAATGACACAAAAGAATATGCATTATGGTCCAAAGTTATACAAGCGTGTACAATAGTTTATAGCGAAAAGTATGCCATTGAACTTACAAACACTAGCGGTTTTCAATAAAACTTAAGACAAAACAGTAATCCATAAGCACATAGTGATTTTTTGAATAAAGTTATTTTAGAAGTATCTTCTGCTAATACTGAGATTGGACAGGTTTTCAAACCTTGGCAGCTTACGAATTCGGTTGGCAAGGTTTGCAAACCTATAAATTTCGCAAAATAAAATTAAATAGGTAATTAGTACAAGTATGTATACCTTTTTCCAAGCAAATCTAAATCTCTCATAATTAAATTTGAAACATTTCCAATATCCATAGACATTATACATTGTTTCTTAGGCAATTTCCAAATGATCAACTTGAAAAAAAATAATAGTTTGTGATAAATTATTCTATGTAAGATTGCTAAGGATCTGTGAACATCCATTGTTTGAATATTTTCGAGGGTTTAACCAAGATAAACTTAAACTCGAAATTTCTTCTTTGCAATATAAGTTTATTAAAATCATACGTCATAATCTCATAAGATACAATGGTAAATGTCGTGAGTAAATAGGATAGGTTACTCTTCACATACCTCTTTGTTGATGAAGTTCTTGCAAATGTCTTGGTTTGTTCTTCAGACTTCAATATCCGTTTGAATCTTCTAATCTTCGTCTTGCGGAAGTATTCTGGCCTCTCTATCGTGAGATTGATTTCTGATCCCTGGAGGATATCATCTTGCAAGTCTTAATATGCTCGCAAGGGTTGAATAGTATTATCTTAGCTATAAAGCTATTATGCCCGAGGCTCGGCCATGAGAGCTGAGGCTCTCTCTAGAGATCTGATTGAAAAAGCGGGGGTCTGACAACCACACCCAATATTTCTATTAGCAATCTGTATGGACTAACTCCAATATACTTTCAAGAGAATCAACAAGACTTAATCTTAATAAAGTATATCAAAGAGTTATATCTCTCTTTCTCAATTCAATTCTTACTCAAGCAAATATAAATCTGCGAGTCTAATTGAATACAATAGAAATCACTTGAATGGTACCAAAGACCAATGTTCAAGGATCAATCAATTTCCAATCAACAACCAAATGTTGGATTTCACAATTGATCGATACAACGCACAACCTGTGATATTTCAATTATATAACAAAATATAACGCGGAAAATAAATAACACAGATGCCATAAGTTTTGTTAATGAGGAAACCGTAAATACAGAAAAACCACGGGACCTAGTCCATATTGAACACACATTGTATGAAGCCGCTACAGACACTAGCCACCTGCAAACTAACTTCGGTCTGGACTGTAGTTAAACCCCAATCAATCTCACACTGATCCAAGGTACAGTTGCGATCCTTACGTATCTGATCCCAGCAGGATACTACTCACTTGATTCCCTTGGCTGATCTCACCCACAACTAAGAGTTTCTATGACCCAAAGTCGAAGACTTTAATAAACAAATCTGTATCATACAGAAAAGTATATGGTAATAGATAAATCTTCCTCCCACAGAAATACCTACGAGTTTTGTTCTGTCGTTTGATAAATCAAGGTGAACAGGAACTAATTAATAAACCAGACTTTTATTCCCGAATAACAGCTCAGTATTATCAATCACCTCACAATAATCTTAATCGACACAGAGAGCGAAGATATTGTGGAATCACAAATGATGAGACGAAGATGTTTGTGATTACTTTTATATCTTTCCTATCAGAGATATCAATATCAAGCCAATTATTACGATTGTACTCAATTCGATGGAAACAACAATTTCAGATCACACAACTACAAGAAAGTAGTATCAGTCTGGCTTCACAATCCCAATGAAGTCTTCTAGTCGTTAACCTACAGGTTTTGAGTAGAAACCTAAGGTTAAAGGAGAATCGACTCTAGCTAATACAACTAGTATCACACAGGAGGTATGAGGATTAGGTTTCCCAGTTGTTAGAGTTCTCCATTATATAGTCTTTTAAATCAGGGTTTGCAATCAATGTTAGCTTAATAACAAAGCATTCAATATTCACCGTTAGATGAAAACTTGATTAGATTCAAGCTAATATCTTTCAACCATTAGATCAAAAACTAAGCTTGTTACACACAAATGAAATGCACGTTTTAGGTTTGTGTAACCGTACCCAAACATGTACATTCGTTGGTTCAACAATAGTTAACCAAAAGGTAAGCCATATGATTACTTTCATATTAGCCATATTATTCTTTACCATAACTAGTTCAAATGACTCAAATGAACTAGTTAGAGAGTTGTTCAATTGCTTAGATCTTATAGAAGTATACAAGACATAGTCGAAGCAAAAACGATTTGATTCACTCAAATTGATTCATGAACTTAATAGCCACGGTTTGCAAATTTGTTTTCTTGTACCTGGAGGTATAGTGACAAGAGTTGGGTAGTAACTACTTGATTCAGAGAATCAAGTTTCTATGGTTCTTGCGAACACAACCTAAAAATCGAATAAACGATTTGTTTTTGAGGTTTTGTAGTTTAAATAGCCCTCACTCACCACCTAGCATCCAACGGCTAAATAGACCCCAAGAGTTTACATCTCAACTTCCCACTACAACTTACTACTAACTAGCACTCTTTAACTACTAAATGCCAATGTTACTAAAGACATATACATGTACGATAAGGGGCACCCTCTCACATACTCCCTCCGTTCCAGGAATAGTATTACTTTCAACTTTTCAATTTGGCCTATTTTTAGGCTAAAATGAAAAAGTGAAAGTAACACTTTTCTTGAAACGGAGGTAGTATATAGTAGGCACGTGATATTCCCTTCCCCTTCGAAACATCCTTGTCCTCAAGGATGAGCGGCGAGTCGGCAACTACAGTTACGCAAAGTTGTTTTGGATCCTGGCGGAGCAGCTGTGAAGATGTGAAGCCATTATTTTATTGTCCACTATGTCCTTTAGCTATTGTTGAACCATATGCAAGATCCAAAATCGCTGTGATAGAGAAAATGAGACACCCTTTGTAACTGAAAACTCTTGTGTAAAAGTCTTGAAATAAGAACTGATGCTCCCTTGATCTGTACAGTGCCCAACAATCCTTTGGCCATCTATATAAGATTTGGAGAGTGCACAACTGGTCGGAATTATTGCGGTAAAATCAAGCAGTAGACTTGATACCCTGGTAATAGAATAATAACCAAGTAATAAATTTAACCGTCTTGTACTTGTCTTCCAAAAGTAAGCATGTCCACCATCGTCAGACTTTACGGTTTGGTAAGCACTAACAAAAACACAACTCGAAACATCACTCTTGGCTGCTGATGTATGAATAGAAATTCCCATTCCAGGTAAGAAAATGATGAACAATATCCAGAGGTGTTTCCCTAACCACCAAGGTCGCCGCTGTCTACTGAGTTTGTGTAACATATCAACAGACGCCATGGAGGTTGGATTTTCCATTAGATGTGATTCTTTGCAATTTTGATTATCTCCATTCTGAACTTGTATAGTGCTTACTACCCCTCTTTGAAGTTGCCTGAAATCCGAGATGAAATTTGTCCAGTGACAGTCCTTTATTAGCACAACATGCAGGTTCACAAACAAATCAGGTGCCTTCTTGGTGAACTGCACTTTTCCTATGTCGAACACTAACCAGCTACAACCCATAGGACTACTACCATTTCCTATTCTCCATAAAGTAGTGGTGACCAATCTGAATTTCAATCTCAGGTATCCTACCGACGAAAATATAAGTAGAATCGTTTCAACTTCCATAGAAGGAAGAACACAAAACTCCACTAAGCTACCATCATTAAGCCATAGATGCGACAATGGATCAACTGCAGCATGAAAATGCACTTAACAGAATTGCTGCAACTTTCTTCTCATAATAATTTCTGTCAGTTGATTATGGACCTCAGCTTCCCAGAACAACTTTTTTATATACCAATTTAAGTCAAAGTACACCATGGTAAAACTCTTATCAACCCCAGCATGTTTCACACCCCATAAACCTATATAAAACAACATGAATATCCACTTCAATAAGGCTAGTAACATTAAAACATTTGGAATGTAGAGCATGGTGAGTATGGACTGAGTTCCCATCACTCTTTCAAGTGCGCGATCAGAACAACAAAAATTCTTCTCGATTTTTATGCCCATTCCCACATATATTTGTAACACAGATGAGAATCCTGACTGGTATCATACTCATAAAAAAACCACAATATAAGAGCTTGGGTGGATATCTTATGTGATAATATAAGAGCTTTACTACGTAGTCGATAATAACAAACACCAAAATCTCCCCATGACTGCAACAGGTGACGAACAAGGATACTAGGATGCACTTGACAAAATCCATAAGAGGAGACAAGAGTTCCCTATATCCTTACACAGACACCAGTAAATTTAGAACTTAAAACTTCAGTCACGTGTAAAGATATTTATGTAGCTGATTTATAGTAGGCTCTAACAATTCGACCAAGCCAAAGACCATGATTCACATAAAATAATGACATGCGATTAAATAGATCCCACAACTGTAGTCCAACTCATGGACAGCTTCAAAACTCGCCAACTGAATCCGCAGAAATCTTTGTGAGTTAAGATGAAGAACGACAGTATTGAGCAACCCATACTGAAGCTGTACCCCAAAAGACTCTTCTCTTAATGTACCAGGCCATTGATCAAATAACTTTATATTACCTCTTTGTGACATTTTCACAAAAAAACTTACCACTATCACCATAGTCCCCCAGTTTAAACAACAACAAAACAGATTTCTTACACAGTAAATCTAATTGAAGCCCATTTTTGTTAATTAGCTCAGAAACAAATTTTCCACAGTAATCATCCATGAATATCCACCCATTACGAACAATCAAACATGAATTATGGTAGAGTTTAGAAATATATCTATCATAAGAATAACACCTCTCACCCGTTTCAATTGCTTTACCACGATCAAATAGACTAAAGCAAGGGAAAAATATTCCTTACCCAGTAGTTTCTGAGATTCAACATTATTGAAGAAATAAGCCTTCAAGCTTTCAAGTTCCTCATAACTAACCTCAACAATGTGAATTTGACTTATCTTGACGAAAGCATAGGCAGCGGTACAACTTCATCAACCTGAGAATATACACTATCAATTGAACCATCCTTGAGTAGCACAACCATACTTGAACATGAAAACTGAAATTCCAGCTGATACCCATGTTTATAAAGAAGTTCTTGAACAATTCTCCCATAGTATCCATCCAAAAGTTTCAACCCCACAGAAATTTGATAATACCTTTGCTTAAGTTCAATTTTTTTCCTACGATCAAAAACTCTACCCATTTTGAGCTTCCAGAATAAATCAACTCCACTATCACTCAATTTCACAATCTTACTCTCAGATATTTTATCAAACATCATTCCAGCAGTACTACTAACACCCCCATTAGTTGGTATACAAACGATTGAATCACCAGGCCATGAATCTGGCCAGTACCTATTCTTAGAGAGTAGCTCATACAAAAAATTTCCATCGCATTCATCAGAAACAGAGGAGGTGATGAATAAAGCTCTCTTGATGAAATTGTTATGGAAGATATAAACAGAGGAGGTGGAATGGACTTCTTTCATGAGAGCAAAGTACAAAACTAAGAATGGGGAATGGAGTAATACATACAAACAATCTTTTATTTTGCCAGGAATAAAATGGGTATTGGCTGAGTTTAAAGAAGGAAGTAGATGGTTGGTTGGTGATGGCAAAAATATTTCAGTATGGAAAGATAAACGGATCAAGGAATATGCACTCATTGACAAGTATGATGAGGATAGTAATGTACAACAACATATTGATATGAAAGTTGGACATCTTATTCAAGAAGGAAAATGGCAGATCCCTGAATGTATGTATAAGTATTTTGCAGTTGAGGATCTCCCAACAATAAGTTCAGGGCAAGATAGGATAATATGGGTTGGTGATATTATTGGTAAATTTTCAGTTGATAATGCTACTCAGCAGGTGAGAACAAAGTATCTAGTGGTACCTTGGGCAAAAAAGATATGGAACCCTTGTATCCACCCCTCCATTTCTGCAAATCTATGGAAAGTTTTAAGAGGAGCTTGTGCTACTGAAGAATCAGTTAGGAAAAATGGTTTTCAAAATGTTATTTTTGTGGGAACAACCAAGACACAATGGACCACATTTTATGGCACTGTGATTTCAGTGAGAAGGTATGGCATTGGTTGGGGAGAGTTTTTTAATTTTTAAATCCCACATCTTTTGAGGAAATTCTTAGTTATGCTAGCAGGAAAAGTACAGCTCTTCAGGAGATATGTCATGTCTGTGCTTTCAAAGTCATTGTAGAAATTTGGCTGACAAGGAACAAAATTATATATGAAGGAGTAAAACCAAATATTACAAACTTCCAGCAAAAAATTGTGAGCTTCACTAAATAATGCAGTGCCATAATTAAAGGAAAGATGTGGGGAAACATGTATGACTTGCAGATTTTTCTTTTTTTTTGGGAGTTACAGGGGTAAAATGCAAGAGAATTGCAGTAAAGCAATGTTTCTTTAAGTTACCAGATAGACATCAAACTCTTATCTGCTTTGATGGGGCATCTAAAGGTAATCCAGTAAAAACAGGTTTTGGGTTCATAGCAAGGAATGAAAGTGGTAACTGTGTTGGAGCTTCTTCAGGAGGAATTGGTATAGAAACTAACTATCTAGCTGAAGTAATGGCCTTGATTCATGTAGGAAAATGGGCTGTGAAACACAAGTTAAGGGATGTATATTTTAGTTTAGATTCAAATGCAGTCTTGGAAGCTTTCCAGAATGGAAAAATTCCTTGGGTGGTGGAGAATAGATGGAGAAATATTGTACAGAAACTCAATTCAATCAGCTTTAGACACTCTTACATAGAAATCAATTTCTCTGCAGATGCCTTAGCTAAAAAAGGTACTACATTGGAAAGAGGTGAAACACTTTACTACGATACAAGGCCTTTGTTCCTAGGTGAATTGGAAACAGAAGATGAAGCTTACTTTAGATTTTGCTAAAATGTAATATTTTATTTTTTGTTTTCTTTAGTGCTTGAAGCAGAGTAAAAAATGTAAACTCTTGCCTGGTTTGTAACTTTGAAAATTTTTGTTAATAAAATTTAGTGATTTAGCAAAAAAAAAAAATCCAGTAAAATTGAACAAACATATAGTGCAAAAGAACATGAAGTAATTGTATCAAAACCAAATTCATAGACATAAGCCAAATAACAAAACCGTTTCATGAGTTTGAAATCTTTTCCTGGATCAAATATGATACGAGAATCATCGAAGAGAAGAGTAAAACACATCTTACCAATTAGTTGACTGTTACTAATGACCAATTCCTTTGAGCATTCAGGTTTTGCAACCTCAGAGCACACAATTTCTTTAAATTGAAAATTCAAAGCATCGGGAAAATCTTCCTCTTCGTCGAAGAAATGATAATTTCGAAATCTAGACAATCACCATATTCTTCAGTTTCAACAAAGAAAAATTGGGGTATCAACTCTAATTCGAGAGAATCCTTTTCTTCATCAACACCAGGAGTAGTTGGTTTGATTTCCTTAGATGGAGAGACAGTGAAATCCCCAAGTAAATTAGTAGACTCTTCCATATTTGATGGCTGATGTGGATCAATTCCAAGCATATTTAGAAGAAAATTCATTTTGGTATTCAAATCATTCACATCTAACTTCACATTGGCAACATCAGATTTCAATTCAGTGATCGATGCACCTTGTTGATGAACTGTGTTTGAGAGATCTGTAATTTGTTGTGTGGTAGCCATGGATACAAGTTCCAGGAAAGGCGTATGATACCAATTGTCATGTACTTGGAGGTACAATGACAAGAGTTGGGTAGTAACCACTTGATTCAGAGAATCAATTTTCTCTGGTTCTTGCGAACACATACTAAAAATCGAATACACGATTTGCTTTTGATTAAAGTTGGATTCCTTTTCTTTACAGGTTCAGTAGTTTAAATAGCCCTCACTCGCCACCTAGAATCCAACGGCTAAACATCCCCCATGTGGTTACATCTCAACCGCCCACAACAACTTACTACTAACTAGCACTCTTTAACTACTAAATACCAACATTACTAAAGACATATACATGTATGATAATGGGCACCCTCTCACATATAGTAGGCACATGACACTTGCATTCCTTAGTTAATATAAGTATAAGTTCACGAATAATCATTTTTAGAAAATAACCAACCTAAGTACGCGGACTTAAGTACCCAGAATAAGTTTGTAAAAGTTTACAAACTCCAGCAGATTTTCTTGGGAAGAGAACCTCCGACAGTACGCGGACTGGGTTCGCGGACTATGTTCCGGTTTTCCTGAGCAGCAAAGTACGCATACTTTGGTTCAAGGAATAAGGACTTATACATGTATGTGTTTCCACACAATACTTATATCCAACAATGGTTATATAATCTAAACTTTCATTTCAATCATTGAAACATTCTTAGAGGACGTTATATAGTTGTTATTCACAAACCATTTTTCGTCAAAGACATTTCAAGTAATTGAAACATAACATGACTTTCGTCACTAGGTAAAGATGAACTTGGCCAAAGAAAAATCTTACCAACACATATTTCGAGAAATAGATAATCGAGATAAACTCGGCTCAAAATAACAAATGTGTATAATCAAAGTCTATATAGCAAAATGACTTTTTGTCTCAAGATAGGAGATAGAGTAGATAGAATTTTGAGTGATAGATAAGTTCAAGTCTCCACATACCTTTTAGTTGATGAATTTCCACCAGTTCCTTGAGTAGTCCTTAGTCTTGTATGATGATATCCATGAAGTTCTTGAGCTCAACTACACTTTTTATCCTAGTCCGAGAGTTATCTATAGAAATCAAGACTTATAATTTTGATCACTAATATTGAAAAACATGCTTGAGATAGAAACGCATGCGAGTTCGACCTAGTAGTGCTCTAACACTGATTCTTTCTCATGTACGCAACTTTAGTGAGAATTATTTGACTTGGGACATTCCGAATTCTACCAATTTTGTACGTGTTTCGGAATCTTCATGGAAGGCGTAAGAGTTTGTCACCTAGGAATTAGATATTTTTGCCGCCTCATGTTGGTCACACAGATGTATGATGAACGGTTTTCCGCAAGTCCCCAGTTTTCTATACGAATAGGGATTCTCATTTACTAGAGATATTTGGTCTTGATTTCTCGAGAATGAATCTCCAGGGATGAGGTATGTCTCTTCTAGGTGTCTTAACCTAGACCCATGTGAACTTCCGTTGGAAATTCTCTGCTGAGATATATTTTCATCTGAAGATTGTCAACCGAACTTCAGAGTAATAGACACCTTATGTGTCCAAGGAAGATGTAAGTGGCCATCATATCTTGTCCCCCGGTCATCATGTTTGACTCTGACATATAGGGAAGCTTGTCGATCCGGTCAAAAGGTACTTTTGAGAGAATATGCTTTGACTAAGGGAACTGCTAGAAGTGTCTAGATGAGTATCTTATGGCCTAATTGATAAAGAGTTACAGTCTTGGATCCTTTTATTATTTACTTCAGTGATAATATCTGGTTGTGATTATATGTCGAGTAACAGAGTCTTTATCTGAAAAGTTGACCTGAGGAGTATCAATACAGATTAATTTTCCCTTAGTTTGTTCGGCTGCTTAGATTTTTTCCTTTTTCGTCTTGGGTGAACTGAGGTCCTATTGTAAAATGATAATCGTTGGTTTGGCTGAGATGGAGGCTCATCGAGACTTAGTTGTACAATTTCTAGGACTCCTCTTATTTATGATAGGATAGATATTAAGGTAGCATATCGATTAGCAGCCTTGCTTATTCGAATAAGGATGAGATTTGGATAATTTTTTTCCTTGAGAGTTAGTCTCGAATTATACTTTGTCGCATTCTAGTCATGATCCTATAGAGAAGGAAGAACGACAAGTTGTATCTTGGATGGATATGGTAGTCCGTGAAAGTAGGCGGCTCTGTAACCTTTTGATTAGGTCAAGATTTGTTTTTTGGATCTTTTCCAAGTTTTCGCTAAGTTTATCATGTAGACGACGAAAAGATGAACCTGACAGAAAAAGAACGAGGTCAATAGAACACAGAATGAAAGAGTACTTATAAGTAAAATAGTAAAGTAAAGTAAACTTCCCGAGTCCCATGTGATCAGGTTGAGGGCCCTTGACCTAAACGAATTTTGGAGCAAATATTCGTCAGAATCTCCAAGTTTATAGCGTCATATGGTCCTTGAGAGTGATAAGGTCGACCGGATGGTTGCTCATTTTCACTGTCGTTTTCGTAACGAGCTTCATATTCTCCGGTGAGGTCGATTACGGACAGGTTGGATCCCGTCCGTGCTATTCTTAACAGTTTTAGTACTCCTTCTTTAGAAAACGTGTACTTGATCTATATTTCTTGGATCTATCCTACTGGTAACTCTAAAGACATTTTTAGATAAGTTTGGATATCGATATGAGATTTTGCAAGATTCTTTGAGTTCTTAGAAGCTCGCCTTGGTCCTTAGCCAGCATCTTCAAGGATCAGTAGTATATTTTCATGGAAATGGGTTACTGACGCGTTTCAAGGAGAGATCCATGTGATCCGGGAAGCACTAACCTCTTCACCAAGGTTAAAAAATCATCTGAGAGAGAAAACTAATGGTAGGGATAACTCTCTCGGCTAAATATGTAATGGATTTACAGAGTGAATCAATGGAACTTTTTTGTGTTTGGATTGGTAGAATCGACTTCCTTCAGATAAAGTACGATGTTTGGTCAAACATAAAGTTCGGTTAGTAAAATTTTGAGATATAACCAAACTCAACACTCTAACAAAATTTTTGAAGTTCCAGAGTTTTTTTCGGTTACCTGGTAAATTTGTGCAGGTAACCGAACATAACTTTGTTTTTGGAACCCCAAGGTTCGGTTAGTTAAATTTGTTTTGCAGGTAACCGAAAAAATTAGTTCGGTTACCTGTTGTTTTTTACGGTGCAACCAAATTTGACTCTGAAACTTCTAATATTTTTTGGAGTGTTGAGTTCGGTTGTATCTCAAAATTGCGATCAAACCGAACTCAAACACAACTAAGTTCGGACCCTTATGATCTTTAGTCTACTAACCGAACTACCTTAAGGTATCTAAAACATTTTTTTGTAATGAAACATATATGACTCTAATTGGCGAACTAATCCATTAAAACACAGATTTAAAAGCAAATTAAGAAATTCATTTACTAATCCACATAACTAATTGTTGCAATAAAGAGGTCTTCGAAACATAAGAAAACAAACTACTAAATCCGCAATAAAGAGGTCTTCGAAACATAAGAAAACAAACTACAAAATCCGCAATAAAAAGGTCTTCCAAACACAAGAAACCAAAGCACTAATTGTTGCAATCACTCATTGACGACGACCACTACGTGAGACTTTTCTACTCTTGCGTTTATGAGGTTTAGCTCGTCCTTCGTCACTAGGAGTGTCATCTCCACTGCTTTGTTGTTCAACCATCCGACTTGAACCTTCCCCTTCTCGTCGACCCCTCTTCAGCGCCATTGGCTAGCTTTGATCAACGATGTTGGGTGAAAAAATATTAGTCCATTGGTTGTAGAGGTCGATTTGTTCAGTAGTGTTCATCGGCTCTCCACTCCGGATTTTTGACATCATTTTCTTCAACAATTAGCACTTGACTTCACCTTATTTCAATGAAAATCATAAACAAGAATTAATTTTCTAAATTTTTAAAAGAAAAAAAGAGAGTAAATATGAGGTATGCTTCATAATTGTATAACATTAAGAAAAGCAAAAATAAGAGTAAATATGTTACCGCCATATTCCATAAGATCAAGGCCTCATCACCACAGGTAGGGGTATGCCTCATAATTTTCTGAGCCTCTTTCTCCACTACCTTCGCTTTTTCTTTCTCAGCACGGGCTTGTTGTTGTGTGTTTATTACACGAGGATGAGAAAAAATTTCATACCATTCCAAATATCCCTCTTCAGCAGCATTTGGCTCATCATAACAATCTTCTAACTCTACAAATGGAATAAGATAATCCTCATGGTTGTTCCATTGGTCCACTGATGGAGCAGGATCGTATTTTGGAACAAAATTCTTTTCGGTGTTCTTAGCTCCCCACTTCTTCACCTTGAATTTGAATTTTTTATCTTCTGGGACACTTTGGACACAAGATAATTGTCTCAATACTCTTCGAGGATTATACATTGTACATCCGCCAGGATAAAACAACGGTCCATTATAATCCGAAATAGGTGAGAAATCAACAGACTCAACATCTTCCTCTTATTCATCTGATTGAATCTTGTATGGATGGAAAACCACATCTTCAACCGTTGCATTTTCCAATGTCTCTCTCAACCTCAACAACTTGTTTTTATTACCCTTCTCCTGGGAGTCCAAAAAATCATATTTACCAGCTGTAGACTTCCCATAAGGCCAAGGAGTGTGAGCATAAGACAATTTCAGTTTAGGGAAGTGGTCGTACACCCATACCTATGAGAAGAAACCACAAATATGATTAGTAAATATATCTTCATTAGTAAAAATATGCATTCATTACTATGCAAATATATCTTGAAACAAACAAGGGATAATTTAACGGCCTACCTGAACAAGGGTGTATAAGCCTCCAAAATATAAACTCTTAAGCCTCGAAGTTTTTCTAAGCTCCGCTTGGACGAACTATAGAACCGCAATTCCCCAACAGTAGTTGTTAACCTCATGAAGCGGGTCCAATAGCTGGAGATAATGAGCATTTACTACGTGACCTGAAGTGTCAGGGAAGAAAATGGTTTCTAGTTGATATAATAAATAAGCAGTCACATGGTGTTTAATCTTCTCCTCTGTCATGACCAACTTTCCTTTAGCAACCAAATCTTTCGTCCCTCCAAACTCATCAAACAAAATTTTCAACTTGATCTTTTTCAACTTCTTCTTGTAAGACCGGTCTTGGTTGAACTTATTATACTCATCACCTTCATCAGGCTCTTTTGCAGCTCGTATAAACTCACATTGTGCTTTGTCAGCGCTCCATCTTAGACACCTTTCCACTAACTTTTCAAGAAGTTCATAACTCATGGAGGGATCGTACCCACCTCGAATACTTGTTTCGGTAATTGGTAGGCATGTGATTCAAAAACAATCATCCATAGTTATTGCCATCTCGCCAAACGGTAGATGAAAGGTATCCATCTCTGGATAAACCCTCTCGGCAAATGCAGAAACAGTAACAACATCAAATTTTTGGTGCGCATGTTGTATCACGTTCCATAGCACACAATCAAATACTGCCAACCTGACCTCATCACACTCATTCCCTATATTCAATTTCTTGTTCTTTTGGCGTTTCAAAACACGAACAACATTATTATGATCCTACAATATGACATCATTTCTCATATACCGAAAAATATATGTCGAAATAAAAAAAAATGACAAAGAAATATTCATGTATAAGATTCAATACCATTGTAGCAAAAATCTTGGCAGCCCATGAGTTTTTGTATCCAAGCAATACCTCTCCTCCATCTCTTACCATAAGTTGGGTTCTTTGGCGGCAAACACAAAGTTTCATCAGAAATGTATGCATATCTAGCAAAAGGCTTTTTAGGCGTCTTTCTAGGGTTTTTACTATTTCTAATTGTTCCTCTTCCTTTTCCTCCTCTGATTCGTCATCTTCATTATCTCCATCCTTATCTCCATCTTCTTCACTGTCATCATTGTCATCTCCTTGTTCCTCTCCACCTTCCTTAGATCCATCCTCATTTCCTCTATCCTTATGTTCTTGAGTACCCATCTCTTCCACAATCTCTTGATGAACTTGTTGGATTACATTGCCAACATTATCTCTATTGACATCATATTGGATTACAACACCTGGTGATGACCCACCTCCATACTTAGCATTTTTGGTTCCGCGCTTATTGAAACCTAAGTGTAGTTTGCCTCTAGGAGTGGGAGTTCTCAGTTCTTCCAGTGAAGGTTGGTTTGATTTTGTTCCTCTGCCCCTAATCAAGAAAACAAAAGATATTAGCTTAACCGATAAATAATTGACTAAATCAGATGCAACTCTAAAATATAATTCTGTTCCAGGGAAGAGTTCGGTTGGTACAGCTACTGTGCGAAACAACCGAACTACAAATTATATGAAACTAGGGAAAAGTTCGGTTAGTAGATGGTTTTCAAAAAAATTGCGAAACAACCGAACAAAATTAATATAGTTCGGTTAACTCAGAATTCGACATTGTGGGAAAATTGGAACAGTTCGGTTGCACTGGTTTTTTTTTTTTTTTTTTTGGGTAATGTATAGACTTCGGTCACGAAATCTTTTTAAAACATTTTGCGAACCAACCAAAAATATTTGACAAAGTTCGGTTAGCTGAGAATTCAAAATAGTGACTAAATTAGGAGAGTTCAGTTGCAAGGAAAATTATTTTCGTTTTGTAAAATAGGCAGAGTTCGGTTAGGAGATTGTTTTCGAAAAATATGCGAAACAACCAAACTCTAAGTTAGGTTACATAGTGTTCATTCCTATTTAACCGAACTGTTCTTCGTGTTTTTCCTTTCAGGAAGTTCGGTTAACAAACTAGGGTTTTTGTGAAGGACTCCTAACCGAACAATGATCTGTGACTTCCATTTGAACCCTATTTTGATGATTTCTATTCAATTAAACGAATCAAAATCAAATTAAAACTAATGGGTTTGGTTGAAAATACCTGCGGATCTTTCCCATTTCAGTTTCAGGGCCGATTATGTCTTCACCCTCCGGTTCCACTTCTTTGTGAATATCCAATTCACTTGCCTGATTTGCTAGATGTCCTAATGGGGGACCTTTTCCTGTGAGTCTTTTGGTTTTCTTTCGAAGAACCATTCTTATACTCGATTGATTATTCGACGATGAAATTTTTATGAATCGACGACTAATCGATGAAAACGATGTTGAAATAGGGAAGAAGAGAAGAACATGAGGGAGGAGAACAGTTTACTCCTCAAAATTGTTTTTTTTTTGTTTGTTGTTGTGCGGCTAGGTTAGATGTTTTGTTTTGGTATTAGATTAAGTTAATTGCCGTTATTAGGTTAGGGTTAATTTCAATTAGGGTAAGGGGAAAATTAGTAATCTCAGGATTTTTAGGATAACCCTTAACATTGTAGGGTAGGGTGCCTTAAAAAACAATGATCCCCAAATAAACAACGGTCCCAAAATACGGTTCTTAAATCGTAGATACTCTCTGTTTCTTTAGTGGGCTAAATTAGTTGTGAATTAAACTTCATTATGGCCCAACTCTACTGGAAAGTTATAGTCTGAACTCTTGAGAACCAGAATAAAAATGTGTATTTGGTTATCCAACATGTTCTTAACCTGATTCCAATATTCTTCTCATCTAAATACAAACATCCAAACCTTTTTTTTTTGTGGGACCTATCTGATTCTCATAAAATAAGCCATGCACCTTGATGGGAAGGCACACATGCACCATGACACCAACAACCCAAAGACGTGCTCAAGACCATCTATAATCAACCTTTTCTTTGTCAAACCAGAATTATTATGGAGCAGTAGTTGAGTTTCGAATTTACAGCCCTACAAATTCATAAGATGGATTAGGTTCATACAAATTAACAGTTTTTTTTTTTCTTAATTAAATCAAACATTTCTTCCCCTATTGTGAAATAGTTCTACCAAAATATGAACGGCTGGTTTCAAAATGGGATCAAATAATCCATGACATTTACCGTTTAGAATAAACTACACCTCAGGAAAAAAAATTACTGAAAAATTATCTCGAGTTTTGTTAAGGTAAATGTAAAAGGATACAAATGAATGAATCGTGTACATGTGGTGTGGATCATTGGGCATGTTTAAAGTTAGAATTAACAGCCTAATTAGTGGCCTCAGAGTCATTAACTAACTTCCCTAATCAAATGGCAAAGAGAAAAACACTAAAAAAAGAAAAAAATTGGTCAAAGACCTCAAAAAATGTATATATACACAAAAATCATAAAAACAAAAACAACCACAAACGAGAATTTCGTCCAACAAAATATGAGAAAACAAAGCTCTAGATGATTGTGTTGTGGACATTATTTGCTCTCACAATCAAAACCTAAAAACAGAAATTCTCTTTTCAATCATTCCTCTCTAGTTCATTAATCTGTTTTGGTTTTCATTTCATTTGATATTCAAAACCCATTGTCAGAAAAGACTTCTCCCATTTTTGTTAGTCAATTCTCATCGCAATTAGCCATGGTATGTCTTTCTTTCTCCATCTATCAAGATTTCTTTTGCTTCATATTTATGTTTGAATGTTCTTGAATGGGATTATGGATTCTTTATCAATGTACCCTCATCACACATGAATAGATCTCCATGATTTTGTATTGTTGTCAATAACGGGTTATATAAGAACATGAACCTGATCAGATTATTACTTTTTTTGCATAATTTTGTTGCATTGCTTTCTAGTCAATGCCCTATTAATTTTTTTGATGTTACATGATTCCCTGTTATCAAATATGATCCTTATGTTGTAACTTGATGTTGCCAATCCGATGAGTCGAAACCGATCAATCATTTTTCAGTTTTGTTATTGGATTAGTCTTTCATTCCATGTAGCAGGCATATTTTGTTGTAGACGTGCACATATGTATGTTTGAATTTGATAAGTCAAATGTAAACTTCACCCGTGAACACTCATGAAATGGTCATGTTTGATATGGTTTGAGTGTTTGAATCTATGTTTTTGATAATATGGAGTATAGGCGAATTCGGCATCTGGAATGGCGGTGCACGATGATTGTAAGCTCAAATTTTTGGAGCTAAAAGCTAAAAGGAACTACCGATTCATTGTCTTCAAGATTGAAGAGAAGATACAACAAGTAACTGTGGAAAGGCTTGGAGAACCTGGCGAAACCTATGAAGATTTTGCTGCTTGTTTACCAGAGAACGAATGTCGTTATGCTGTCTACGATTTCGATTTCACTACCAATGAAAACTGCCAGAAAAGCAAAATTTTCTTCATCGCATGGTAAAAAAAAAAAAAAAAAAACTCCCCGCAGCCCAAACCTGCACCATCCATGAACATATGTCTAATGTATTTTTCAAATGTAGGTCTCCTGATACATCAAGGGTGAGGAGTAAGATGTTGTATGCCAGCTCCAAGGATAGATTCAAGAGAGAACTGGACGGAATCCAAGTCGAATTGCAGGCAACAGACCCTAGTGAGATGAGCATGGACATCATCATTAGCCGAGCACTTTAAAGAGGAAACAGCAGAACAGACATAACGTTCGGTTTCTCATGTCTCAATCTAATTGACATTCAGCTACTCCTTACTGATTCATATTTTGGGCTCTTCTTTTTTCTATTTGTATGTGTGGGATTTTAATGGCTTTTCGTTGCGTCTTTCGAATTCAAAACATTTGTCATTGAATGTGATAATATGCATTGTTTTTTTTTGTTCAGTCATTTTGATAAATTCTTTTGTGTTTCCTCTTTCACATAGATTCGAAAATATCGTGTGCTAGTGTAATGAAAACAAATTTTTTATTTGCAAGATATTGCATGCACAAGAGAAGATGCATGATGTTTGCAGTTGTATTAGTATATTGAAGATACATTGAGATTATCTAGTTCAATTATACATGTGTGTGCATCTCTCTTTTGATCCCTTGTTACTCGATAAAAAGCAGCTTATAAGTTTTTAGGCCGTAACCTTAAAATCCCTAACAACCTATAGCAATTAGCAATAACACCAAGGAAAAATAACTTGGTAATTCGAAAAAATATTACATTATCTTGGTTTAGAGCTGCCACAACAATTACATAATTTGATTGTAACAACATCAATGAACTTAAAATAAGCTAATCTCCATGATTGGTTCGCAATTAGAACACCACAAAACACCCAAGAACCCATAACAAAACCCAATGCTAAGCTAATATAAAACCACTTCATTTCAAACCATTCGTCTTTATCTTCTTCTGTTTCATTATCTCCACTTCCTAGTCCTTGTTTATCTTCAATATCCCCAACATTGCAGTCATTAAGTGGAGCACCACAGAGTCTTCCATTACCAATGAAACTCGATTCCGGCAGACCTTGAAGTTGAGTACCCACCGGAATATTCCCCGACAAGTTGTTATATGACAAGTTCAGGTGACTTAGAAAGGTTATGTTTACTACACTTTGAGGAATTGAACCTGAAAGTTTGTTTTTTGACAAATCAAGAGACTCCAATATACTCATGTTGCCAATCTTGTTTGGAATTCTTCCTGTTAAATGGTTACGCGATAAATTTAAAGACCGTAAACCCATCAAAGTTGTTAGTTCTGCAGGAATGTCACCTGATAAACTGTTGTCAGAGAGGTCTATGATTGTAAGAAGTGTTAGAGTATTGCTGTATTCAAACTCTCTTCCTTTTGTCACCATTGATGCAATCTCTTTATATTCTGAAAGAAATATGGAATACGATATGGAGTCGCCATCCTTCTGCAGTGTTGCCATTGCAGTAAAATTGTTGAAACATCTTGGAATTGTACCTGATAGATTGTTATGAGCAAAATCCAAAATTTGAACTGAATTTTGGTGACAGAGTTGCTGAGGAATAGCGCCATAAAACTTATTGAAGCGTAATCGAAGCATAAAGAGAAACAAATACTCCCCAATCCATTTTGGTATGTTCCCAGTGAACTCATTCTCACTAATATCAATCACTCTCAGTTCCCCACACTTGAGCAATGCTGAAGGTAATTCCCCTGAAAGAGAATTATTTCGCAGATGCAGTGATCGAAGGGTGCTTATAGAACCGATAGATGCCGGAATCTCTCCTGTAAGGTAGTTGCTTGCCAAACTTATCGATTCCAGATTCCACCAGTCAGACCAACAATCAGGAATTTCTCCAGACAATTGGTTTCCCGAGGAGATCAAGAATTCGAGTATTCATTTTGCCTAATGGATTGCATAGCAAAGCAGAAATTGATCCATTAAATGAGTTGTCAGAAAGATCTAGTTCTCCCACACCAGGTGATATTCTGGGCAATTCACCCACAAAATGGTTCGAATTCAAATAAACGAGTCCCCATGACTGATCATCCGAAAGTAGCAAATCTGGTACTTGTCCATGAATCTGATTGTGAGATAAATTCAAGTAACTGAACTGAGTAGACATATTCCAAAACCAAGTAGGAACAACTGTATCTGAAATGCCTGCATTAGATATATCAATTCTACTAATATTTTTTTGTGTTTGTAACCATTTAGGGAATTGAGGTCCTAGTTTACAAGCTTGCAAGTTTGCAACCTGAAGTTGAAATGGAGGAATCCAATCAGGTTTCAACTTAAAAACTAGAGAATGCACTTCTATTTCTTCCAAACTCGTGAGATTTGCGAAATGAGTTTCACTTATTATGCCTTCTAGAGCATTGAAGGCGAGTCTCAAAATTCTTAATCTCGAAAGACGTCCAAGACTCTCCGGGACAGAACCATTCAACTTATTGAAAAAACAATTTAACACCTTCAACGATGACAGCTCACCTAATGACGATGGAATCTGACCAGAAAATGAATTAGCCATAAAAGAAAGGTACTCAAGATTCTTGAAACTCCCCAACTGATCAGGCAATGGACCTGAAAATTGATTCTCATCCAAACTTATAGACATCAAGCTACTCCCAATGCAACTGGACGGATTTGCTAAAAAATGTATTTCTCCCCTAAAGTAGTTACTTGACAAGTCTAATGACTGCAAATTGCAAAGATTTCCTAAGGTTTCTGGTATCTCTCCTTCAAATTCATTGGTAGATATATCGAGGCTAGTGAGATTGGCAAGGTTACCAATAGCTTCTGAAATTGTTCCTCGAAAATTATTGTGACCAATATCAAGTTTCTCAAGACTTGTAAGACTATAGATCCATTCAGGCAAGGTTGAATTGACACCAGAGTAACCAAGATCAAGAACTTTAAGAGAAGTGAGATTTGAGTATGAAATAGAAGGAAAGTTTAAATACAGGTCGCAGTAATGAAGACGTAATTCTAATAAAGATGATATCATATTAACTGTATGAAGCCAATTAGATGATGCATTTATAAAGACATTATAGGACATATCAAGATACTGCAAAGAAGAAAGATTTGATAGCCATTGAAGATTTTCGACACAAAAACGGCTAGATAGATTAAGATATTTCAAATTTTGTAATGAACCCAAGAAAGACGGTACTGAGGTTTCAGTAAAGATATTTGAACTTAAATCTAAATAATTCAAGTTCTCTAACTCTATCAGTGAAGGATTTAACATACCGTCTAAATCAAACCCTCGCAAGTTGAGTTGAACAACACTAGGATTTGCAATTTTTGTATTGCAAATTACTCCATTCCATTTGCAACAATCTTTACCAACCCAATTAGAGAGAAAATCTGAAGAATCCACTAAGTCAAGTTTGAAGTTCAGCAGAGCTTCAATCTCCCTATCACTGCAAACAGCACTGACCAAATTTTCTGACAAGAAAAACCCATAAATGAAAACGAAAATGAATATTGCAGGTCTTGACTGCATGATTAATGAAGAGCTTCAAGGATGAACAGAAATTAATAATGAGATAAGAGTCAAACACTTAAATAAATAGACATATTCTTTTCTTAATAAGAATATATTGAAACAACAATTTCTCGTTTTTACACTCTAAATTCAAATATGTCAAACTCAATCTTTTTAGGTAAATTAGGTTTCCTCAATAACTTTGAAAACTGACCTTCACCAACTTCAGTTCGGACAGAAATGTGAAAACCGAAAAGTCAGTGTAGAATTTTCCCATTCAATTTCAGTGTTTCAAAATTGTATACAGAAGAATGCCATATTTTCTGTTCAGTAGGATTTATATTTGCTTCAGAAGGAATCTAAATTCATTGAACCACACTAGATATTTAACAAGATAAAAAAGAGAGAGAGGGGAATAAGAGAAAGTAATACAAATCTGACTACGAATTTACAGTGTTGATTATGAAGATATTGCAAGCTCAGCCCATGGCTAAGGATGGCAATGGGGCGGGACCTTGAATCCCATCCCCTACCCCATTCAAAAAACCTACCTGTACCCCGTAAGAATGGGTCGGGGACGGGTATGAGGAATTCTCGTAGGGATCGGTTTCTCATGGGTTACCATAAAACTATAATAAATATTTAGAATTTTGTAAATAATAACAGTTTAAAAATAATTGTAATGTTTCAAACAATAATAATAACCTGCTCATCTTAGTTTTAAATTTATCATAACCAACAAAAATAAAAGAAACAACAATTAAGAATCATGGTTCTTTTTATCTTAGTTTCTTCATTATTAACCATCTTTCTCCATGGTAATCATATCATCATGGACTTCTTCACTATCTTCCAATGTTTTTGGATGAATTCGATTACGTGCGTCGGATACTCACTTTGGACAAGAGATTTATCAGCAAATACTTTCAGTTCATACTCTTTAGCCATCAAAACATAAATTGCTTACACGAGTAATTTCGAAGTTTGAAAAAGCTGGACCATAAATTTGCGGGAAATAAAACTGAATCAATTTCATCTTAAACCTTGGATCCAACATAATTGCTACTGCCATTATGATATGGGGCGGGGACCATGAATCTCATCCCCGCCCCATCCCCGCATCACTAATTTCGGGGATTCCCCGTACCCCGCCCCGTTCCCCGTTAATATGGGTAAAACCCTAACCCATAGGGGCGGGTCCCCACGGGGATGGGTTTGGGTGGGGCAAGTTGTCATCCCTACCCATGGCGAAGAAGAAGAATCAAAAAGGTCTGAATCTCGATTAGATTTTCAACGTTAACTACCTCACACATTATACTTACAATGCCGCGATCGGGCGGGGTCTGCCAAATAGGAACTTCTAAAGCCATTTCCGGATCCGTTGTGCCAAAAGTTCTCTTCTCCTTGTGCCTTATATATATCTCGGGCCGTTAGACTAACTAATACTCCTCCGTTTCAAAAAGACAATCCGTTTTAACTTTGTCAAAATATTAAAAAGACATAATACTTTACTTGACTGCCCTTAATTATTTACCTATTTTATGTTAATAAAAATGCAAGTATCAAAAACTACCTAAAATTGTTAAGAGGATTGTAAATAGAAAATAAAAAAAGAAAATAAAAAAATATCGAATTTATGGAGTATAAACTCTTTAAGGAATTTAATTCTTAGAGCCAAATATATTGTCTTTTAAAAGGAATGAAGGATATATTTGTTTCCTTAATTTGTACAATTTTTTTTAATATTTTAGATTAGATCCCATTTATGCATTTATGAATATAAAAAAATTGAGCAATCCTCACCAAATTCCAAATTTTAGAAGTAGGTGATTAAATGTATACATTCGGTGGGTAATGAAGATAGATTATGTTAAGCTCCTTCGAGGAAGACTCAAATTCCAAATTAACAGTATTGGTAATTTAACAATTGTTTTAGTTTTGTTAGGTAATGATTTAAACTAATTTGGGGATTTTTATTTAGTTCTTTTTTTTTTTTTGCTTGGGCTTATTTTATTGAGCTTGATGTTTATTGACCTGGTTCTTTGGTTCTTTTGTTTTCGATTTTTTTTAAGGATAAGACTTCGCCTAAACCGAAGTATAATTGCAACAAAGTATAAGTTGTGAATTTGCATATGAGAATGTTTACTATTAGTTATATTGAGTTTTAGTTTTTTTTTTCTTCTTCATTTGGTTGCTTAATTTTTAACTTATTGTTATAGTCGTAACCCGAAAATGGAGAATGGTGTGGATAAGAAGGGCAAATCCTTGATTGATAATTCATACTTGAACATATTTCCCAGATGACCCGCTCTCTGAAAATATTGCCAAACACTGGAAGAAAATGAGGCAGAGGCTGTCGAAACAGGTAGGGTTGAGATTATCTTTATGAGTTATGCTAGTGTCATGTTTCATTGATATCACATAACCAACAAACTATTTGAACTTGTGGATGTATTATTGATACGAAAAAGATGAAACAGTGGCACCTTTGTTCATATTTTTTTTCCTGTTTAAAAACTTTTTGCAAGAGCTTAGAGATTATTTGATCATGAAAATCACTAAGTATTCTTTTTGAATGGCCTGACAAGTTTAGATGAATGTGTTTTCTATATTTCCCTTTCTAACTCCTCTTTTTGTGTCCTTGCGGCAAAAGAATGGACGAACCTATATGCCAGTGGATCTTGAATGAATTAGTATAACATGTTAACCACCAGCCAGATAACATTTTCTGTAATGATGTAAGCCTAGATGATGTCCAATATTTTCATATCATACTTGGACAGACAATACTCATTATCCTTTGGCCATCCTTAGCTATCGTTCTCCTTGGTAAGCTAAAATTATGTTTCTTATTTGAGTTGTTGGTATTATAGCTAAGCAAACAAATAATCCACTTTGGGAAAGATAGCACAGTCGTCTTACAAAAAAAATCCCCCCTTAAATTGCGGGCCTTTATGAAATGTGAGCGTGTCCATGGAATCACTAATTGAACTACCAGTCAACTGGTTGGGTTTCATTAATGTCATGATCACAAACATATTTTTTACCTACAGGAGTATCTACTCAAAGAAAGTTATGATTATATTCTCTTTATCCATTAAGCGTGAATCATACTTGCATGTGAAACACCTTTCTTGATTCCTATGCTTTTTTGTCGCAGACTGACATGGAAAGTACCTATCTCTATGCCTACATTTCAATCATTGCATCTTTTTCTTGTCTTTTACTGGCTATTCCCGTGAGTTTGAGCTTCTAGGGAGGGGAGCTACACCAGAGTCCCTATGTCAAGTGATGCTTCGTGTAGGTGATCTTGACCATGCCATAAATTATTATGAGAATGCAAGGTTTGTTCGCTAAGGACATGCTACCACTTTGAAGTTGTCGAGTAGATATTTTGTTGCCTTCTTTTGCATTGTATAAAAATGCTTACGTTGTTCCCCCAAATCCGCAGGCTTTTGGCATGGAGCCACTCAAGAAAAGAGATAATTCAGAGTACAAGGTAACTTGAGATTCAAATCTATTCACTTAGGAAAAGAGATAATCCAGGCTTTCAAAATGATTAATGCATGTATCGTCTTCTTTCCTGACTGATCAATACTTTCAGTGTGACCAAAAGATGTTAAATTATTATTTTTAATTGCCTTCTAGGTTCTCTAACGTGTTTAGAGTGACATAAAATTGCCTTATACATGTTCATGTTTAGATGCATGTCAGTATGATAATTTAGAATAATAATATGCTAATCCTGATGATTTTGAAGCTATTAACCAAGTCTGTTCATCATCAGCTAACTTGTCTTCTTTGGTTTCTCTCATGTTTAAGATTAATTGTTCTTTCTTTCTGTCTTTCCTTTAACTTAGATTTACACTTATGTCATTCATTGTATACGTCAGGTAGGTGATACATGGTGTTCTTTTCACATCATTGTTGGACTGATATTCTATTTTTCTGATGATTTCAGTATACCCAGTTTTTCAGTCAGTCCTAAAAATACATTAGGTACCTCTTTTACACGGTCGCATAATATAAACTGGGTACTGATTTAACAACGTCACATAATATAAATTGGGTATCTTTTTACGGCCACATAATATAAATTGGGTATCCCATTAACAGATCGCATAATATAAGTTGGGTACCTTTTTAACACGGTCGAATAATTTTACGTAGGTACCTCTCTAGCAAGGTCAGTGTAATATAAGGGACTCTGCATGATAATTATGAAATTTGTAAGAATAAGCTACTACTACCCCAAGGAATAAGGTCTCACAGAGGTAAGAACTGAGTCGTTTGTTTTACACGATAGAAACCCAAATTTTCAATCTGCTATTATGCATTTGATTGCCAATATTTGGCCGCACCATCCTGATTGTCGCTGCTGCTCTTGTCTACATTTTCATAATTTACATCGACTTTGCGTACTAAACTGTTCTATCCCCTACTGAATTTTGGCTCACTCCCTTTAATTTGTTTTGTTTTTCCACAGTATGAAGCGAGGTTGAGGCAGTAAGCTTTGGAATAGCTTACGGATATGAGGTTGAGCAAAAGTTGATATTTTTTCTTCTATCTCTTATATGTATATATCCCAGGTTTGCTGGTTAGTTAGATCTACATGCCTGATTATTTCTCGCCGTTAGTAAATGTACTGCCTATGTTTTCATTGGGTGTAGTTACTGTTTTTTATTTGCGACATAATGATATGTCTATTTAAGCTTATGGAAGGGTTGAGGTCTACCTAAATTGGAGAAATTATGATTTTGATGTTTAGTTAGTCATTTTTTTCTCAGTACTTTCTTGTACAGTAACAGATTTTGTGAATCCATTCTTTTTCTTTTTGAAATGTATATACTTGGTGTAGTTGGTAATAAATATCGGTTTCCAAGACATGCAATATTGATTTGGGAGACTTGCCAAAAGAAGAGGAGATAACTCTACCCATTTCAGTGGATTCTGATGCACGGGTGTGGATTGTTTTACTCTATACCCATTTCAGCCATGGTTGAGTTAACTATTTAGATGACTAAAATGTATTTTGAGTGCCAACCAGCTTGACCGATTCCACTCAATCCGTCAATATTGATTGACTGAAACCTTTTCCCTCCATAAGGTTTGACTCAAACCTTTGTATTTCTTTGAGGATTGCTCAAAAAAATTAAAGGCTATAATAGATAGTTCATTGAAAAAATACGCCTATAAACATAAGCTGAACACAATTTTGAAACGGACGGAAATGGAATACACCTATAAACAGAAGCTGGACACAATTTTGAAACTGACGGAAATGGTATACGCCTATAAACAGAAGCTGGACACAATTAAAGGCTATAATATATAGTTCATTGAAAAAATTAAAGTCTATAAACAGAAACTAGACACAATTTTGAAACTGACGGAAATAGAATATACGCCTATAAAAAGAAGTTGGACACAATTAAAGTCTATAATAGATAGTTCATTGAAAAATATACCTATAAACAAAAACTGGACACAGTTTTAAAAGTAACGCAAATGAAATAGAGATGGTATTTTTGAAACAAATAGAGTAATAGGACGTCGCGTCATCTTTCTCCGACTAACTAATTAATTTTTATGTTATTTCAAAGAAGGTGGCTAAAAGAAGCATTATTTTTGTGGGACCTGCCCAATTTCGAGGGCCCCTTCCCGAATCCCGATGATGAAATAAAGACTAAAGCTCCGTGGGGAAATTCCTATGATTGATTAGTTCATTTTTATCCAATTAAGGACTTAACAAAAGCAACGTACTCAATATCATATTTCAGACAATATTGTCCAGGGTCGAAATACAATATTTCTTCGGTGAAATATTGACAATATAGGCATCTCGGATAACACTGTAACCGATATTGTCGGCGATATCTCGGTTGCAATTGATTGCATTGAACAAAAGAGAAAACTAAATGGGCAAATAGGTAAATTTAATGATCTGCCCACTGTGGTTTTTGATCATCCGTCCGTCTCTTTTCAAACCGCGTGGATCATCAGCAGCTTTCAACGGCTTTACTTACTTCGCATAGTCCTACTGAAGTCGCTGGTGGATTATGTTAATCAGCACGGTTCTTCTCTGCCCGTCGACGGCTACATTTCATTTTCATCATCCAATAGATCTTACTCTTACCCTTATAAATTTTGCTGATTTCAAACTTAAAAGTCACACCTTCTACACCTCTACCTCGAAATTTCTTAATTTCATACCATCTCAACGTTCATTTTCCTTCATTTCAAGCACAATACTCATACCATCTAAATCTATCAGAAAAAATTCCAAAAAATCTATTTTTATAATAAACATGACAACCCCCTTGCACCAATCACAGCAACAAACACAACAAAGATTCAGTAGAGTATGTGGTGCCAAGTTTATGATGGATGAAAACTAATCAATTTGTAAGAATTATGTATTCTTTACAGTAGATCAAATCAATGGTTTCTAGCAACTGGGGACTATGTTTTATGGAAAGAGTTTTCATGCAATTAGCAAAGATGTTACTTAATACATAGTTTTGATCATGTAAATGTTCTGATGAAAAAAAAGTGGTGAAGGTGAACCTGATATGGAGCGGAGATGTCGAGAAGAGTGGCAAAGAACCCATAAAACTGGTTTCCAACACGAAATTTGTTTCAATATTCTGACGGTCTTAACATATTTAATCCATACATGTTGGAAGGTAATCAAATGACAACAAGATTACCACATGGTCCAATTTCGCAGGATATTCAGAATGGTGCATCTGTTTCCTCACAGAAAGGAAATGCATATCCGCATGCTGGGTCTCCAAGTAGTCAGGAACAATACAATACCAATATGGATGTTAACACCAATGTCAAAAGAAGAAGATGAGACGGTAAAAAGGCCGGAAAAGCAACGAGAGATGCAACCCAAAAAACAGCTTAAGGAGGTTCAACCGAGCTCAACTACTCCGAGTACATGGAAAACGACATCCAAGTAGAAGTCATTTTTTGCGAGAACAACATTATAGGGATTTTAAGAGGAACGAGTTACTCTCCTTGAGCACTACAATAATGAATTCAAAACAACTTAGGTTATGGGAGCAAAAAATAGATAGGGTGGAAAAACTGAATGAACAAAGAAACCAACAACCTGCGCAGTATGAGAATGAGAAAGACAACGTCGATGCCGACGCCTCGGAAGAAGATGATTTAATTATAATTTAGTAGTTAAGTTTTATTTAAATGTAACTGTTTGGCTTAACAAAGATTTAAGTAATGCTTTTAATTAATTTACTTAATTTAAAAGGTCTCACCACATTACATTTTATTTTAAAGAACGTAAATTAGTTAAAACATTATTAAAATAAACAACATTTATTTGAAAAGACTCTTATCTGGCTCAATTTTAACGATCGCGTGGGTGCTTTTGCTTTTGATCTTCTTGCTCCTTTTGGGCCCAAAGGTGCTTAGTCAGATCTTCTCACACATGTCCATAGAAGTCCCGGTTCTGAATTATGTCAATGGAAAGTCTATATTCTCTTACCGGACGACCATGCCGCACTACAAGCCTCGGACTCAAATCTTCGTCTGGAAAACTAGTCCATCTTGGGCCACGTCTGTTTTCTTCTATGACTATGTTATGGAGTATAAGGCAAGTTAGCATAATTTTGTTCATTTATTGAAGATCAAAAAAACCTATGTCGGTCAGTTATGATGGCAATCTTCATTTTCAAAAGAAAGTTATATAAATATAAATACCACTCAAAATCCGCCCCTTAAAATATAACCTTATTCAATTTTGAAAAATACCCCTACCTTCTGATAGGTAAAAGCAACTAGTGCAAGTTGCTTTCAGAAATAGACGCAACTAGCACAAGTTGTTTCCAGAAGTGGACGCAACTTTATACAAGTTGCTTCCAAAAACTAGAAGAAACTTTCTCAAGTTGATTCCAAATAAATTATTTTTAGTCCTCGGGGGTATTTGTGCAAGATCAACAAAAATGGAGGGTATTTATAACATTCCCCGTTTTCAAAATGTCAAAAGCGCATTCAACATCCTTTCTCATACCCATTTGTTGGTCATTAAAATACCTTGTATCCTTCACAGTCGTTCGTCCAAACCCTGTCTGACTATAAGCTTGAAACAAAGTGGACCATTATGGATGGATCTCGTCTGCAAGCTAATACTCTGAGTGTATTCATGACTGTTGATGGTGAAATTACAGTGTAGCACAATCTTATGCTTAAGATCTTCAAACAATAGTGACTTATACAAAATGTTGATATCATTATGTGAACCCGGGAGTCTAAAAAATGCATACTAAAACCAACATTCATAAGTAGCCGAAGCTTCCAATATTACAGTTGGTTTTGGATAATGAATCTTATATTGACCTTCTCATTAAACCAAACATGAATGCCACGTCAAATGCATGCAATCAAGGCTACCTAGCAATACTGGAAAACCCTATTTGTGTTTTCAGCAGTGATTCTTTCGTCATCTATCTGAGTAGGTTTTCATAAGAAAGTAGGACTGAAATGTTCGCAATATTGTCTCTCAAACCATTTTGGGATACCCAAATGTGGTTTTTTTTCCCATTACAGATGTACGCATCTATGAAATCCGCTAATACCCCATAATATAGTATACGCAGAGCTGCATTAACCTTTTTTTCGAGACTACATCCTTGTACATGTCGTGCATCATAATAATAATTAAATAAATGTTGTACCTAACAAAGTGATTGCTGTCGTATACGTCAAAAATAAATTCACTTTCTCACTTACAAATAATATAAATTAAGTATATGATAAGAAAGAGTTAGTTCCAAGGGAAGCTTATATATGTTGTTATAGGATTTCGGTTTCTAATGTAACCAAGCGGGGGATTTATGAATTTTATCTAAGCAATAAAATAAAGCAAAGCAAAGCAAATGAAATAATTGGAATAATCAATAAGGAGAAGATATTGGTCACGGGATAGTATCATTAACAATTATTTTCATCAATGACTAGAATTGGTAATTTAATCTCGCAATTATCAAAAGTCCTAGGATATCTTGATCGCAAGAGTATCCTGTTTATTTCATGATTTTATCACAAACAATATTAAAATATGTTATTGTGAAATCTACCTAGAAAGCAACCTAAAGTGTAAAAGCACGAAGTCTAGCTACAATGTAGATATGGTGAGTACGCTTCGTTCCACTAAAATTGATAAATATTATCTCTAGTTACTAAACAAGCTCTATGCTAAATACTAAGGAAAGATCTGTAAGGAATTTTTGATTTTTAAATTAAAAGAAAACTAAGAAAAAATATATTTTTTTTGGCCAAAAAGAGTGATAACTGAGGTTTAGAATTCCACTATTTTTGATGTCTGTAAACTCAATATTAATAATTTTGACACAATACTCCCGAATCACTCGATACAATTTTGACCCAAATCTCATGGCTTGGAGAATAAAACATTGTACATATTTTCATGACTCTCATCATTATCAAAAAGTCTAGTTTTCCTTCGCTTATAAAATATCAATAGCCGAAGGCTATTCAAGACAATTAAAAAAAAAATTGTAAAGAAGAGAATTATTAGGCAAATAATAGCATGGAATGAGAGTAAATATGTCAAGGAAATTAATAACTAAGACTTACACATCAAAAATAGTTTCCTTCCAACCCTATAAAATAAATTTAGCTACTCATGGATCAAAAATTAAAAGAAAATTGATTAAAGATTGTATTAAAAAATATTGGGGGATTTTGTATTTACCCCTCAAAAAAGATACCTATTTTGCATTACCACTTTTTAAAGAACACGCAATTGGGGGATACTTTTATTAATTGGGGGATATAGCTACATGACAAAATAGGTGTCCCAATAGCAATTCTGGGTGACCCCCTATGTAATTATTTTTTTAATTCCTAATCTAGCCCCCACTAATCAGGATTAGTGATTAATTAAAATTAGTAAAATGTTAAGTATTTGGGGGATAAATTAGTGTGTATTTATTTTTATTTGAATTTGTGTGGGTTAGATGAGAGTAAAGGAGGGAAAAAAAAATTTGAGTGGAATTTTTTTTTTGAAAATAGAAGATGATTGTGATGAGAGAATTGCTGCTAAGAGGTTGAAAATTTGATTTTTTTTCTTTGAATCCACCATTGTTGCAGCTGAAAAAGCTTGGTGCCGGCATGGTATTCAACCAAAAAACCATGCAGGCATTTGTCGGAAATTTTCAAAAATTGTTTGATCTTCAAAACCTATTTTTTCTTGTTTTAATCAATCTATTTCCGGCACAGTTATCTGATTTTCGACCATGCTGGAACTACTTCCGGCATGGTTTTAGCTTAAATTTCTATGCCGGAACATGATGAAAAGTATCCATAAACTTGATTTTTTTTCACTTGACTACCGGCATGGAAAGATTTATATCGAGCATCTTAGGAACTTCGACTACATGCGTGGTATTTATCTAAAATAACCATCCCAACCTTCGATTCACCGTGGTCTTCATCCTAAATTACCATGAGACGGAACTCAGTACACTTTTCTTAAATCTAAATAACCATGCCGGCATCGAGGGAACCCAAAAGATCAGCATGGTCTTCATCATAAATAACCATGCCTGAACTCAGTACCGGCATGGTATTCATCACTTCCGGCGTGGTCTTCATCCCTAACAAAGTGAGGAGCCGTTTTGAACGATGAAGAAAAAAAAAATCGAAAACACAAGCCTAAAGAATTTTTTAATTTAGAAAATATATGTTTTGGTTTGATTTTAATGTTTGGGGACTTTTCATAAAGTTTTTAATTGGTATTTAGTACACCCCTTAGCCGAAATCATGGGGTGGGGGAAGTAATCAATATCTCCCAATTGCGTGTTCTTTTTAAATTACTAATTGGTAAAACCCCTATAGTTAACTATTCCATCCACTACCTAGTTAGC